>CM060322.1:596703-661133 GCA_030674155.1 Stramonita haemastoma
ATGGAGGAGATCTTTAGGAATGCATCCATCCTCCATCCTTCGCATGTGACCAAGCCATCGGAGTCTGTGTTGTGTGAGGAGTGTGTACATGGTGGGAAGACCTGCAACCTCGAGGACCTGAGCGTTGGTAACTTTGTCACTCCAGTGGGTGCCGAGGATGCGATGGAGAGAGCGCAGGTGGAAGCGTTCAGTTTGCACTCCTGTTTGGAGTATGTTGTCCATGTTTCACTGCCATAATGGAGAGTGCTGATGATGCAGGCGTTGTACACTGCCATCTTGGTGGAAATTGTCAGCTTTGGGTTCTCCCAGACGACGGATGGTGAGGCATGCTAAGGTTGTAGAGCGCATGTGCTTGTTGAATCTCAGCATCAAGGGACAGGTTGTACTGATGGTGGATCCCAGGTATGTGAACTGGTGTACGACATCGAGCTGGTAGTTATCGATGCAGATGGCTGGTGCAGTAACCAATCCTGGCTCAGCACATGTTTTTCGGCTTATTGTCAGTCCATAATAATTGATAATAGTAATAATAATAATAGTAACATTGATGATAATCCTGGATGTCGTTATAATTCCTATGCTGACAGTGTTGTAACACTGGCCTGAAGGGCTGTACATGACTCCGTGTCTGTACTGACTGTGGTGATGAAGGCAGTGGTGACTGCTGCAGGTGGACAGATGCCGTGTTTCCTGCCACACCAATCCTGCTATGCGACTGGATTTTTATCTGTCAAGGAATGAATTCCTATCTGCCAAGCGACTGATTTTTATCTGTCAAGGGATGAATTCGTAGATGTCCAGGACGATTATCTGCAAGTGATTAATTCATTATGTCAAGCGATGATTTTTATTATTGTCAGTGATTAATTCCCATATCTGCCATGCGTCTGATTTTTATTTGTTCAAGTGATGAATTCCTGTCTGCCAAGTGACTGATTTTGAATCTGTCAAGTGATGAATTCCTGTCTGCCAAGCGACTGATTTTATCTGTCATGTGATGAATACCTTATGCCAGGTGACAGTGGTATGGATCTACCTGCATTTGGTGTAGGACTATTTCTGTGGATTTCCTCTAGCTGCCTGACGGTCACTAAGATGCTGATCACTGCATTGAAGAAGTGGTCACCAGCTTCCTTCCTTCCTTCACTGACTGTTGTTTTGTGCCAAAGCTTGTTTCTGTCATGGATCAGTTCATTCTATGCATGAAATAGGAGGGCAACAAACATAAGGCAGCTTATAAAAAGAACTCACAGAATGGATACAGTGCAGCTGAACATGACATACTTTGATAGGAAAAGGAGGAAACTACATCACGTGTTGAAGCCGTGAGGGTGTCAGGGAAGAAAAAAAACAGCAAACAATCATACAAAAAATGAACAGTGCAACAAAAGGAAACAAAACAAATGTAATACAAGAGGCTAGATGTTTGGAGTCTTGAATCGCCATGCAGCATTATCATAAATCCAGCTCTGAGGTTGTAGTTATTCTAGTGACCAGGTTATGTGGATATTGTCCTCCTGTTTTGTTCCTCCATTCCCATTGTGGAGGTTGTAGTTTTGCCCTCTTCTGTCATCAAGCATCATTTGCTTTCTGGATTGTTGAAATGTCCAGCATATATGGCACAAACACTTTACTGCAGACTCCTTAGATATCCTTTTTACGACGCTCTACAGGACAGTATGTTTACCTTCCTGAGAGAATCGGCATTTTTCAATCTGATATGAGTGAAGTTATTAGGTTGGTTACTAAGAACAAGATTGATATTGGAGGAATGCTACAAATGATTGTTTTGTTAATTACCCTTATTCCCCTGAGGTCACACAGTTCATTGTGAAACTTGTGTCAAAGGGGAGAAATCTTTCAATTGTCACTACACTAAGAAAAAATGATTAAATATATTTATACTATCTTTTACTGCAAGAAATGTTTTTCCTGCATTCTGCAATAATAAAGGACACACTGGGCCAGGCGCTTTTGCATTCATGCAGTTGTTGGAAGTTTGGCAGGCATGACATTCTTTGCCCACCTCTGTATGTCGCGTTTCATACCATGCCACACAAAACGTTGGCTGATGGTTGTTGAGTGGGGCGTGACCTGTATGTGAGAGTCCGTGTTTCTGGTCAAAGACTGGGCAAGTCCAGGAATTAGGCAGCCTGGACTCTGGACACCAGTGGATGTTCACAGAGCAGGGTCAGTGTTCCAAGGTGAACATCATGTAGCTGGAGACCAGTGGATGTGTCACAGAGCAGGGTCAGTGTTCCAAGGTGAACACATGTAGTTGGAGACCAGTGGATGTGTCACAGAGCAGGGTCAGTGTTCCAAGGTGAACATCATGTAGCTGGAGACCAGTGGATGTGTCACAGAGCAGGGTCAGTGTTCCAAGGTGAACATCATGTAGCTGGAGACCAGTGGAAGTGTCACAGAGCAGGGTCAGTGTTCCAAGCTGAACATTGTGTAGCTGGAGACCAGTGGATGTGTCACAGAGCAGGGTCAGTGTTCCAAGCTGAACATTGTGTAGCTGGAGACCAGTGGTGGCTTTGCCATAGGCTTCCATCTGACCTGACTGGACCTGGTCTTGAGCAAGGCGATTGAGTCACCCCCAGAGGAGATGCAGATTTCTGAAGAAATGGAGTTGGTGCTGAAACGTTAAAGAGTGTTGGCTGCCACATTGAAGTTGCAGGAGCTGATGTGAAGAGTGTTGGCTGCCACATTGAATTGACAGATGACTGTGTAAGAGTGTGCTGCCACATTGAAGTTGCCGATGTAGGATGTGAAGAGTGTTGGCTGCCACATTGAAGTTGCCTGGATGTGAAGAGTGTTGGCTGCCACATTGAAGTTGCCTGGATGTACTGGATGTGAAAGAGTGTTGGCTGCCACATTGAAGTTGCCTGGATGTGAAAGAGTGTTGGCTCCACATTGAAGTTGCCGTGGATGTGAAAGAGTGTTGGCTGCCACATTGAAGTTGCCTGGATGTGAAAAGAGTGTTGGCTGCCACATTGAAGTTGCCTGGATGTGAAAGAGTGTTGGCTGCCACATTGAAGTTGCCCTGGATGTGAAAGAGTGTTGGCTGCCACATTGAAGTTGCTAGGATGTACTGGATGTGAAAGAGTGTTGGCTGCCACATTGAAGTTGACAGGATGTACTGGATGTGAAAGAGTGTTGGCTGCCACATTGAAGTTGCCTGGATGTACTGGATGTCCGTGGTGAACTTCTGCAGAATGTAGGAGAGAGTGTCTGCTGTAGGAGAGATGTTGGCTGTAGGAGAGATGTGCTGCTGTAGGAGAGATGTCTTGCTGCTGTAGGAGAGATGTCTTGTTGCTGTTAGGAGAGATGTCTTGGCTGCTGTAGGAGAGATGTCTGCTGTAGGAGAGATGTCTGCTGGAGGAGAGATGTCTTGTCTGTAGGAGAGATGTCTTGGCTGCTGTAGGAGAGATGTCTGCTTGTAGGAGAGATGTCTGCTGTAGTCGAGAGAACTGTTGCTGCTGGCTGCTGTGGAGAGATGTCTGTCTGCTGTAGGAGAACTGTCTGGATGCTTGCAGAGCATGTTGCTCACATAAGATTGCATGTCTTGGCTCTGTAGGAGAAGTTTCTCTGTGGACCTGATGTTTATTCTTTAGGCATGATACTGCTAGGTAGATAGCTGTAGGGTAGATGGTCTGGCTGTCACGAGAGAGCTCTGCTGTAGGGAGAGATGTTGTGTAGATGTCTTCTCTCTGTAGGGACTGTCTTGTTGCTGTATGGAGAGTGCTGTGTAGCGAGAATTCCTGCTGTAGAAACTCTTGTTCGCACCTGTAGGAAGATTCTTCCTGACTAGTGAACTAGTTTAGTCTTCTGTTCTCAGTGGTCATCTTTTTCTTATTTCATGTCCTGTGGCAAAGTAGTTGGCGTGAAGAGTTCAAATCAAACTGGAAGGAATGATAACCCTGATATGGCTGATGAGGTTGACTGGGCAAGGTTATTGAATGGTGATTTACCTGGCACTAACACACACACACACACACCCCCCCACCCCCACCCACACACAAAACCACAACCACCATACAACTAGCTACTACCTCCCTCCCCTCCCACCTCCCCACCCCCATATGAACACACACACACACACACACACACAACCTTAACCACCACTACCACAGCAACCCCCCCCCCCCCCCCCCCCACCACACACACACACACACTGCATTCACTAGTTTGGACTTAAAACACCTGCTTCTTCCACACAAATTGTTCACACAATTCTCCTTCATCTGCAGTGTTTTGATTGGCTTCTCTTCTTACTGCTGTGTGTGTAGGGAAAATAGCTGCATGGGTGACTGCACCAAATCCAGCTTTGATTTAAAAAATAAAACAAAACAAAAAACAAAAACAGTTCTGGTTTGCACTAGGAGGAACCTTAACTCAGATTTCTCAACACAGCAAACTAAAGACACATTTCTATTCTCAGTGGTAATCTTTTTCCTTATCATTCCTATGGCAAAGAGGTTGGCATTAAGAGTTTCAAATAAAAATGGATGGAATGATAACCCTGATATGGCTGATGAGGTTGACTGGGCAATGGTGATTGGATTGACAATCTAACACACACACACACACACACACACACACACACACACACACACACACACACACACACACACTTACCAGTTGCAGCACTTGGACACACTTATTTTCTCCACACACATGTCACACAGGCAGCATCATTGTCTGTAAGATCACCACATCAGTGATGACACTCTCAGGCTTCGTGTCTGTACACATGTCTGTAGACTAGGAATGATACGATCAGGCTTTACATGTCTGTCTAGTCTGTCTACAGACTGTATGCACACACACACTCACAACACACACACAGTCTACACACACACACACACACACACACACACACACACACACACACACACCACACACACACAACACACACACCCACACAAGTGTCTGTTTCTGCTCCTCAGTGTCTAAAAGATATCTGTCTTCATACTCTAATGATGATGATATTCTTCTGGACTCGTGTTTCTGTACATGTCTGTCTAGTTTGTCTACAGACTGTATGCACACACTTCAGCCTTGATATGGCCTCTGTGGTCGGCTTGGCTGATAGCATTAGGATTGATGATAATTAAAGCAGATTTCAAAAGTTGGCATCTTAATTGTGACAATGATAGCGTGTAAAATCTGATATTATCATGTCATATCAGTGTTGGTGTTGAGGATTGGGTCAAACTCTCTGTGTGTGTGTGTGTGTGTGTGTGTGTGTGTGTGTGTGTGTGTGTGTGTGTGTGTGTGTGTGTGCATGCGTGTGTGCGTGTGCCTACAAGAGGGGAGGGGGGAGGGGGGAGAGATGGAGGGGAGAGTGGGGAGGGATGGAGGGGAGGGGAATGAGAGAAAGGGGATTGGTTAGGGGGGGGGGGGGGGAGAGTATACTTTAATTAATTGATCTCTGTGCGTGCAGTATTGGGACTTGAAAATCACATGAGAACTCTCCAAAATCCAACAGGGATTCTCTGAAATCAAAGAAGTCTCTAAAATTCTGATGGGGATCTATAAGTTTTATGTAGACAGTCCAGTTTCTTAGGGACTTGCGCATGTCTGTAGGAGCTGTTATAAATCCAAACCAAAGTAAATATCATCAGTCAAGTAAAACAAACAAGTAAACAGAAAAACATGCAGGCATACATCAAACCTACAAGCAAAGAACAGGAGAAAACAGTGGCAAAGGCACTGAACCATAGAGCTAAATCAACTGATGCTAGAGAAGGATCATCAGCTAAGCCTTGAATAATCCATTGACCAAGATCGATGCAGATCACAACGTAAGATGTAAAAGTACAACTGTCGGTCAGTTATATCAGTTGAGAAAAAAACATTCAGATCTGTAGCCACCAATTGGTTGATTATCAAGTAATCCAGAAATAGACTACTTTAGTGATTAGATGTAGGTAAGTGAAAATTGTCTTTATAAGCAACCTAAATGTGCAGAAATCTTGGTCAGTATTGCCTGGTTAAGCATAGGATCATCCCATTTGGTTTTGTAAACTGAATCTCAATCTCGATCTGTATCAGTGTATGTGACATGTGTATTTGTCGGGTTTTTGTTGTTGTTTTTTTTATCGGCTGGGAAGTAGTTTATTACATTATTGTATGTAACATCAGGGAAGCATTAAAAGTTTGTCTGTCCCAGATAGTAATATTTTGGGGAAAAACTTTTGCATAGTAAGTTTTGCATAAAAGAGATGTGATTGTGTGGTGATAGTTTGTATTAGGAGTGTAATGCTATTAGAAAAAAAGTTCCAGCAGTGTGTGTTTGTGAGTATGTGACACAGAATGTACACGTAGATGTGAACTGTGACATGGTAAACAAACGAGTGCTGAAATACACATGATAAAAATGGCATTCTGCATGAGCCAGGTGGAAGAACAGACCCTTGTTTTTTGTTTTGTGTGTGTGTGTTTGTTTTTTCATCTGGTGAATGCAGTGTCCCATTTTTATTGTCAGTATAATGTGATGGGATTCTGACTGTGCAATGTGAACCAGAATGGGAATGAAGCACAAATGATAGGAAAGGCATGAGCCTGGTCAGATAAAACTTAGGATGTTTGTATTCATTTTAGTGTGTGTGTGTGTGTGTGTGTGTGTGTGTGTGTGTGTGTGTGTGTGTGTGTGTGTGTGTGTCTGTCTGTCTGTCTGTCTGTCTGTCTGTCTGTCTGTCTGTGTCTGTCTGTCTGTCTGTGTCTGTCTGTCTGTCTGTCTGTCTGTCTGTCTGTCTGACTGTCTGTCTGTCTGTCTGTCTGTCTGTCTGTCTGTCTGTCTGTGTGAGTGAGTGAGTGAGTGTGGGGGTGGGGGGGGGAGTGAGTGAGTGAGAGAGAGTGTGTGTGTGTGTATGTGTGGAGAGAGAGAGAGAGAGAGAGAGAGAGAGAGAGAGAGAGAGAGAGAGAGAGAGAGAGAGACAGAAAAAAAAAAAAGAAAGTGAGAGAGAGAGAGAGATTATTTTTATCTGGCAAGTCCAGTATTCCCACTGTATTATCTGTATTATATTATCTGAAATCTGAGTTTAGAAATGAGTGGTGTGAGTGGAGCAAAGTGTCTGTGAATGTCTTTTTTTTTTTTAAATGAAGGAACAAAGGAGAGAAAAAAGAAAGTTTAAAATAAAGAAGGCCCAAAAAAAGTAAGGCCCAAAAAATAAAAGCCAAAAACGGAAAGGCCAAAAAAAAAAAACCCAGAAAAAGAGAGACACAAGAGAAAGAAAATGAATAAAGAAGAGAGAGAGAGAGAGAGAGAGAGAGAGAGAGAGAGAGAGAGAGAGAGAGAGAGAGAGAGAGAGGTGAAAGTAATAGTATGACTGTAACTGTGTGTAAGCTTGGTATTAGAGTGTGACATTGGTGACCCATTTCATTGTGTGTTAAAGTAACCACATAACTGAAAGCTTCAGTGAAATTGTGTGTGACATGTCTGATGACCCATTTCATCATGTGGTGCTGTATGTTTATATTGTATGGATTTCTGTCATGTAAAAATCATGGCATTTTTTGTTGCCTTCTGAGCATGGTGCTGTTAGAATTATAGGGTAATTTACTTGTGTATCGACGTGATGAAAACAGATTTTCTCTAAGTGAAATTTAAGATGCTCACTTTTGGAGAGTGCATTCCCCCCCCCTCCCCTTATTCCCTTGTCTGATTTTGCATACAGTTGTCAGCCTCTCGCCCTCTGACGGTGAAGTTTTTCTTCACTTCAGTGACCAAGGAACATTTAAATAAAAAAAAATTACAACATTATAGTGTTTACTGATTTTGAATCTTGAGAAAATCATTGGAGCAATACTTAGCAAAGATTTTGCCAGAAGCAATTTTAAAAATTTATCTTTCAAAAAGTTACAATCAGCAGATATAGTGTCCAGATCATTCCTGAAATAAAATAAAGTAAGGTAAATGAAACTGAAAGGGAAAAGGTATTTTGTATTTAAAGTAGGAGGAAAATGAATTCAAGACTGCCTCCTGCAGGGATGATGGGGGTGGGGGGTGGGGGCTCTTTCAGTATAAATAGCATCCCCGCTGTCTGGACATTTTGTGCTACAAATTTCCCCTATACTATCACTTCCTTTTTTTCCTTCTGTCTTTTCCCTTTCCTCTCTATCTCCTCTCCTGCTTATTTTCTGCCTCCCAGCCCATTCTCCAGCCAGTTTTCATGCAAGGGAACTTAGTTTGATAAAGCAGGGAGAAAAGATTTTGCAGGTAAAATATTGGCCATTCTACTGTGAGTTGAAAACAGAGGTTTGTATTTAGTCTTGATATCCTTCAGGGTACAGACTATGTCATTTAGCATTTGAAATGGGAAAGAATAGGGTGTAGGCAACATTTGGTGTGTAATGGTGTATGGTATAGAAAAAAAGAATCTCCTGTGTAATGATTTCGGCTAATGATTTTGGCTCATGGACTGAGAGTATACCAGTCTGTGAAGCAGGTACATCTAAAGGCTTTCCCTAACTGTGCTTTTGTGTGTGTGTGTGTGTGTGTGTGTGTGTGTGTGTGTGTGTGTGTGTGTGTGTGTTTATGTTTATGTTTGTGTGTGTGTGTATATGTTTGTGTGTGTGTGTGTGTTTATGTTTATGTTTGTGCATGTGTGTATATGTTTGTGCGTGTGTGTGTGTGTGTGTGTGTGTGTGTGTGTGTGTGTGTGTGTGTGTGTGTGTGTGCAGGAAGGGGGTTAAATTCTATGTGTGCGTCAGGATATGTTGTGAGGTGCAGTGATGCATTTCTGTGTGTGAATGCATGTTGTCCATTTGTCAGTCAGCAGATGTGTGTGCTGGTGTAAAAGATTTCAGTGTCACAACCGCCATCCATGGGATGGGGTTAGCATGTCTTGTTGTGAGGGTTAAGGACCTTCTGTCATTGTGGGGTGATAAAGGGAATGAGACAGAAGAGGCTGGTCCATGACAGTCAGTAGAGTACAGTTTGCAGTGTTCAGATTTCTCAAGGGGGTGTCACTACCCCCGTGGGACTCTCGGGGAATGCTTGCAAAGCGAGCATTACAAGAATAGGGTCCTGCCCGCCAGCCAGGCATGTCGTAAGAGGCGACTAAGGTGGCACCACTCCCCAGGTAGGGGGTTGGACACAGGGCTAACAACCCCGTTCTGTAAAAAAAGATTGTTACAGAAACAGCAACAAAGAAATTCAGAACCTTTGTTGCTGCCCTACATGCCAAGAAGGCATGAAAAGGCTTTGGATGGATGGATGTCACTACATGCCACACTTCCCAAATGCCTCAAACTATGCCTGGAAAAGAAACACACACACACACACACACACACACACACACACACACACACACACACACACACACACACACACACACACAACATACACACACACAGAGTAGCTGCTTCATCAGTTGAATGACCCAGTGTGCCAGATAGATCTCAGGTGCATGCATGCTGGATATGCCGCCACAAACTTGTGGATTGCTGATAGGAGTCATGAGATGTTTAACGTGTCAATGTCATCTTCTGTATGTGTGTATGAAGGAAAGAAAGGCTCTGGCAGGTCTGGTTGTGAGTTGACCCAAGAGATCATAAAAAACCCAACCCTTTTCTACCAGAAGTTGCTGACATTTGAACTGGTGATTGGGATTAGAAGTCACTGGCCCTGCTGTCCTCTTGGCTTTAAGATCAGGCTTTGGGTAGCCAGTGATGGAAGATGTGCTTTGCAATCATGATCATAATCATGGAAAGTGTGGGCACAGCACTGATGGAGGATTTTGTGCTAGACTCACTCTGAGATTCATAGCAATAGCAGTTGATGACAGATGTGAATGAGGTCTGTCAGCAGGCAGAATTCTTACTGACCCTGATTCTGTGGCGTCAGTCATACTAATGTGTCAGGGGTCTTTCTTGATGACTGCAGGTAATACTGGTCTGTAGGTCTTCAGTTCTTTATCTCTCCTGTGACCTTGAAGAGGGCTGGGGTGTTTACCAGTTTTCTTCATAATAACTATGTGTTGGAGGTCTGTCTTTCTCTGACTGGGGGGATGTCTAGAGCTGTGGCTTCATTTACTTCTGTGACCAGGAGTAGGGCGGCTTAGGACTTTGTAATGATATCTTTGTTCTTTGTTAATAATTTGGGGGGGGGGGGGGGGGGTTGGTTCACTATGATTTTACTCTGTAATGATATATATTTTCCCCCTGATTCTTGGCTGGATCTCCAATGTTCATGAATGGTGAGATTTTGCATACGCGACCTTTTTTGCCCACCATGAAGGTAGCTGCATTCTGACTTTAGAGATAGTGATATCTTTTGTTGTAGTTGTTGTTGTTGCTTACATGACCAAGGAGGGGAGGGGAGGGGATATCTTTAGTTGTTTATGTGACTTGAGAAAGGGGGGGGAGTCAGTCGTATCATGTGCTTGTGTTATTTCGGTGGTGGTGGAGGTGGTGGGTGGGTGGGTGGGGGGTCTATGACTTAACTCAGAAGTAATATGAAGTAATATATGTGACGCTCCACCACATAATGAGACGGAGTGCACATGAAGTCAATTTTTAGTTATTGACATGTTATTAATGTCCAATAAAGTGGCTATCAAATACAAAAAACAGATTGAAAATCGGACAATTCTGCGCAACATTATTACAAATTAAAATGATAGACTGCAGGATGTGACAAAATGAGAAACGGGCACGTTTATTTTAGTAACAGGTTGTCAGAATGAGTGCTTTGGTATTTTCAAAACACATTTAAAAGCAAAAGGAATAAAAATGATACCTTGATATTTCATTATAAGATGAATAAACAGATCTAGTTTAATAATCAATCAAAATCTCAAAATTGACAACTTGACCCCCTGCCTTTAAAGGCTCCTAGTGCAAAATTGGGTAATGTGCTAAGCGACTCATTTCATGGTGGAGCGCCACATATGTGATGGAGGGGTGGGCTTGTGTCTATAGGACTTTTTGTACTCTAGTTCTATGTTTGTGTTGTTTATGTGATCATGCGAAGTACTTTATGACTCACCACTTCTACACAGCTGTCATAGAATGTGATAGAAAAATGTGTTCAGATTAGTGGGCTGTCTGTAGCCTCAGATAACAGTAACAGAAAGAACAGTCTATAGCCTCAGATAACAGTAACAGAACAGGTAACAGTCTATAGCCTCAGATAACAGTAACAGAACAGAGAACAGTCTGTAGCCTCAGATAACAGTAACAGTACAGGGAACAGTCTGTAGCCTCAGATGACAGTAACAGACTTCACAAATGACCTCACCTTACTCAGTCATCCACCACTTATTTGCAGTTGATACATTACACAGTTTCAAAAATCTGCAGCACCTAACCAAATGGATGATCTGAAAGAAAGCATTCCTGTTGATAGTGTTCTTGACCTTTATCATGAAATGGTGGTTCTGGTATTGTTATATGGTTGTGGAATTTGGGGATGTGAAAATATTGCTATTTTAGAAAAATCATAGCTTGTTAAAACAAAACCAGCTTAGAAGAAGCATGGTGACTAACCGTATGCATGGTCTAACTGGACTGTGCCCTACATCTGTTGTTATTGGTGCAAGATTAAATTGATCAGAGTTTGGACTGATCTTATGATTGACAATTCTGACAAACTTTCCTCAAAATTGACATGTGTACATACAAGAAGAGTGTATTGCTCTGAATGGATGGAAACAAAAGACATTTTAACAGAAACAGGATTTGACTGTGTATAGGAATCCCAGTCATTGATAAACAAAGACAGGTTATGTTGTAATGGTTATTAAAGCATTAAGAGATCATTTTAAAAATGATAATAAATAAAGTTGCAATAAAGCAGTAACTGCATATTCTGTTTCAATTGTTTTAAGTTTAAAAAGAGAAAGGTATATATTAGTTAGTTCCCATTTAACAGTATAATTTCTGTATTTAGAATTGTATGTAATGATCATTCATTGCCAGTTAAAAGCAGACGAGTGAATGGCATTGTACTTGAAAACGGGCTGTGTATCCAAAGTAATATGAATAGTGTTGGTAATGAATTTCACTTCATATCGGAATGTCTTTCAAAGTTTCAGAACTTGGGGAAAATGTCATTTCATAATTGAATATGTCAAGTGTTCATTACTTAGGGAAAATTTTTCATCTTGCAACTATCTCCCCGTGGGACTCCCGGGGAATGCTTGCAAAGCGAGCATTACAAGAATAGGGTCCCTGCCCACCAGCCAGGCATGTCGTAAGAGGCGACTAAGGCGGCACCACTCCCCCAGGTAGGGGGTTGGACACAGGGCTAACAACCCTGTTCTGCAAAAAAAAAGATTGTTACAGAAACAGCAACAAAGCTTTGTTGCTGCCCTACATGCCAAGAAGGCATAAAAAGGCTTTGGATTGGATTGCAACTGTCTGCATCCAAGATAAGTGTTCATGTTTTTTTTTGTTCAGAGAAAAAAGCTTTGTTAGAATCAAGGAAATGCATGAGTAAAGCTGCATTGCATTGTTGAAAGCACATATTATATTAATATTTCTGTGACAGCAGTTGCAAAATATTTTTTTGTAAATTCAAATTATATATGTTGCAATTAGTTTTTGACAAAATATTTGAAATGAAATGTTCCACGTCCCAATAGTGGTCCAGACAGATTAAATCTCAATTCAGTCCATGCAAAACTACATTTTGACATAAAATCATGGATGGTATTTTATATGCTTACACTGAGGGATGATAAAGCAGAGGTTTTCATTCTCTCCTCATCAAAGATGTGTTCAGCTACATGATGCACTTCTTGTTGGTAATACCATCGTCTTTTATTATATTTATTTTTTTTGGAATCAGCTAAAAACACTTGGTGTTGTTCTTGACTATGAAGTGAAAACCGGTACAAAACAACATGCCTTTGCTGTGAAGTATAATGCAGTTAGTGTATCTGGGCCCACACCGAACTAAGTACAAACAGCATGCCTTTGCTATAAAGTATAATGCAGTTAGTGTATCTGGGCAAAGACAGAGTGCTGACTTTATTGAGTAATGCTTACCATCAAGGAACCTCCGCTCATCTGAAATTCTTCCACTCTCTTCCACATATCTGCAGGTAGTCAAACTTTCAGTGAAGCCTCCATTTTTTTCCTCCTCTGCTCTGTCTGTTTGAAGTTCACTTCTACAGGAAATCTGTATTCAGCTATTTTTGCCTGATTTCTGCCAAACTCACAACACACCTTTTTCAACACTGTCTATCTGTGACTTGTCTGATTTCTGCCAAACTCACAACACACCTTTTTCAACACTGTCTATCTGTGACTTGTCTGATTTCTGCTGTAACGGGTCCTACACGGGAATTATCTAAGTCGCCACTCCAATTCCCGTTCCGTCTGATTCGGTACCGGAAATCTTAGAGTTTTAGAATAATTCCTATTTTCTTCAGTAACCCTAAAGAAGAGTAGGGCTCAGCTACTTATGGGCCGGGGAGTGATAAAGGGGGGATAGAAAAGAGGATAGTAGAAAAATAGGGGAAAAGAAATATAGAAGAGGTAGGAAAGTAGGTGAAGTGAAATTAACTAACCTCAACTCACTCAGCAGCCACACTGAACACACTGAACGTGACGAATAACACCATTCATTCAATGTGACTCCAGACCGAGTAAATTGGGTTTATAACATATATTCCACAACACAACCTACAACACTACCACATTACACAAAACACCAATGACTAATTGTACTACAAGTACAATTAAAAAACACAAGATATTCTGTCCAGTCAAATACCAAAAATAGAACAAAATCAGTGATCAATCTCAGATCAGGGCCATTAATAAAAAACAACAATGGTAAGGGTGGAGATTTAATGATGGGGCAAGCAGGTGTGACAGGGTAGAAACCCAACGAGGATGTTCCTTAAGGGGGAACATCTAGACTCAGGAGCGAGTCTCTGTCACGCGTCTCTCCCTCACTAGCCCCAGGCAGGAAGTGAGATTTAAAAAACAGAGGTATCCCGATAGGCACTCTTTTTTTAAGGGGCGATCACTCAACTCTACAAGGGAGTTACTGAACCTAGCGCTTAGTAACCCAAACACAAAAATACGTTTTGTGAGGGGGGTTACACACACCCTTCGCAGGAAAATGTTGCTATCTTTTTTTCAAAAAAGTGCCAACATTTCAAACAAAACACAAACTCTACCCTCTCAGGGTAAAAAACCTCTTAAAGCCTCTGGTTGATTTTGATTCTGCATATCTACCAAATCTGATTTGGGTACTACAAACAAAACCCAACACACAAAAACATTTCACATTCTTAAAAATGTAGGAAACATAAAACCAAAATAAACTGTAAGGGCTCACAAAGTCACACCCTACAAATGTGCAACAAAACCAAACATTCACATCAAAACCCATACATTTGTTCACACACCAGAAAGAAAAATCCAAACATGGAGAATTATCCATAATGATCAAACATAATCCAGAAAGATCTTTCATCATTATTAGAAATGAATATGATTCATTTTAATTGATGTGTGTCTTCTCCTGTACTTCCTACTACTCAGGTACTATATTACACCAGTGAGTCAAGTTAAGTCGCTCAACTGGTCTTCTCTGTCTAGTTGACCTCCTTAGTACCTGCTCTGGCTGCGACTTTGATTCTTCCTGACTGGAATCATCAAATCCTATGCCACCAGCTTGCAAGCCTTCAATGTCCTCTTGAATGTTTTCTTCAACAACATCAAGGAACAGATCTGGTGCATCTACTCTCAAACTAGGGGGCACGGACAGTGTTGTTTCATAAACAACATCTGACTCTTCTTCTTCGTCTTCTTCCTCTGGTAAAGGGGTTTTCAACCGTTCCCTTTTCCTTTCCTTTATGTGCGATGGCCTATCTGCTCCCACTGGTGCAACCTCAACACACAAAGATCCTAAAGGTAACAGCAAGTTCCTATGAAGTGTTCTTCTCGAACCTTCCCCTGACTCACGCTGAACTGTGTATACAGGCAGGTCATCAGCCTTGCCTATAACCAGATAGACATCAGTCTCCCACTTGTCTGTCACTTTAGAATGGATCTTCGTCAATGGTCCCAGTCTTCGGACTAACACACGATCCCCACACTCCAGCTCTGCTGCATGAGCTGTAGAGTCATAACGAACTTTGTTCCTCTGACTCATCTTGATCGTGTTTTCCTTTGCAGTATCATAGGCCCTCTGAAGCTGCTGCTTCAAAGTCTTCACATACTCCCTAGGAGCTTTCCCCGCTTGTTCTAAGTCGATACCAAAGGCTAAATCAATTGGTAACCTAGGGTGTCGCCCAAAAAACAAAAAATATGGACTGAAACCTGTACTCTGGTGAATGCAACAGTTATATGCATGGACAACAGAAGGTAGACTTTTCCTCCAGTCCAACTTTTGCGCATCCTCCAGACTCCTCAACATGTTTATCAAGGTGCGATTCCACCTTTCAACAGGATTACCTGATGGATGGTAAGGAGTGGTACGACACTTCTTAATACCTGCAACTTGACAAACTTCTTTGATCAATTTTGACTCGAAGTCACGACCTTGATCTGTCAAAATCCTCTTTGGAAAACCATATGTCATAAACACATTGTTCCACAAAGCCTTTGCAACAGTTTTAGCTGTTTGATCCTTTGTGCAAACTGCAATTGCAAACTTGGTAAAATGATCAAGCACCACAAGAACATCTTGCTTCTTTCCCTTCACATCAATTGTCAAAAAATCAATGGACAAAAGTTCTAGAGGAAATGTAGAAATAATACTATTCATGGGGGCCTTCTGGGGTGGAGCTCCCCTATGTATACATCTTCTACACCCCTCCAACTTCTTTTCAAGATCCCGTGCCATGTATGGCCAGAAAAACCTTTGACGTGCCTGTTTGATGGCATTGTCAAAACTGGTATGGTACAGATCCTCATGCACTCCACGCAAAGCTTCTTTACGGTGTGATTCTGGGATGACCAACTGAAATGTATCCACCCCATTGAGTCCTGTAGTCTTTCGGTACAATACCCCATTTCTCAAAACTAATTTGTTTTGTTCACGCGCATATACCTTCAGGTCATGCGAGGCATTTTGCTTTTCTTTGGGGTTCAAAGTCTTCTTTTGCTCTAGGCAATCTATGACAATTGCTATCGTCTCATCCGCTCTCTGCAACTTTTCCCAATCTGATAGAGATACAGACTCTATCTGTGGGCTATGGCATGGTTCCATTACATTGTCTGGAACCTCTTGAGGATCCTTCACCAGTTGATCTATCCCAGGAATCACATCATCATCCTTATTAGTCAACATGGCATCAAAATCATCAACATCTTTGGTTACTGTATGTCGCATACAATGAACATCATGTTTGACATTGTGGACAGAAAAAATAGCATTAACAGAATCCTGTCCCACAACTACAACATCTTCCTCTTTTGAGTTGTCAAAAGCACTTGCCTTTTCAACTAAAAACTGTATCTTCTCCATCTGTTGACAATATTCTTCGTCATCATCAGGAGGATCTTGTGCTCTTCTAGACAGAGCATCAGCATCTATGTGCGAGGAACCTTTCTTATACCTCAACTGAAAATCAAACAATGACAGGGCTGTCAGCCAGCGGTGACTAGTTGCATCCAGCTTTGCATTCTTTAGGATGTAACATAATGGGTTATTATCAGTCACAACTGTCACTGGAGTTCCTAGCAAATAGTCACTGAACTTATCGCTCATTGCCCACTTCAAAGCTAAAAACTCACGCTTATGTGCCGGATAGTTCTTCTCTGATTTATTCAAACCACGACTGGCATAAGCAATGACCTTCAACTTTCCATCAAATTCCTGATATAGAACTGCACCTAAACCTGTACCACTTGCATCACAGTGGAGAACAAAAGGTTTGGTACGATCCGCTATCCCTAAGACTGGACAAGTTGTCAAAGCCTTTTTCAAAGTCTCAAAAGACTTTTCCTGTTCCTCTCCCCACAGGTGGGTTATGTCTGACGACAGGGTCAGCAATGCCTTTTTCTTGTTCTTCTGGGTTTTCGCTCTACTGGGGACATACCCAATAGTGAGGTCATTCATTGGTTTTGCCATGCTAGAAAAGTTTGGAATAAACCTACGGTAAAAACCTGCAAAACCAATAAAACTTTTGATTTCTTTTACTGTCGTAGGCTTTGGCCATGTGGTGACAGCACTGATCTTCTCAGGGTCAGGACGTATTGTGCCTTCAGAAATCAAGTAACCCAAGTGCTTGATCTCAGTGGCTCCAAAAGTGCACTTTGCTGGATCCAACTTGAGGTTATACTTGCGCAACCTCTCTAGTACCCTGATGGTTCTCTCCTCTAGTTCCTCCAACGTCTTGGCATGAATGAGTATGTCATCCAAGAAGACAATCAGTTCTACAAGGTTCATGTCACTGAAAACGGTTTCCATCAATCTCTGAAAACACGCAGGAGCATTCACTAAACCTTGACTTAGCCTATCCCACTCAAACAAACCAAAAGGAGTGATAAAGGCTGAAATCTTTCTTGCCTTCTCTGTCATTGGGACCTGATAGTATGCCTTACAAAGATCCATCACAGTGAAGAACTTTGCACCATTCAAAGTTAGAAAAAGATCCTCTATCTTAGGGATGGAATAACTATCCCTAATTGTGCGAGCATTTACTTTCCTGTAATCAATGCACATTCGCAACGCACCCGACTTCTTTCTAACAAGGACAATAGGACTAGCAAAAGGGGAGTTTGAAGGTCGGATAATCTTTGCATCCAACAGCCCCTGGATATGCTGCCTACGCTCTTCAAAATCTTTAGGAGACAGTGGTCTTGCTCTCTCCCGTATCTCTGGACCAGGTTCTAATTCTATGTCAAAAGGATGTTCAGTCTCAGCCCTACCGATATCAAATTCTGATGTTATGAACACATCAGAATACTCATTTAGCCTTTTACTAAACCTTTCCTTCCACTGTGGTGGGGCACTGTCACTGAACTTAAACTGGATCCCTGACATAGCTTCCTCATCTGCACTGGTCTTACCAGCATCAACAGTACATGAACTTACATGCAACACATCAACATCATTTTTGGGAGATAATGCAGACAAAACATCATCAACATTATACTCGCAAGAAAACATGAAAATATCAGCCACCACTTGGTGCTTCTTCAACAGTATGTCATGATTTGTATCATTGCAAACAAACATATTCAACGTAGGGAGAGAATTAGTTGGTGCTTTGCAACTAACCACTCTCAGACCTTCAGGCAATACATCAATGGTAGGTTCCTGCACTAGGACTGCATCTCTAGTACAGGGAACCTCTGCTTGAGCAGCACACTTGACATCTATAGTTTCCCCAGCAGGTACAACTACATTCCCACAGATGGTTACAGAACCCAGTCTACCACTCTGATTAGGGGGTAGATCTCTGTAAATGTAGGAGACTTCATTCATTATGGGGAGTACAGATGCAAAATACTTGCCAGTCTTTTCCGAACATTTTTGTGCTAGCAGTTGGAACGTATTAGTGCCAACAATGATTGGTACTCTGGATGAGAAATCAGTATCGGGACAAACAACTGCCATTGTTGTCACCGGATCATCAGTACCGACAACATCAAGAGGAAGGGACATATCAACAGATATATACCCTAAATACGGGACAGAATGCCCTCCCGCTCCTGTAATTTTAAGCTGATTCCCCAATTCCTCCAGGGGAATATGGGAAAGATGCTGCTTAAAAAATGACTCACTGACAATGGTTACTTGTGAACCACTGTCAATCAAGCATCTACTGGTGACGTCATCCACTCTGATAGCGGACTCACAACTAGGACCAACTAAGGTATCTAGAGGTGAAGAGGAACCTGAAACACGACAACTTCTGACTTCAACCTGAACTAAAACATCACTACCTGTCACAACTACATCAGAATCTGTCAAACTATTCATCAACACTAAACTAACTAACACATCCTTATCTTTCTTACTCAAATCACTACTAATCTCTAATCCTTTTGGTAATCTGTCCATTGTCCTGGGCAGTAGTTTGATCTCGCCCGCCACACCCCTGTATCACACCATGAAGTCCCAAGGTTTTGCCGGGTTCCAGTGTAACACAGGCAGGACTTCGGAGTTTTACACTATGAAGAATTTTGTCCCTACTGTCTTTGGTATTGGTGGTGGTTTGTTGGGCGTCAGGAGAATTTGTCACTGGTTGCCCACTGCCGGTGACTTCTTGAAGTTTAAAGGGCGATTCCCTTTTTCTGCTGGTTTGAAGGTGGTCGCCGGCGTCTGCGGAGTCTGGGTCAAGACGGTTGGTCTGGACCTGCATTCTACTGCAAAATGTCCCGACTTCCCGCACTTGTAACAAGGGCCCTTGGTGTGTTTTGGGGCGTCCCTGTTATGATGCTCCCCCTTTAACTGTTCTGCCACCAGCACAGCCAACTTCTTGTAGTTGATCTCCACACCTGGTTGTACCTGGTGTGGATGGCTCGCTGCGTCTCTGGTGGTTGACGGTAGTTGACCTTCTAACTGCCGCACCGACCTGGTCACGGCGGTTAAGTCAGGAGAGGCGCAGCCCGGACGTCCGAATTCGTTGCGTAAATCTGAGGTCAGCAATGGGTGCTGATGCCTCAGATTGTCCATGAAAACGAAGTACACTTTCTTAGCACACTCGCCCGAGGTGTAGTGTTCTTCTTCATTGATTTTGTTGAACTGGGACCAGAGGCTTGCGAGGAAGGAAGATGGTGTGTCCTTTTTTGTCATCCTCTGTCCCAGGAACTTGGTCAGTGATTCCACCGGTGTCTCCACACTGCCATAGATACTTGACAGTGTGGCGATGATCTCTGTCACTGACCTGCAGTGCTTGACGTGCTCCCACGCCAAATCCTGCAGACTGCCTCTTACTCTGGCCAGGGCGTCGGCTGGGGAGGTGACTTCCCTGGTCAGAACGTTGACACGCTTCTTCCACTCGGAGAAGCTGACTTCCTGAGCTCCAGTGGGGTTGGTGCCGGTGAAAACCCCAAGACGTGGCAGAGGTGCTGGGGCTGCGACAGACACATGGATAGGTCCGTGCTGGAGGCGGGCGGAATTTTCCTGTAACTCCAGGACGCGCTCCAGCCGTTCCCGTAGCCTCTGGTTCTCTTCTTCCAGGAAAGCTACTCGGTCCAGTAGTGCCTGGTCAGGGTCCCCAGGTCTGCTCGTCACGGGCTCTTCTCTCACTTCTGGCTCTTCACTTCGACTGGCCATGATCTTAATGAATGAGAACTGGACTTACAATTAACTTTCAAAATTCCATTTTCAAAAATTTTGTTTCCCTAGGAATTTTTAAAAAATTCCTACACAACTTTACCAAACTGTTAGCAAAAAATTAATTTAGCTAACGACAAAAAATTATCAGAGCATCATTTCTGCTCTCAGCAAAAATAACAATTTTGCTAACCAAAATTTCACTTTCTCTGTAAGCCAAAAATTAATTTAGCTAACAACCAAAAAATTCTTTTTCCGAGCAAAATATTTGCTCACTGCAAAAATTTAATTTTGCCTACACTTTTACTTCCAGTGAAAATTAAAATTTTCAAACACACACAAAAGACGTTACACCTTGTGAAATTCAAAGTTCCACAAATATCGCAAACTCCCACTCACAGTGGAGTTGCAGTTTCAAAACAGACTAATAGAAATTCACTCCCTTGCCCCACATTGGGCGCCAGAAATGTAACGGGTCCTACACGGGAATTATCTAAGTCGCCACTCCAATTCCCGTTCCGTCTGATTCGGTACCGGAAATCTTAGAGTTTTAGAATAATTCCTATTTTCTTCAGTAACCCTAAAGAAGAGTAGGGCTCAGCTACTTATGGGCCGGGGAGTGATAAAGGGGGGATAGAAAAGAGGATAGTAGAAAAATAGGGGAAAAGAAATATAGAAGAGGTAGGAAAGTAGGTGAAGTGAAATTAACTAACCTCAACTCACTCAGCAGCCACACTGAACACACTGAACGTGACGAATAACACCATTCATTCAATGTGACTCCAGACCGAGTAAATTGGGTTTATAACATATATTCCACAACACAACCTACAACACTACCACATTACACAAAACACCAATGACTAATTGTACTACAAGTACAATTAAAAAACACAAGATATTCTGTCCAGTCAAATACCAAAAATAGAACAAAATCAGTGATCAATCTCAGATCAGGGCCATTAATAAAAAACAACAATGGTAAGGGTGGAGATTTAATGATGGGGCAAGCAGGTGTGACAGGGTAGAAACCCAACGAGGATGTTCCTTAAGGGGGAACATCTAGACTCAGGAGCGAGTCTCTGTCACGCGTCTCTCCCTCACTAGCCCCAGGCAGGAAGTGAGATTTAAAAAACAGAGGTATCCCGATAGGCACTCTTTTTTTAAGGGGCGATCACTCAACTCTACAAGGGAGTTACTGAACCTAGCGCTTAGTAACCCAAACACAAAAATACGTTTTGTGAGGGGGGTTACACTGCCAAACTCACACCACCTTTTTCAACACTGTCTTTGACTTGCGGTTTGGGATGAGATAGTCTGCTGGTCAGAGAGATGCACTCGTTACAGATAAGACTGTAAACTGAGGTCCCATGTTCGAATGCATGCAGATCATCTTGCGCACATGTTAAAACCTGTTCTGCTTTTCAGAAGAGTTGGCCACTGTGTGCCGGTGGGAATGGATGTGAAAATTTGGAAAAAGTGCATACACGTGGAGATTGGATGTAAAAAAGCACACATGCTTATTCCATTTTCCTCTAAATAAATAAAATGAATGAAATAAAAGCTCAAAATGAAGTAAATACATAAATAAATACTGCTTAGAAAGAACAAAGGTTCATAGTCTTTTTGTCACTCCAAATTCATCTCACATTCTTTCCTACTTTTCCCCTGCAGCTCTGCCTATAGAATTATCTAACCCTTGCTTTTCAGTGTTTGCGCTGCTTTTGTCATGTTTGTATATATTGTCACATCTTTTGTGTGTGTGCGTGCGTACACGTGGATGTGTGTGCATGCATGTTGGCGTGTGTGTGTGTGTGTGTGTGTGTGTGTGTGTGTGTGTGTGTGTGTGTGTGTGTGAAAGTTTGTTTAATTTTACTTAAAAACCGAAGCATTTAGTACTATGAGCTCTTTGTCAGGAGACACACTATAAATGTATATTATCATTCATCATCATCATCATCATCATCATCATCATCATCATCATCATCATCATCATCATCATCAGTAGTAGTAGTAGTAGTAGTAGTAGTGGTAATATTATTGTTGTTATTATTATTATTATTATTATTATTATTATTATTATTATTATTATTATTATTTGTAGTAATATTATTGTTATTATTATTATTATTATTATTATTATTATTATTATTATTGTTTTTCATCCTCACTCAGATTTATCTTATCATTTTTGTAAATCCTTTATTTTACTGATGTAAGAGTTTTTGACTTGTTGCTGGCTTCCTAAGAGTATATGCATTTAGTGGGAACATTTCTTGAACAAATTAGGGGGACAGGATAGCCTAGTGGTCAGAACATTGTGCTTGCAATTTAACAACCTGTGTTCGATTCCTGTTCAAGGGAATTTTTCTCCAAGAGTTAACATCAGTGCTGACTCCACTCTCCCCAAAAGTCCTTTGGATGAGACTATAAACAGAGGCCCCAAGTGCAAATGCATGCATAACATATTGCACACATGTTAAATCCTGTTGCGCTTTTCGTATTGTGTGCCGGTGGGAACAGATGACAAAGCTGCATACACACGGGGACTTGATGAAAAAAAACCACATGAGTGCTTCTTCCATTATCCTTGATATAAAAGAACATATAGGATAACACTGACATGTTTTTCTGCCACTGTAGACCCCCACTGCTGGGAGGAGAGTCTGTGGAGCTGCTGTCCCTTCCTTAGATAGAACTGGCATCTCTCTTCACTGACATTGTCCTGGCTGTGTAGTCAGGGATGTGCTTCCTTAGATAGAACTGGCATCTCTCTTCACTGACATGTCCTGGCTCTGTAGTCAGGATGTGCTCTGAGACTGGCTTCTCTTCACTGACATTGTCACTGGCTGTGTCTGGGTGTAGAGGTGTGCTTCCTTAGATAGAACTGGCATCTCTCTTCACTGACATTGTCCTGGCTGTGTTGTCAGGGATGTGCTTCCTTAGATAGAACTGGCATCTCTCTTCACTGACACTGTCCTGGCTTGTAGTCAGGGATAGATGTGCTTCCTTAGATAGAACTGGCATCTCTCTTCACTGACATTGTCCTGGCTCTGGGGTCAGGGATAAAATTTGCTTCCTTAGATAGAACTGGATTCTCTTCACTGACACTGTCCGGGCTGTGTGTCAGGATGTCTTCCTTAGTAGAACTGGCATCTCTCTTCACTGACATTTTCAGTCCTTGGTCAGCTGTAGAGTCTGGGTTATCTTGCAGGATTTTCTATCTCAGAGTTTGCATTTCTCTGGGATTTTCCATCTGGAGTCTGTTCAGCTGTCAGGGAAGATCTGTGTTGATGCTGTCATGTTCTTCTCTCTCTGTTCAGCTGTCAGGGAAGATCTGTGTGTTGATGCTGTCATGTTCTTCTCTCTCTTGTTCATTCAGGGTTGTGTTCTATTTTTTTGTGAGTGTTAGTGTCACGCAGTTGTGCTTCGCATCATCTGCTGTTTTAGGAAGTTTTGTGCTGTGATTTTTCTCTTTTTATCCTTCTCTTTGCTTCTTTTCCTTTGCCCCCCCCCCTTCACTCTTTTTCTGTTGTTCTTTTCCTATTTCACCCAGACCGATCGCCTCTATCTTTCTTTTCTCTTTGCTTCTTTTCCTATTCCACCCCGCCCCTCTACCTCTTTTCTCTTTGCTTCTTTTTCCTATTCCACCCCCCCCCTCCTCTTTTCTTCTCTTCTTCTTTTCTTACTGCCCCCCCCCCCCCCTCCCCTCGGTCTTTTTTCTGCCCTCTTGGTCCACTCTCCTGCCTTTCTTCCAGTAAAGACTTAAAATAAAAAAAAAAAAAATCTCTCCCACGCCAAAGTTGAATGCGCTAAGCCTGACTACATGCATTTAATGGCAGCACAACACATTTTCATTCATTAAACAGACAACAATAGTAGTTGCTGTCAGAGTGTTTAGCAATGAAGTCTGTCTCTCAGGTAGTGAAAAATGAATAAAATGAGTTAAAAAGGGGAGCAAAAAGAAAAAATAAAGGGACTCAGTGGATGAGTATGTATATGTGTTCTTTACATAATAATGAAGGTAAGGGAGTGTTTTCATAACACAACACATAAACAAAACATGTAAACAAACATGTAAACAAAAACAAATACACATAAACACACTTAAAACACACATGTAAACACACACATGTTAACAAACACACACACATGAACACACAGCACACATAACACACACACACACACACACACACACACACACACACACACACACACACACACACACACACACCACACACACACACAAGGCACTTTCCTGAAACACACACACACACACATACGCATGCACACGCGTGCGCGGGCACTTTCCAGTAAAGTACTGAGACCACGTTTGAATGACTTGTAAACATGTTTACGGAAAATGGCGAGTTATAAGAGAAAGATGTATTTCTGTGCCAAATTACAGCAATCGCCTTTAATCCTCTTCTGTTTTGACACATTTTAGCAAGGATTCTAATAAGTAAAATGGCAAAGAAAAGATTTTTTAAATACGTAAGATGTCAAAGAGAATGGACATTTTCAAATAAGTAAAATGTCAAATGAAAATGCTTTTCAAGTAAAGTTACTGCAGCTACATCAAACAGTGTTGCACTTAAGTTCAAATGTATCAGACATACATGCAGAAGTGAGTCAGAGTACTTGGAAAACCTTCTGCTTCTTTGAAAGTAAGCCTGTTAAGATAGCTGAACTTCTGAAGCAGTTTCAGGACAGGGTGTGTCCACACGTTACATACCAATGGAGGCAGGCTGCAGATTCAATTTCCACAATGCACTAAGCCAGGCAGAAGCGTGTGGCGAGAGAGAGGGGGCTGAACATTTTAGAAGATGAAATGAACCAAGTGATGGCCAGTGTCTGTTGGACTGAAGGAAAAAAATTATTTGGTCTCAGTTTACTTGAAAGTGCCTTTGTAGACAGGGGGGGTGGGGGTGGGGATGGAAAGTGCCCTTGAGACGGGGTGGGGGTGGGAAACGGGGTGGGTAGGGGAACAGGGAGGGGGAAATGGGGTGGGGAACAGGGAGGGGAAATGGGGTGGGGGGGGAAATGGGGTAGGGGGAAATGGGGGGGATGGGGGGGGGGAATGGGTGGGGGGGAAATGGGGTGGGGGGAAGGGGGGGGGGGGAAGGGGGGGGGGGTTGGGGGGAAGGGGTGGGGGGTTGGGGGGAAGGGGTGGGGGGGTTGGGGGGAGGGGAGGGAGGGTGGGGGGGGTAGTTAAGTCATTGTTGTGTGTCTGGGTGGGAAGTGGGGGAGGGGTAGTTAAGTCATTGTTGTGTGTTATTAATCCATTGTGTTTGAGTTCCATGTGGTGTAGAAGATGTTGAAGTGGAATATTGGGCTGACAGATCCAACTCACATATGCATGCACGCACGCACTACACACTACACACACACACAACACCACTCACACGCATCACCACCACCACCACACACCACCACCTCACTCACTCACTCACTCACCACCCTTCACTTCACCACTCACTCTCTCTCTCACTGTCTCTGTCTCTCTCTCTCTCTGTCTCTGTCTCTCTCTGTCTCTGTCTCTCTGTTCTCTCTCTCTGTCTGTCTGTCTCGTCTGTCTCTCTCTGTCTCTGTCTCTCTCTGTCTCTGTCTCTCTCTGTCTCTCTCTGTCTCTGTCTCTGTTGTCTGTCTGTCTGTCTGTCTGTCTCTGACATTCACCCACATTCATATGCACACACACTGCACGCACGCGCACGGGACCTGTCAGCCCATGTGTGTGTGTGTGTTGTGTGTGTGTGTTGTGTGTGTGTGGTTTATATTTTTTATTTTTATATTTTATTCTTTTATATGGAGGATAACGGGTAAGCACTCGTGTGCTCTTTTTCATCCAGTCCCGTGTGTATGCAGTTGTTTAAATATTGTCATCTTTCCACACCGGCACACAATGGCTTACTCTTAGAAAAGCGGAATAGGCTTTAATGTGTGCGCAAGATGTTCTGCGTGCTTTCGCACACAGGGCCTCGGTTTACAGTCTCATCCAAAGGACCTTTTGGGAGAGTGGAGTCAGCATGATGTTAACTGCAGGGGAAAAATCCCCTCCAACGGGAATCGAACTCAGGTCGTCAAATTGCCAGCACAAGTGTGTGAGTGAGTGAGTGAGTGAGTGTGTGGTGTGTTGTGTGTGTGGTGTGGTGGAGTGGTTGTGGTGGTGAGTGTGAGTGTGTGTGTGTGTGTGTGTGGTATGTGTGTGGTGTGTGTGTGTAGTGTGGGGGTGTGTGTGGTGAGGTGTGTGTGTGTGTTGTGTGTGGGGGATGGGAGTGTGTTTGGTGAGTGTGTGAGTGGAGTGTGTGTGTTGTGGGAGTGATGTGTGAGTTTTGTGTGTGTGTGTGTGGATGTGGGTGTGTGTGTGTGTGTGTGTGTGTGTGTGTGTGTGTGTGTGTGTGTGTGGGTGGTGTGGTGTGTGTGTTTGCTAATCTTCAGCTGCCTTGGTACATGACATAGAACTCAAAGAAATGAACAGTGGATTACTATCACACAGCAATGGCTTAACTACTGGGGGGGGGGGGGGTGGAGGTGGAGTGAGGTGGAGTGTGTTGGAGGGGGGGGTGGTGGGAAGGGGGGGGGAGGGGGTAGTTAAGTCATTGTGTTTGTTATTTGTGTTATTTTTCCCATTTTTATGTGTTATTAATCCATTGTCTTCTTCTGAGTTTCATGTGGCGTACCAAGGCAGCTGAAGACTTGAAGCAGAACATCCGGCTGACAGATCCAGCTCTCTTCTCTCTCTGTCTCTCTCTGTCTCTCTCTCTCTCTCTTCTCTCTCTCTCTCTCTCTCTCTCTCTCTCTCTCTCTCTCTCTCTCTCTGTCTCTCTCTTCTCTCTCCTCTATCTCCCTCCATCCTCTCTCCCTCACTCCTCTCTCCTCTCCTCTCCTCCTCCTCTCTCTCCTTCACTCTACTCATACTCACTCCTCACTCTCTCTCAGCCCGGCACACACCACACACACCACACACACACACACACACACACACCACACACACCACACTCACTCACTCACCACTATCACCATCATCATGCTACATGTCCTGTCTGTCTGTCTGTCTGTCTGTTCCACATGTATGCACGGCGCGTGTGTGTGCGCGTGGGAGGAGGTGGAGGGAGAGGTGGGGTGGGGGTAGATAAGTCGTTTTGTGGTAATAATCTGTTGTTAATTTTCTGAGAGGTACACATGGTGCATAGCAAGGCAGATGAGGACTCAGCAAAGGCGAAACATTGGGCTGACTGATCCAACTCAGATAAGTGTGCTCTGTTGTGTGTGTGTGTGTGTGTGTGTGTGTGTGGTGTGTGTGTGTGTTGTGTGTGTGTGTGTGTGCCTGTGTGTGTGTGTCACTGTGCGTGCGTGCATGCATGCATGTGTGTTTGTGAGGAGATAGTAATGATTGTTATGTATAGACATGTTACTCATGCATGTTCAGTGTTTATGTTCAGGTGGGCTGTACTGAACGCAACTCAGATAAGGCATGTGCTGTGTCAGTTAGTCTGCTTTGGTGCTTGTGTTGTGTGCTGTGGAGTGTACTGTGTTTGTGGAACTTTTAGTGTGTGTTTGTGTCTGTGTGTGCGTGCGTGCATGCATGCTGTGTGTGTGTGTGTGCGTGCGTGCATGCGTGCGTGTGTGTATGTGTAGTGAGGCAAATGAGAGGACATTGTAATCATTGTTATGTATAGACATGTTACTCATGCATGTTCAGTGTGTATGTTCAGGGTTGGTGTACTGAAGACAGCTGAAGACAGACAGACTGCAGGATCAAGAAGCGTTGTGCCTTGTTCAGCTAAGTCTGCAATGTGGTGGCCTTGTGTTTGCTTAGCATGTAGGAAGTGTACACCTGTGTTTTGGGGAAAATGTTTAGTGTGTGTGTGTGTGATGGTGGAGTGGTGTGGTGTGGTGTATGTTAGTGTGAGTGAGAGTGAGTGAGTGGTTGTGTGTGTGTGGTGTGTGTGTGTGTGTGTGTGTTGTGTGTGTGTGTGTGAAAGTCAAATTGTGTGTGCCTAGTCATTTCTTGTATTGACAGGTTTCATAGAGATTTGTTTTGTTCCAAGAACTGGTGTCTGTCTATACCAAGAGCTGAAGAAGTTGAAGCGCTGTGTTCAGCACAATTGTTGGAGCTGGCATGCACTTTTGAAGTTAAGTCATGTATTTCTTTCCATATTTGTGTGTGTGTGTGTGTGTGTGTGTTGTGTGTGTGTGTGTGTGTGTGTGTGTGTGTGTGTGTGTGTGTGTGTGTGTGTGTGTGTGTGTGTGTGTGGTGTTTGGTGCAAGCACAGGCATTTGATTGGAATGTTTCACGTCTGTTGAGATCTAATTTGCGTAGGATCCAGACAGAGTCAGTCTGGCTGAAGAATTGTCTGTGATAAAGTTTTGGTCGATCTCTGTAACAGTAGGGGTGAAAGAGTAAACTGTGCATTTCTTTCCATCTTCGTTCAAAATGATTTTTCACCATAAAAGTCAGACAAAGATATACTATTGCACTATCTTGCTAACTGAATTTCCTCTACATTCTGTCTGACTCTTTAGATCACAGGAAAGATGTTGACACCCCCCTCCATGAATGGGACAGGACAGCCAGGCCTGGTGGGGACCTTGGTCAGCAGACGACAGACTGTCTGACTGGACACGGGCAGCATTCAGGGCAAGATCCAGATTGGGCCACTAGTGTGTGTGTGTGACAGCCTGTGGGGATTTAGTGCCAGAAGTGAAAATGTGGGTTTGTGTGCACACCTGGTAAGTTTATGTCTTGGTTAGAATGAATGTTTTCATTGATTTTTTTTACTGTTTTTGTGTGGGTTAAAATAATTTCCTGTTGACTGTTTTTAATATTTTTGTGTGGGTTAAAATAATTCAGCGATTGATTGAATTTACTGGTTTTTTGTGTTTTAAAATAATTTGTCAGTTGATTAAATTCACTGTTTTTTGTGTGGGTTAAAATATTTATCTTTACATTGTTTTACTGTTTTTCTGTGGTTTAGAATAATTTATACATTGATTGGTTTTATTGTTTTCTTGTGTGGGTTAAATTAATTTATCCATTGATTGTG
Organism: Stramonita haemastoma; assembly: GCA_030674155.1. Lineage (NCBI taxonomy): Eukaryota > Metazoa > Mollusca > Gastropoda > Neogastropoda > Muricidae > Stramonita > Stramonita haemastoma. The sequence goes on from CM060322.1 coordinate 625,954, forward strand.
TTCTATTTGTGTGCACAAACTTTTTGTAATATAAACAAACTGGTTTTTTAAGTACACCTGGCAGATAGGCTGTAGAATAATTTTTTTGTTTACATCATTACATTATTTTGTATTCACATTTTGTAAGAACTCAAACTTGTAAATGTTATTCTTTGGTAAGATTTGAGCATAAGAAAGATATTTGGATCCCTTATCGTAATCCCCATTTTCTCTGTCTGACTGCAGGTCAGATCTAACACAGCACAGCTGGGACCTTCCCTACACAGTGGACTACTGAGGAACAACAGAACAGCAAACTCCTTGGACTGCAAGCATGTGGACACACTGCACACGCTGTGATGTCACGCACCATGCCCATGTGTGCACAAATGCCTCAGACGTAGGTGAGTCAGAAAGTTTTCTACACTCTATGTGTGATGTTATCCACAGAACCACGACAGAAACAGTTTTTTGCTTTTCATATGAGTGAAGCAGGTAATAATACTGGTAACATGCCATCAACTTTTAAACACACTTGATCATAATAAAAATCTGTATTGACTAGTTGATTGAATATATATAGATAATACATAAATAAATCATTGGAGGATGAATGAAGATAGTGTAAACAGCATTACTGTTAAGTTTTGGCACGGTACTTGCTGCCTGTCTAAATGAATTAATGTTGGCACTGACAATACTCGGACACAACAGTTGCTGTCTGAGCATTGAAGAAGAAGACTGAAAATATTCTCTCTTACATTTCCCCCCATGCAGTAGACCTCGAGTGATGGTCTGGGTGATAGTCATTCTGATGAGACTATAAACCAAGGTATCATGTGCAACACACATTAGCCATGTAAAAGAGCCTTTAGCAGCAAAAACGTTCAACCAAATGGGGATCAAACTGGCATTTTTCATTTTCCAGGTAGGAGCGTCACCTGCCAATCCACCTCAGTGACATCAGTACCAGTGTGAAGGGCAAAGTTCATCACAGGGCGCAAAGATTTGAACCCTTTCCTTCAACTACATCACAGCACAGTTCCACGCTCGGTTTTACGTTAGTAAAGCAAAGCTGTTGTTTTTCTATTTTACTTTGTTCTTTTCTTCCTTGTTAGAAAACTGCGACAACACACGATGGTTTCTCAGTTGTGCAGATAAAAGATTTATTTTCAACTTTTCTTTTTTCATGAGTAGAGTGCAGAGTAGTCTTATTTTCTTATTTTAAATGGCTTTAGAAAAGTGGTAGTTGTTGCAGCAGTAGTGTGTTTTTTTGTTTTTTTTTTTTTAATTATAAAAATTTTTTTCATCTTTAAATATTTTTTATATTCTATTTCTTTTTTAATTCGTTTATTTCGAGGATAGTAGAATAAGCATCATGTGCTTTTATACATCCAGTCCCCATGTGTATGGAGTTTTGGAAATTTTTATCATCTGTTCCCACCGGCACACAATGGCTACTCTTCTGAAAAGCGGAACAGGTTTTAGCGCAAGTTAAAGAGCCTTTAGCTGCAAAAACGTTTGCAACAAATGGGAATCAAACTGCATTTTTTGTTTTCCAGGTAGGAGCTCACCTGCCAATCCACCTCAGTGACATCAGTACCAGTGTGAAGGGCAAAGTTCATCACAGGGCGCAAAGATTTGAACCCTTTCCTTCACTACATCACAGCACCAGTTCCACGCTCGGTTTTAGCGTTAGTAAAGCAAAGCTGTTGTTTTTCTATTTTACTTTGGTTCTTTTCTTCCTTGTTAGAAAACAGCGACAACACACGATGGTTTCCAGTTGTGCAGACAAAGATTTGATTTTCAACTTTTTTCTTTTTTTCATGAATAGAGTGCAGAGTAGGATTATCTTCTTATTTTAAATGGCTTTAGAAAAGTGGTAGGTGTTGCAGCAGTGTGGTTTTTTGTTTTTTAAAATTATAAAATAATTTTTTCTATCTTTAAAAATATTTTTTATATTCTATTTCTTTTTTTAATTTCTTTATTTTGAGGATAGTAGAATAAGCAATCATGTGCTTTTATACATCCAGTCCCCATGTGTATGGAGTTTTGGAAATTTGTTATCATCTGTTCCCACCGACACACAATGGCTACTCTTCTGAAAAGCGGAACAGGTTTTCGCAAGTTAAAGATCCTTTTGCTGCAAAAATGTTTGAATCAAACGGGCATTTTTTGTTTTCCAGGTAGGAGCATCACCTGCCAATCCATCTGAGTGACATCAGTACCAGTGTGAAGGGCAAAGTTCATCATAGGGGGACAAAGATTTGAACCCTTTCCTTCAACTACATCACAGCACCAGTTCCACGCTCGGTTTTACCGTTAGTAAAGCAAAGCTGTTGTTTTTCTATTTTACTTTGGTTCTTTTCTTCCTTGTTAGAAAACTGTGACAACACATGATGGTTTCCCGTTGTGCAGATAAAAGATATGATTTTCAACTTTTTTCTTTATTTTCATGAGTAGAGTGCATAGTAGTCTTATTTTAATTGGCTTTAGAAAAGTGGTTGGTGTTGCAGCGGTCATGTTTTTTTGGGGGGGTTTTATGTTTAAAAGATTTTTTATATTCTATTTCTTTGGTTAATTCGCTTATTTTGAGGATAGTAGAATAAGTAGTCATGTGCTTTTATACATCTAGTCCCCATATGTATGGAGCTTTGGGATTTTTTTTATCATCTGTTCCCACCGCACACAATGGTTACTCTTCTGAAAAGCAGAACAGGTTTTTGCAAGTTAAAGATCCTTTTGCTGCAAAAATGTTTGAATCAAACGGGCATTTTTTGTTTTCCAGGTAGGAGCATCACCTGCCAATCCACCTCAGTGACATCAGTACCAGTGTGAAGGGCAAAGTTCATCACAGGGTCGGCAAAGATTTGAACCCTTTCCTTCAACTACATCACAGCACCAGTTCCACGCTCGGTTTTACGTTAGTAAAGCAAAGCTGTTGTTTTTCTATTTTACTTTGGTTCTTTTCTTCCTTGTTAGAAAACTGCGACAACACACGATGGTTTCCAGTTGTGCAGACAAAAGATTTGATTTTCAACTTTTTTCTTTTTTTTTTCATGAATAGAGTGCAGAGTAGGATTATCTTGTTATTTTAAATGGCTTTACAAAAGTGGTAGTTGCAGTAGTCATTTGTTTTTTTGTTTGTTTTTTTAATTAAATTTTTTTTTTCTATCTTTAATATATTTTTTACATTCTATTTCTTTTTTTAATTTATTTCGAGGATAGTAGAATAAGCAATCATGTGCTTTTATACATCTAGTCCCCATGTGTATGGAGTTTTGGAAATTTGTTATCATCTGTTCCCACTGGCACACAATGGCTACTCTTCTGAAAAGCAGAACAGGTTTTTGCAAGTTAAAGATCCTTTTGCTGCAAAAATGTTTGAATCAAACGGGCATTTTTTGTTTTCCAGGTAGGAGCTTCACCTGCCAATCCACCTCAGTGACATCAGTACCTGTGTGAAGGGAAAATTTCATTACAGGGCTGCAAAGATTTGAACCCTTTCCTTCAACTACATCACAGCACCAGTTCCACGCTCGGTTTTACTGTTAGTAAAGCAAAGCTGTTGTTTTTCTATTTGACTTTGGTTCTGTTTTTCCTTGTTAGAAAACTGTGACAACACACGATGTTTTCCAGTTGTGCAGACAAAAGATTTGATTTTCAACTTTATTCTTTTTTTCATGAATAGAGTGCATAGTAGGATTATCTTCTTATTTTAAATGGCTTTACAAATGTGGTAGGTGTTGCAGCACTCATGGTTTTTTTGTTTTTATTAATTTTAATTAAAAAAAAATTAAATTTTGGTTTAAATTTTTTTTTCTGTCTTTAAAATATTTTTTATATTCAATTTCTTTTTTTAATTCGCTTACTTCGAGGATAGTAGAATAAGCAATCATGTGCTTTTATACATCCAGTCCCCATGTGTATGGAGCTTTGGGATTTTTTTTTCATCTGTTCCCACCGGCAGTCAATGGCTACTCTTCTGAAAAGCAGAACGGGTTTTAGCGCAAGTAAAAGAGCCTTTAGCAGCAAAAAATGGTTGACTCAAACGGGGACCAAATGGCATTTTTTGTTTTCCAGGTAGGAGCGTCACCTGCCAATCCACCTCAGTGACATCAGTACCAGTGTGAAGGGCAAAGTTCATCAGAGGGCGGCAAAGATTTGAACCCTTTCCTTCAATACATCACAGCACCAGTTCCACGCTCGGTTTTACGTTAGTAAAGTAAAGCTGTTGTTTTTCTATTTTACTTGTGTTCTTTCCTTCCTTGTGGAAACAGCAACAACACATGATGGTTTCAGTTGTGCAGCTAAGATTTGATTTTCAACTTTTCTTTTTTGATGAGTAGAGTGCAGAGTAGTCTTATTTTCTTATTTTAAATGGCTTTAAAAAGTGTAGTTGTTGCAGCAGTAGTGTGTTTTTTGTTTTTGTTTAAAAAAAATTGAATAAAAATTTGTTGTTTATCTTTAAGATATTTTTATATTCTATTTCTTTTTTTAATTCTCTTATTTCGAGGATAGTAGAATAAGCAATCATGTGCTTTTATACATCAGTCCCATGTGTATGGAGTTTTGGAAATTTGTATTCATCTGTTCCCACGGCACACAATGGCGACTCTTCTGAAAAGCGGAACAGGTTTTATGCACGTAAAAGAGCCTTCAGCAGCAAAAACGTTCAAACCAAAGGGATCAAACGTCATTTTTTGTTTTCCAGGTAGGAGCGTCACTGCCAATCCATCTCAGTGACATCAGTACCGTGTGAAGGGCAAAGTTCATCACAGGCGCAAAGATTTGAACGCTTTCCTTCAACTACATCACAGCACCAGTTCCACGCTCGTTTTACCGTTAGTAAAGCAAAGCTGTGTTTTTCTATTTGACTTTGCGTTTTCTTTTGATTAGAAACAGTGACAACACACGATGATGTTCAGTTTGTAGAAAAATATTTTATTTTCAACTTTCTCTTTTTTATGAGTAGAGTGCAGAGTAGTCTTATTTCTTATTTGAAATGGCTTTAGAAAAGTGGTAGTGTTGCAGCAGAAGTGTGTTTTTTGTTGTTTTTTATAAATTTTAATCACATTTTTTTTCCATCTTTAAAATATTTTTTATATCTTTTTCTTTTTTTAATTCTCTTTTTCAAGGATAGTAAATAAGCATCATGTGTTTTATACAGCCAGTCCCATGTGGAGTTTGGAAATTTTTTATCATCTGTTCCACGGCAACACAATGGCTATCTTCTGAAAAGCGGAATGGGTTTTAGCGCACGTAAAAGAGCCTTTAGCCGCAAAAATGTTTGAATCAAACGGCATTTTTTGTTTTCCAGTAGGAGCGTCACCTGCCAATCCACTTCAGTGACATCAGTACCAGTGTGAAGGGCAAAGTTCATCACAGGACGGCAAAGATTTGAACCTTTCCTTCACTACATCACAGCACCAGTTCCACGCTCTGTTTTACGTAGTAAAGTAAAGCTGTGTTTTCTATTTACTTTGGTTCTTTCTTCCTTGTTTGAAAACAGCGACAACACACGATGGTTTCAGTTGTGCAGACAGCAAAGATTTGATTTTCAACTTTCTTTTTTTCATGATAGAGTGCAGAGTTTTTTTTTTTTGTTTTTTAGTTTAAATAAAAAAAAAGTTCTATCTTAAAATATCTTTTATATTCTATTTCTTTTTTGATTGTTTATTTCGAGGATAGTAGAATCAGCAATCATGTGGTTTTATACATCCAGTCCCCATGTGTATGGAGTTTTGGAAATTTTTTATCATCTGTTCCCACCGACACACAATGGCTACTCTTCTGAAAAGTGGAATGGGTTTTAGCACAAGTAAAAGAGCCTTTAGCCTCAAAAAATGGTTGACACAAACGGGGATCAAACGGGCATTTTTTGTTTTCCAGGTAGGAGCGTCACCTGCCAACCCACCTCAGTGACATCTGTACCAGTGTGAAGGGCAAAGTTCATCACAGGGCGGCAAAGATTTGAACCCTTTCCTTCAACTACATCACAGCACCAGTTCCACTCATGGTTTTAGCGTTAGTAAAGCAAAGCTGTTGTTTTTCTATTTTACTTTGGTTCTTTTCTTCCTTGTTAAAAAACTGCGACAACACACGATGGTTTCCAGTTGTGCAGACAGAAGATTTGATTTTCAACTTTTTTCTTTTTTTTAATGAATAGAGTTCAGAGTATGATTATCTTCTTATTTTAAATGGCTTTACAAAAGTGGTAGGTGTTGCAGCAGTAGTGTTGTTTTTTTTTAATTTTAATTTAAAAATTTTTTTTATCTTAAATATTTTTGCATTCTATTTCTTTTTTTAATTTGCTTATTTCGAGGATAGTAGAATAAGCAATCATGTGCTTTTATACATCTAGTCCCCATGTGTATGGACTTTTGGAAATTTTTGTATCATCTGTTCCCACTGGCACACAATGGCTACTCTTCTGAAAAGCAGAACGGGTTTTCGCAAGTTAAAGATCCTTTTGCCGCAAAAATGTTTGAATCAAACGGGCATTTTTTGTTTTCCAGGTAGAAGCGTCACCTGCCAATCCACCTCAGTGACATCAGCACCAGTGTGAAGGGCAAAGTTCATCAGAGGGCGGCAAAGATTTGAACCCTTTCCTTCAATTACATCACAGCACCAGTTCCACGCTCAGTTTTACCGTTAGTAAAGCAAAGCTGTTGTTTTTCTATTTTACTTTGGTTCTTTTCTTCCTTGTTAGAAAACGGGACAACATGTGATGGTTTCTAGTTGTGCAGATAGAAGATTTGATTTTCAACTTTCTGTTTTTTCATGAGTAGAGTGCAGAGTAGTCTTATTTTCTTATTGTAAATGGTTTTAGAAAAGTGGTGTTTTTTGCAGCAGTATATGTTTAAAATTTTTTTTTTTCAATTTTCATCTTTAAAAAATGTTTATCTTTAAAATATTTTTTATATTCTTTTTCTTTTTTAATTCGTTTGTTTCAAGGATAATAGAATAGGCAGTCATGTGCTTTTATACATCCAGTCCCCATGTGTATGGAGTTTTGGAAATTTTTTATCATCTGTTCCCACTGGCACACAATGGCTTCTCTTCTGAAAAGCGGAATGGGTTTTAACATGTAAGCAAGATGTTTTGTATGCATTTGTGCACAGGACTTCAGATTTTAGTTTCATCCAAAGGACTTCAGGGGGTGTGGAGTTGGCACTAATGGTAACTCCAGAGGAAAAATCCTCTCAAAGAAGATTCAAACCTGGTTCGGCAGATTACAAGTGCGCAATGCTTATCACTCTAACGACCAGGCTGTCGTGTCCCCCATGTGTGTGTTTGTGCATGTGCACGCATGCGTGTGTTGTTTTCTGTACTTTTTGGGGGTGGAGTTTGTTGTTTCAAAAAACCACCATCATCACCTTCATCATCATCTCAACATCATCATCACCTTCATCATCATCATCATCATCATCAACATCATCTCATCATCATCATCATCATCGTTGTTGTTATTGTGTCCACAGCCTCAGACTGCACAGTCCTCACAAGTGTCAGAGCAACAGCGGTTCCTGCCTGGCCTCTGAGTACTGACCACTGGGAGGGATGGATGGATGGAGGGCGTCAGTCAACCACCAGTGGCCTTGAGGAGGAGTCCCTTCAACTCGGTTGATTTCTTTGTGGCTGTCTCTCTGTTTCTGGCTCTCTGTTCGTCTGTATCTCTGGTGTGTGTATGAGTGTGTGGTGTGTTTGTGTGCGTGTACGTATGTGTGTGCGCATGCGCGTATATGTGTGTGCGCGCACTTTGTTTTCTGTCTGGTTTTTGTGTGTGGTTGTTCGATTAACTTTGCTGCCTTGTCGATTTTGTTTTTGTGGTTTTAGACTCTAGCTATGGAAAGATTGCTAATAAGTGTAAAGTAGCAGCCTGTTGATAATTATGTAATAGCAACATTGTAGTAGTGAAATGTTGATAATTGTGTAATAGCAACATTGTAGTAGTGAAAACAAGTGCAGGTAGCCAGTTAGAATATCATCATCATGGTGAAAATGATTTATCAAAGACTTCACAAAACTCCATATGAAATCTTTAAATGAAAGTATTTAAGACATTTTTCAGTAAAGGCTATGCCTTTGACCTATGTATGTCGATTTTTCCCTTGGGCCCAGCAACAAGAGTTCCAAGAAAAATTCCACAGAAACGAAGCTTGTCTGGTAGAGGAACAGATCTAACTCAGGAAACTGTGGTTACAGATGGCGCTGGACTGAGGCAAGATGTACTGAGGGGAAAGCAGCCTGAAGATCACACACGCAGACCTGCCATGACTGTGGGGAAAGCAGCCTGAAGATCACACACGCAGACCTGCCATGACTGAGGGGAAAGCAGCCTGAAGATCACACACGCAGACCTGCCATGACTGAGGGGAAAGCAGCCTGAAGATCACACACACAGACCTGCCATGACTGAGGGGAAAGCAGCCTGAAGATCACACACACAGACCTCTCATGACTATGACTGAGGGGAAAGCAGCCTGAAGATCACACATACACAGACCTGCCATGACTGTGACTGCTGCACAGATCAACAGAAAGAAACGCAGAGAGGCTGGACCTATGAACTGCAGGTTTGTCCAGATTTCCTGTCTTGGTCTGTTCTTAACCCTGGTAGCGCTGAATTAACGGCAGTGGTACTCTGTGCTGCTGGTGGAATTAACAGCGGCCAGTGTTGTTTTGAAGCAGGTGGGGTTAAACAACCCTTGATATTGATACGTAAAACTGAACTAAGTGTGTTCAGTTGTAAATCACTGGAAAGCTTAGATAACCAGATTTTAAAAAAGTGAAATTTTATAGCAGCATGTAGTGTTTATGATAATGTAAAAAGATAATGCAAATTTAATTTTTAAAATAACATGTGTACTACCAATCACTGTCGTGACACAGAGCCCCAGAGTGATGTTAACACGATATGCAATTTTGTTGTGGTGCAAAAATGTCATGATTTGGTAAATGCTCTCTCTTGACTTTAGTTTTGAAAAAAATAAGGAGCTTGTGTAGCTTTATCGGTCATCTGAGTCCAGCAAAACAGTTGACACCATCGCAACTGTCATGGCAGGGAACACTCATTTCATGCAAAGTGGTTGTGTTCTACGACAAAAATACGACGATCGCTTGATTCTGTGTGATGCAAAGTACTCAGCAGCATATCAAAAGAACTTTTTCAAGCCTTGTTGCATCAAAATAAAGTAAAACAGTCTATGACGTCGAAATTGCCAAGTAGCCAAGAAGTGCATCAGGCAAAACTTATCACTGCTCGCTTCAGTCAGATCGTTATCAATTTTTCCGAAGTTTTTCCAAATTGTTCCACAACCCTTACCTGATTGTCTCTATCATTGTTTAATTCAACCAAATCCAGCCCCTAAAACTGGTATTATTCATGTATTGTTTTATTTGGTGTGTTACATAGAAATATTGTTCATGCATTGTTTTATTTGGTGTGTTACATAGAAATATTATTCATGCATTGTTTTATTTGGTGTGTTACATAGAAATATTATTCATGCATTGTTTTATTTGGTGTGTTACATAGAAATATTATTCATGCATTGTTTTATTTGGTGTGTTACATAGAAATATTATTCATGCATTGTTTTATTTGGTGTGTTACATAGAAATATTATTCATGCATTGTTTTATTTGGTGTTACATAGAAATATTATTCATGCAGTTTTATTTGGTGTTACATAGAAGCATTATTCATGCAATGTTTTATTTGGTGTGTTACATAGAAATATTATTCATGCATTGTTTTATTTGGTGTGTTACATAGCAACATTATTCTTGCATTGTTTTATTTGGTGTTACAGGGCTGATAAACCCACAACAGCTGAAGACAACATGGAAGGGTCAATCCAAGCGAGAAGGCTGTACATCCGTCCGTTATCCGTCCGTCCTTTGCCCGTCCGTCCGTCCTTCGTTCCTTCTTCCGTCCGTCCTTCGTTCCTTCTTCGGTCCGTCCTTCCTTCCTTCTTCCGTCCGTCCTTCCTTCGTTCCTTCATCTGTCCATCATTCATCCGTCCGTCCTTCGTCCGTCCTGCATCCGTCCGTCCTTCGTTCGTTCATCCGTCCATCCTTCCTTCCTTCGTCCGTCCATCCTTCATCCGTCCGTCTTTTGTCCGTCCATCCTTTGTCCGTCTGTCCATCCTTCATCCGTTCGTCTGTCCTTCCGTCCGCCCGCTTTGAAATAACTATTGTTAAGTCATTTTGATTTGCTGAGGAGTACTTGGCATCACATGAAATCAAGCGATTGTCGTAGTTTTGACATAGAGTGTGACCACTTTGCACGAAATGAGTGTTTACTGCCATGATGATTGCGATAGCATCAATCATTTCGCTGGACTTTTCAGAGTATTTGACGACCGATAAAGCAACTCAAGCTCCTTTTTTTTTTTTTTTCAAAACTGATGTCAAGAGATAGTGTTTACCTCATCATGACATTTTTGCACCGCAACAACATTGCATATCGTGTATATCATATCAATCTGGGGCTCTGACGTCGTGACAGTGATCAGTAGATCACACACAATTTTCTAAAAATCCAGTGATTTACAACTTTACACACTTAGTTCAGTTTTACATATCAACATCAAGGGTTGTTTGACCTCACCCAGCTTCCAAACAACAATGGCTGCTGTTCATTCCGCCTGCAGTACTGAGTACTGCTGCCGTTAATGCAGTGCCACCAGGGTTAAAAACCCATACATTTTTCATGCAAGACTAGGCCAGATACAGCCTGTGGTGTGGATGACACTGCATACCTAGCATGCACCCTGCCACCAGGAGAGGGATGGGCTCCGCCAGGTTCAACTTGCCCACCACAGCCCAAAGACTGACCCAGGAGTTGTTGTCACCTCAAATCCTGGGGCAGTAGTTGGGGCGCTGCCTGATGTGACATCTTCAGGCAGCGTGTGTGTGGTGGGCAAGTAGGGCCTGGCGGAGCCCATCCCTCTCCAGGTTGCCAGGTGCATGCTGGCTATAGAGTTTCATCACACTGCTAGCCCTTTCTGACCATCTCTTCCATGAGCGCGGTTCCCGGAATACCGAACGACCTTTCACCGCCACATTGCGGATTCTGAAATATTCTGGGATGACGTAGGTGGTCGTAATTGAAGGCTCACGTTCGCACCAGAATTACTTGGAAGTGTTTTGCCAGTTTTTTTAATGATCATTATGATGATGAGAAGTTTTAGAGGCTTGATGTGGTCAAATCAAACAATGACAGACACTAAGATAAGGGCCGTGGAATTTTTTTTTTAGAGTTAGGAAAAATTATCACGATCCAACCGAATTGAACGGTGCTAAGTTTTTGAGGAGAGTGGAGTCAGCACCTTGATTCATGTGAAAGACTTTCAGGAGAGCGGAGTCAGCACGTTGGTCCATGTGAAAGACTTTCAGGAGAGCGGAGTGAGCACGTTGGTCCATGTGAAAGACTTTCAGGAGAGCGGAGTCAGCACGTTGGTCCATGTGAAAGACTTTCAGGAGAGCGGAGTCAGCACGTTGGTCCATGTGAAGGACTTTCAGGAGAGCGGAGTCAGATAAAGACATGGAGGAGAGGGGAGTCAGCAGGATTCCTCACTGCAGGAGGAATGCCAGGAATGGAGATGTGTGTCATGGGAGACAACCCCAGGCCTCAGGGATTGTCAGTCAGGAGAAGGAGACTGTGACCACACGGTTGGTGTGCTCCTGCTGAAGGAGAAGTTGGCAGGGGTGAGTTGTTTATTTTCTTTTTATTCTTTAATATCGTGGATAATGAAATAGCACTCATGTGCTTTTTTACATCCAGTCCCCGTGTGTATGCAGTTATTGTAAATCTTGTCATCTGTTCCCACCAGCACGCAATGGCCTACTCTTATGAAAATCAGAACAGGATTTAATATGTGCCCAAGATGTTTTGTGTGTGTTTGCACACAAGGCCTCGGTTTATAGTCTCGTGTTGTGTGGTTATGGTGTAGTGTGTTTGTCGTGTGGTATAGTGTGTGTGTGTTATTTTATTTTTATTTATTCTTTTATATCAAGGATAATGGAATAAGCACTTGTGCTTTTTTACATCCAGTCCCCATGTATATGCAGTTTTGTAAATCTTGTCATCTGTTCCCACTGGCACACCATGGCCTACTCTTATGAAAAGCGGAACAAAATTTAACGTGTCGCAAGATGTTCTGCATGCATTCACACACGGTGCCTCGGTTTATAGTCTCATCCGAAGGACTTTTGGAGGGGGAGTTCGAGTGGAGTCAGCACTGATGTTAACTCCAGGGGAAAAATCCCCTCGAACAGGAATCGAACTCAGGTGTGTGTGTGAGTGGAGTGAGTGTGTGACTGTGCTCATGCATGAGTTCATACGTGTGAGAGTGTGCGTGTATGTGAGTGAGTGTGCATGCGTGTGTATTGGGTGTGTGCATGTGGGTATGTGTGGGTGTGGGTATGTGTGGGTGTGCGCATGTATGTCTGTGTGTGTGTGTTTATTTAATTTTAATTGTTAATTTATTCTTTTCAGCATGGCAGCAGAGACGAAGGCAGCCGGAATGACGTGGGCCGAGCTGAAGAGGATCTCCCAGAACGGATGATGCGCATGCGTTTGCACATTGGCCTCAGTTTATTGTCTCATCTGAAGGACTTTAGGGGAGAGTGGAGTCTGCACTGATGTTCACTCCCAGAGGAAAAATCCCCTTGAATAGTTGTGAGTGAGTATGTTTTTATTTATTTCTTTATCATTTAATATCAAGGATAATAGAAAAAGAATTTATGTGCTTTTTTACATTGAGTCCCCATATAAATTTTTTCATCCAATGCCACTGGCACACAGTGGCCTACTCTTTCAAAAAGCAGAACAGGTTTTAACATGTGTACAAGATGTTCTGCATGCATTTGCACACTGGGCCTCGGTTTATAGTCTTATCTGAAAGACTTTGGGGGGGGAGTTTGTGCTGATGTTAACTCCAGGGGAAAATATCTCCTTGAATGGGATAGGAACCGAGGTCGTCAGATTGCGAGCACAATGTTTTAACCACTATGCTATCCTGTCCTCCCTGTGTGTTTGTATGTATGTATTTTGTATTTTTTGTATTTTGTACCACTTTATGTTACGCAGATTTCTCTGCGTGAAATTCAGGCTGCTCTCCCCGGGGAGAGCGCGTCGCCACATGTGCAGCGCCTACCTTTTTTTTTTTTTTTTTTTTTCCTTCATGCAAGTGTATTTGTTTCCCTATCAGAGTGGCTTCTTTCTACAGAATTTTGCCAGGGACAACCCCCTTGTTGCCGTGGGTTCTTTTACGTGCGCTAAATAGTGATGTGTAACACACGGGACCTCGGTTTATCGTCTCATCCGAAAGAGTATCGCCCAGACCACCACTCAGGGTCTAATGGATGGGGAAAAAGTTTTGGGTCCAAACGGGGTATGAACCCGCACACTCCGACCCAGACTTTTTGCTTTCTAGGCAAGGCGCGTGACCACCTAGACCACCGATCCACCAATGTGTGTGTGTGTGTATGTGTGTGTGTGTGTGTGTGTATGTATGTATGTATGTGTGTGTGTGTGTATGTATGTGTGTGTTGATTTATTTTAAAAATTTATTTATACTTTTCAGCATGGCAGCAGAGACGAAGGCAGGTGGAATGACGTGGGCCGAGCTGAAGAGGATCTCCCAGAACCGAGTCTGTTGGAGGGGTGTTGTTGCAGCCCATCGTTCCCCATGGAATTCATAGGCATAAGTCAAGTAAGTCGAGTCATTTGTTCTTTTATATTGAGGATATTGGATTAAGGTAGACCACTGCGTCACTTTTAGCAAATTTTTATCAGAAACTACTAATGAATTTTTTGAATTGTACTCTTAGAATTGGGGATATTATCGCGGATTTCAAGTTAGGCAATGGTTCATAACTTGATACGTTGTGTGAATTGGTTGTTATTTCAGATTTTGACACGGTAGCGACTCAAACTTGAACATTGACACGTATCGCGATTGTCGGAAAGAAAAATGGCGATCATCAGAATGTTAGATGCATACGTACACCGTTCATAAAAAAACTAAAAAAAAACACAACCGTAGGTTGGAAATGACTTTTCTGTAATTGTGCGTGTAAAAGTGCGTGTGTGCTTAGTGCATGCTTGCGTGAATGCGAGCATGTGTGTTGTTTCTTCCCTTGCCTGTGGTGTGATGTTTGAATGATGTGCTCTAGTTTGATGATGCAGACATTGTCACAGCTGTTTTGCCGTAATGTTGCCTGGTTGTATTGCCCTGAGACACTCACTGATCCCTGGTTGATTGTTGGTTGATTGTTGTTTCTTTTTTCTAGTGTTTTTAACAACACTTTCTCTCTGTTATCTTTTCCCCACCTGTTCGACACTGTGTTCAACTGCATCTCATTTTTGCACGCATGTTAGAATGCTGTCTTGAACATAGAATGTTGTACTCCTGTTATGATTTGTGCCAGGTTGTTGTGAATGATTGATATTGTGTTTGGAGCATAAAAACAATGAGCTGATGATGTGTGTGTTTGTTGACAGACTTTGCACTGCAAAGAGATTGAAGATGGAGAAATAGGCATAGGAGGCTGGACAGGAGGAATTGAAGTTGGCTTGTAAGTTACAACTCTTTTGTGTGTGAACATTTTTGATGTACACTTGTTGTGTGTGTTTGAAAAATGCTGGTTCCTGATGTATAGTTGCTTTGGTGTTTTTAAGGAATGTGTGTTTCTGATGTACACTTGTTTTTGTATTTGATGTGTAAATGTTTGTGGTCTTGAGTGGTGGCCCCATGGTGTACAAGGAAGAGATAGGTGAAGTGAAGGTGTTTCTGTTGTCTTGTTTTTGATGTGCGTTATGAGTGCCTATTTCTACTGCAAGTATACTTGGGATGTGTGTTTTTGTGTATGATGTATTTAGTGTTTCTGTTCTCTTGTCGTCGCTGTGTGATTGATGAAAGCCTGTTTTTGATGCATACAGTTGGTTTTTTGTTTGATGTTTGTATATTTGTGATGCGTACTGGGGTGTGTGTTTGATAGAAGTGTGTTTCTGATGCCTGTTTCTGTGTGTGCAGAGGGGGTTGAGCACATCTCTGAAGGGAAGCAGGATGGATGTTCTGGAGTTTCTACACTAATGGACGGGAAGCGTCAGTCGTCAATATTTTTTTAAGGTACAAAAGTCACTGCGATTCTCCTCACATGTGATTGAAATTTGTTAGAGAAGAGTAATTTTATCATGGTTTTTAAAAGAAATAATGTACTTTTTTATGATTAAGTGAAGAATTTGCCTGTGCATTTTCTTAGTGTATATTCTTTGTTGATGGATTGTTTGGTATTATCATTTAAACATTAAAAAAAAATTCTTTTATATCAAAGATAATGGAATAAGCACTCGTGCTTTTTCATATCCAGTCCCCGTATGTATGCAATTTTGTAAATATTATTTGTTCCCACCGGCACACAATGGCTACTCTTACGAAAAGCGTAACAGGATTTAACGTGATGTAACGTTCACAGGGCTTGTGTAACAAACAGCAGAAGATGCTGTCGCAGCGCCAAAAGTTAAGTGCTTTTTCATTGTGTGTGTGCGCGTGTGTGTGTGTGTGTGTGTGTGTGTATGTGTGTGTGTGTGTGTGTGTTTGCTTAGTGCGTGTGTGCTTTGTGCATGCGTGCGAACATGCATGTGTTTCTTCCATTGCCTGTGGTGTGATGTTTGTTGTGCTCTAGTTTGATGATGCAGACATTGCCACAGCTGTTTTGCCATAATGTTGCCTGGTTGTATTGCCATGATACACTCACTGATCCCTGGTTGATTGTTGTTTGATTGTGGTTTCTTTTTTCTAGTGGTTTTAACACTTTCTCTCCGTTATTTTTTCCCCACCTGTTTGACGCAATGTTCAGCTGCATCTCATTTTTGCACGCATGTTAGAATGCTGTCTTGAACATAGAATATTGTACTCCTGTTACGATTTGTGTCAGGTTGTTTTGAATGATTAATATTGTGTTTGGAGCATAAAAACAATAAGCTGATCATGTGTGCGTTTGTTGACAGACTTTGCACTGCAAGAAGATTGAAGATGGAGAATTAGGCATAGGAGGCTGGACAGGAGGAACTGAAGTTGGCTTGTAAGTTACAACTCTTTTGTGTGTGAACATTTTTAATGTACAACACTTGTTTGTGTTTATGAAAAATGCTGGTTCCTGATGTATAGTTGCTTTGGTGTTTTTAATGAATGTGTGTTTCTGATGTACACCTGTTTTTGTATTTGATGTGTAAATGTTTGTGATCTTGAGTGGTGGCCCCATGGTGTACAAGGAAGAGATAGGTGAAGTGAAGGTGTTTCTGTCCTCTTGTTGTTTTTGATGTGCGTTATGAGTGCCTATTTCTACTGCAAGTATACTTGGGATGTGTGTTTTTGTGTATGATGTATACGGTGTTTCTGTTCTCTTGTTGTTTTTGATGTGCGTTATGAGTGCCTATTTCTACTGCAAGTATACTTGGGATGTGTGTTTTTGTGTATGATGTATACGGTGTTTCTGTTCTCTTGTTGTTTTTGATGTGCGTTATGAGTGCCTATTTCTACTGCAAGTATACTTGGGATGTGTGTTTTTGTGTATGATGTATAAGTGTTTCTGTTCTCTTGTTGTTTTTGATGTGCGTTATGAGTGCCTATTTCTAATGCAAGTATACTTGGGATGTGTGTTTTTGTGTATGATGTATACAGTGTTTCTGTTCTCGTGTTGTCGCTGTGTGATTGATGAAAGCCTGTTTTTGATGCATACAGTTGTTTTTTTGTATTTGATTGTATATTTGTGATGTGTACTGGTGTGTGTGTTTAATAGAAGTGTGTTTCTGATGCCTGTTTCTGTGTGTGCAGAGGGGGGTGAGCACATCTCTGAAGGGAAGCAGGATGGATGTTCTGGAGTTTCTACACTAATGGACGGGAAGCATCAGTCCTCAATATTTTTCTAAGGTAAAAAAGTCACTGCGATTTTCCTCACATGTGATTGAAATTTGTTAGAGAAGAGTAATTTTATCATGGTTTTGAAAAGAAATAGTTAAATACTTTTTTATGATTAAGTGAAGAATTTGCCCGTGCATTTTCCTAGTGTATATTGTTTGTTTATGGATTGTTTGGTATTTAAACATGAAAAAATAATTTTTTTATATCGAAGATAATGGATTAAGGGGGACCGCGGCATAGGTTTTCACACACACACAAAAAAAAATGACTTTTGGGATTATGGTTGCATTTGGTCAAGTAATGTGTCAACTTTGCTTTTCAATCACTCATTTTGTTTGTTTTGACCGATTTCAATGCAAATAAAATCATTTTCTGAGGTAGGGGTGGGTGAATTTAGAGCAATTGTGGCCCAAAAACGCGAAGTTTGCATCAGTTTGGAGATCGTCGCGCTTGCCGACCAGTTTCGCTACCCCCCCTTGTTTGGTATCAATGTGAAGGTCATTCACTGACCTACTCTCTGACATCACCTCTCAATGGATAATTTCACTCACGGAAACACACGAAGAGCAAATCCGAAGGAACCCGAGAGGCATTTTCTACAGGCATACGGTTGAGTCGAAGTCTCTGATTGGCTTGTGGCCGTAAAAAAATAGCTGATTGGTTCTAAGAGTCATGTGACTTTTATCCAAGATGGCGGATGTTTACATCTCGAGTCTGTTCGATGCACGCATTCGACCTGTTTTCAGCCAAAGTTATTTACTGAAAGTCTCAAAAATGCCAAAATATGCCGAAAACAAGTGTTGGACTACCAATGCCTTTGGTAGAAAGAATGAAAAACGGAAGAAACGGAAAATAGACTGACAATAGCTGGCTGGAGTGGTGACCTAGTTTTGCTGTGCCATGCACATCAACTCGTGATGTTGCCGATAACCACTCGCTTACTTCATTAATGCGAAAATTGAAGTTTTTCTCCGAAAAAACGTGTATCAGTGGCTGACAGCGACACTAGTTTTGATATAGACTCGATGCGCAAGAAAAATAAACCGATCCGCGGGCCCGCAACTTCTCAAACGACAGAACATCATCAGTGATGTGTCACCCTTGGAAAGTTGGGTGACAACATAAAGGTGCACAAAGTGAAATTATAGCTACATTTTCCATCGATTTATTACTATTTCGGGAATATAGCAGGGCACTTTTTTTCTCAATAAGTTATGTGTTGTTGGTACTTAGCAGGAATACAGTAGTGCCTGAATTTCTGGTTTGCAGTCTCTGACAAGGGCTATTCAGTATACACTCACTTTTTTCCCATATTCTCAGTTTTATTTTTTATTCAGTTGTTTGTTTTCAGAGGCAGTTTAATGATAATTCAAAAAAGAATTGTTTTTACTGAGTTTGACACAGTGAATGGTGTTAGAAAAGAAAATCCTTCACCCATAATTTTTCTTCTCTGCCCCCCCCCCCCCCCCCTTTTTAAAATTTTTTTTTTTTACTTTCTCCTGTATTTTCCACAATCACACAGTTGTTTTGCATTCTGTTTTGCATCCTCACACATCTTAGTTATCACATTATCAACAATATATTCAAAGCTGAGATGAAGAAGACAGTCAGCCTGCAGTCTGGAGGCGAGATACTTTTCCAGCAATATTGTGCTTGCTGGACTGGATTTTGTGGCAGTGAGCAATGCAGAAGTGTTTGTAGATAAATCAGACATTCTCAGAGTGAAAACAGCCACTAGAAAATCATCTGATAGGGCCAAAAAGAAGAGGAAAAAAAAAAAAGAAAGTGTAATGCATGCGGAACATGAACATAGCCAGGCAGGCAAAGAGGGGGGTGTATGCCCCAGGAGCCTCCTGAAAAATTTATTCTATGAGAAAAGCTGTTTCTAATCACTCAGTAGTGTTGGCCTATTGTTATTTTACCATGCATAATTTTTTGGTAATGTTTAAACATGATTTTCATTGATTAAATTGTTAACTAAATCTTTACGGGCATTTTTCTCAAAACGTGGTTTTTGGCCGCAACTGTTATTTGGCCCACCTGTAACTTCTAACCTAATGAAAATAATCCACTGAAATTTGGTATGCTGGTGTAGAAATGTGTGCTGAGTGCAATGAGACAGTTTGAACTCTGTAGCTATTATAGTTTTTCAATACCATGAAATAAAAATTTGAAAACTGGAGCAAAATTTTTTTGGCATTTTTGAAAAAAAAAGAAAAATATATTTTATGAACTAAACTATATTTTTTAGTGATCATTGCACACAGTGATGTCAAATCAAACAGGAAAAATGATAAACTTCATCATGCATTGCATATTTTGAAAGCAGCAGATGGGCCAAACACTGACCCCTATTTTTTTGGAAAAATTATCACATTATCATATCTGTTGGACTTACATACTTCAAACTTTGCACAGATAGCTTTATTAATGCACTTAGTATGTGTACCAAATTTCATGCAGATATCTTTAGTAGTTTCTGAGAAACAAAAATTTGCTAAAAGTGACGCAGTGGTCCACCTTAAGCACTCATGCTTTTTTATATCCAGTCCCAGTACGTATGCAGTTTTGTCAATATTATTTGTTCCCACCGCCACACAATGGCTACTCTTACGAAAAACGAAACAGGATTTAACATGATTTAACATTCACAGGGCTTGTGTAACAATCAGCAGAAGATGCTGTCAGCAGCGCCAAAAGTTAAGTGCTTTTTCTTTGTGTGTGTGTGCATGTGTGCGTGTGTGTGTGTGTGTATGCTTTGTGCGTGTGTGCTTTGTGCATGCGTGCGAGCATGCTTGTGTTTTTTCCCTTGCCTGTGGTGTGATGTTTGTTGTGCTCTAGTTTGATGATGCAGACATTGCCACAGCTGTTTTGCCATAATGTTGCCTGGTTGTATTGCCATGATACACTCACTGATCCCTGGTTGATTGTTGTTTGATTGTGGTTTCTTTTTTCTAGTAGTTTTAACACTTTCTCTCCGTTATTTTTTCCCCACCTGTTTGACACAATGTTCAGCTGCATCTCATTTTTGCACGCATGTTAGAATGCTGTCTTGAACATAGAATATTGTACTCCTGTTACGATTTGTGTCAGGTTGTTTTGAATGATTAATATTGTGTTTGGAGCATAAAAACAATGAGCTGATCACGTGTGCGTTTGTTGACAGACTTTGCACTGCAAGAAGATTGAAGATGGAGAATTAGGCATAGGAGGCTGGACAGGAGGAACTGAAGTTGGCTTGTAAGTTACAACTCTTTTGTGTGTGAACATTTTTAATGTACAACACTTGTTTGTGTTTATGAAAAATGCTGGTTCCTGATGTATAGTTGCTTTGGTGTTTTTAATGAATGTGTGTTTCTGATGTACACCTGTTTTTGTATTTGATGTGTAAATGTTTGTGATCTTGAGTGGTGGCCCCATGGTGTACAAGGAAGAGATAGGTGAAGTGAAGGTGTTTCTGTTGTCTTGTTTTTGATGTGCATTATGAGTGCCTATTTCTACTGCAAGTATACTTGGGATGTGTGTTTTTGTGTATGATGTATACGGCGTTTCTGTTCTCTTGTTGTTTTTGATGTGCGTTATGAGTGCCTATTTCTACTGCAAGTATACTTGGGATGTGTGTTTTTGTGTATGATGTATACGGTGTTTCTGTTCTCTTGTTGTTTTTGATGTGCGTTATGAGTGCCTATTTCTAATGCAAGTATACTTGGGATGTGTGTTTTTGTGTATGATGTATACAGTGTTTCTGTTCTCTTGTCGTTGCTGTGTGATTGATGAAAGCCTGTTTTTGATGCATACAGTTGTTTTTTTGTGTTTGATGTTTGTATATTTGTGATGTGTACTGGTGTGTGTGTTTGATAGAAGTGTGTTTCTGATGCCTGTTTCTGTGTGTGCAGAGGGGGGTGAGCACATCTCTGAAGGGAAGCAGGATGGATGTTCTGGAGTTTCTACACTAATGGACGGGAAGCATCAGTCGTCAATATTTTTCTAAGGTAAAAAAGTCACTGCGATTCTCCTCACATGTGATTGAAATTTGTTAGAGAAGAGTAATTTTATCATGGTTTTGAAAAGAAATAGTTAAGTACTTTTTTATGATTAAGTGAAGAATTTGCCCGTGCATTTTCCTAGTGTATATTGATTGTTTATGGATTGTTTGGTATTATCATTTAATTTAAACAACAACAAAAAATCTTTTATATCGAAGATAATGGAATAAGCACTCATGCTTTTTTATATCCAGTCCCCGTACGTATGCAGTTTTGTCAATATTATTTGTTCCCACCGGCACACAATGGCTACTCTTACGAAAAACGGAACAGGATTTAACATGATTTAACGTTCACAGGGCTTGTGTAACAATCAGCAGAAGATGCTGTCAGCAGCGCCAAAAGTTAAGTGCTTTTTCTTTGTGTGTGTGTGCATGTGTGCGTGTGTGTGTGTGTGTGTGTGTATGCTTTGTGCGTGTGTGCTTTGTGCATGCGTGCGAGCATGCTTGTGTTTTTTTCATTGCCTGTGGTGTGATGTTTGTTGTGCTCTAGTTTGATGATGCAGACATTGCCATAGCTTTGCCGTAATGTTGCCTGGTTGTATTGCCATGATACACTCACTGATCCCTGGTTGACTGTTGTTTTATTGTTGTTTCTTTTTTCTAGTGTTTTTAACAACACTTTCTCTCTGTTATCTTTTCCCCACCTGTTCGACACAGTGT
Source organism: Stramonita haemastoma (assembly GCA_030674155.1). Classification (NCBI taxonomy): domain Eukaryota; kingdom Metazoa; phylum Mollusca; class Gastropoda; order Neogastropoda; family Muricidae; genus Stramonita; species Stramonita haemastoma. The sequence continues at coordinate 647,581 of CM060322.1, forward strand.
TCAGCTGCATCTCATTTTTGCACGCATGTTAGAATGCTGTCTTGAACATAGAATGTTGTACTCCTGTTATGATTTGTGCCAGGTTTTTGTGAATGATTAATATTGTGTTTGGAGCATAAAAACAATGATCTGATCATGTGTGTGTTTGTTTACAGACTTTGCACTGCAAGAAGATTGAAGATGGAGAAATAGGCATAGGAAGCTGGACAGGAGGAATTGAAGTTGGCTTGTAAGTTACAACTCTTTTGTGTGTGAACATTTTTAATTGTACACTTGTGTGTGTTTGAAAAATGCTGGTTCCTGATGTATAGTTGCTTTGGTGTTTTTAATGAATGTGTGTTTCTGATGTACACTTGTTTTTGTATTTGATGTGTATATGGTTGTGATCTTCAGTGGTGGCCCCATGGTGTGCAAGGAAGAGATAGGTGAAGTGAAGGTGTTTCTGTCCTCTTGTTGTTTTTGATGTGCGTTATGAGTGCCTATTTCTAATGCAAGTATTCTTGGGATGTGTGTTTTTGTGTATGATGTGTACAGTGTTTCTGTCCTCTTGTTGTTTTTGATGTGTGTTATGAGTGCCTATTTCTAATGCAAGTATACTTGGGATGTGTGTTTTTGTGTATGATGTATACAGTGTATACAGCAGACTCATCTCAATCAGAGTCTCTGCAAAACCCCAGAATCTCACCATCATCCAAGTGTATGCTCCAACATCTGACTACGATGATGACCAGATAGAAGAATTCTATGAAGAACTTGAAAACGTCATCTCCAAAACGCCCAAAAAAGACATCCTTATTGTGGAAGGCGATTGGAATGCTAAGGTGGGACCTGATGCCTATGACACCTGGGCAGGAACCACAGGACGCTTTGGACTGGGAGAAACAAATGACAGAGGACAGCGGCTGCTGGAATTCGCAAAGAAGCACAAACTAACTCTGGCTAACACACTCCACCCTCACAAGCCATCTAGAACATCAACCTGGCACTCACCAAATGGTCTGATTCATAATCAAATTGACTACATTCTGTCACCCCAAAGATTCAAATCCAGCATAAACAAGGCAAATACAAGAACATTCCCAGGAGCTGACATTGGCAGTGACCACGACCTTGTACTTACCACCATCAGGCTGAAACTGAAAGCAAAACAACAGCCAAAAAGCCCACGCATAAGATTCGACCTGGAAAAACTCAAAGACCCAACAGTGGTTGAGATCTTCCAAGCCAACATTGGAGGAAAGTTCGCCGCACTCACAGCCATTGACAATGATGTGAACACATTAGCCAACAACATCAAAGAAGTGCTAACGACAGCAGCAGAAGAAACATTAGGCAGAAGCAGAACAAAGAAACAACCCTGGGTGACAAATGAGGTTCTTGACCTCTGCGACAAAAGAAGAGAACTTAAGAAGCAAAAGTTCACAAGTCAAGAAGCCAACAACAAGTACATGGATAGCCACAGAGAAGTGAGGAAAAAGATGAGAGAAGCCAAAGAAGCGTGGATAGAAGAACAATGCAACAACATCGAAGATGGAATGGCCAAGGGAAACAGCAAAACAGCTTACAACACTCTGAAAGCACTAACGAAAACCACACAGCCTAAAGCCTCTGTTATTGAAGACAAAGAAGGAAATCTTTTAACGGAAAACAATGCCATCCTCCAGCGCTGGACAGAATACTGTGAGGGATTGTATAACTACCCACTACGCCCAGATACCAACATAGTTTCCAACAAACCCCCTGAACAACAAGATAAAGACCCACCAATACTAAGGTGTGAAGTAGACACAGCTATTAAACAATTGAAGAAGGGGAAGTCCCCTGGAATCGATAACATCCCAGCTGAACTCATAAAAAATGGAGGGAATGAAACAGCAAGGCGATTCACAGATCTTTGTCAGAAGATCCACGACACCAAAGAATGGCCAAAAGAATGGACACAGTCTCTTGTAATACCCCTGCCAAAGAAAGGAAACCTCAAGCAATGTCAGAACTACAGAACCATCAGTCTCATAAGCCATCCTAGCAAGATCATGCTGCAGGTAGTCCTCAACAGACTGAAAAACCAAGCAGAAAAACTCCTGGCAGAAGAACAAGCGGGCTTTAGACCAAAACGCAGCACAATGGAACAAATTTTCAACCTGAGAATTCTGATAGAGAAGCATCTCCAACACCAAAAAGACTTGTACCACAATTTTATAGACTTCAAAAAGGCCTTTGACAGGGTATGGCATGACGGCCTCTGGCAAGTACTCAGGCACTTCAACATTGACAACTGCCTAATTGAAGTCATCAAGGCTCTGTACGAGAATGCAAGAAGTGCAGTTTTCATGAACAACCACGTGGGCGAGTTCTTCAAGACCACGGTTGGAGTCCGCCAGGGCTGCCTTCTCTCACCTGTACTCTTCAACCTCTTCCTCGAAAACATCATGACAGAGACACTGCAAAACCACCACACTTCCATCTCCATTGGTGGAAGACCCCTTTGCAACCTCAGATTTGCAGATGACATTGACCTTATGGGCAGCAGCAAACAAGAACTGCAAATCCTCACAGACAGTCTAACAGGCCGAGCGAGCGCATACGGCATGGAGGTCAGTACAGAGAAATCGAAGATCATGGTCAACAGCGCGAGTAATGACAGCACGGAAATAAAGATGAATGGAGAAATATTGGAAGAGGTGAGCCAATTCAAATACTTAGGCTCCATCCTAACAAAAGATGGCACATCAAACAATGAGGTGAAAGCTCGCATTGCAACAGCAACATCTGCTCTAGTCAGACTCCAGAGGATCATCAGAAGCAACAACATCAGCTTCTGCACCAAATACCACCTCTACAAATCCCTCGTAATATCTATCCTCCTATATGGCTGTGAATCATGGACTCTGACAGCAGAGTTAGAGAGAAGAATCCAAGCATTCGAGAACAAGTGCCACAGAAGACTCCTCAAAATATCATACAAAGAACACAAGACCAATAACTATGTGAAAGAGGAAATCAAAAAGCGTGTGGGCCCCAAGAGCCTCTGCTCTCCACCATAAAGAGGAGAAAGCTGATGTGGTTTGGTCACACCACAAGACACAACACCCTAGCAAAAACCATCTTGCAAGGAACAGTCGAGGGCAAAAGAAGAAGAGGCCGCCAAAAGAAATCATGGGTTGACAACATCAAAGACTGGACTGCCCAACCCCTGCAACGCCTCCTACTAGCCACACAGGATCGTGAAGCATGGAAAAAGATCTCCGTTGCGTCTTCTCTCATGTCCCCCCTACGTCCTTTGGACATGGGACTGAGTGAGTGAGTGAGTGAGTATACAGTGTTTCTGTTCTCTTGTTGTTTTTGATGTGCGTTATGAGTGCTTATTTCTAATGCATGTATACTTGGGATGTGTGTTTTTGTGTATGATGTATACAGTGTTTCTGTTCTCTTGTCGTCGCTGTGTGATTGATGAAAACCTGTTTTTGATGCATACAGTTGGTTTTTTGTGTTTGATGTTTGTATATTTGTGATGTGTACTGGTGTGTGTGTTTGATAGAAGTGTGTTTCTGATGCCTGTTTCTGTGTGTGCAGAGGGGGGTGAGCACATCTCTGAAGGGAAGCAGGATGGATGTTCTGGAGTTTCTACACTAATGGACGGGAAGCATCAGTCGTCAATATTTTTCTAAGGTAAAAAAGTCACTGTGATTCTCCACACATGTGATTGAAATTTGTTAGAGAAGAGTAATTTTATCATGGTTTTTAAATGAAATAGTTAAGTACTTTTTTATGATTAAGTGAAGAATTTGCCTGTGCATTTTCCTAGTGTATATTGATTGTTTATGGATTGTTTGGTATTATCATTTAATTTAAACAACAACAAAAAATCTTTTATATCGAAGATAATGGAATAAGCACTCATGCTTTTTTATATCCAGTCCCCGTACGTATGCAGTTTTGTCAATATTATTTGTTCCCACCGGCACACAATGGCTACTCTTATGAAAAGCCTAACAGGATTTAACGTGATTTAACGTTCACAGGGCTTGTGTAACAAACAGCAGAAGATGCTGTCAGCAGTGCCAAAAGTTAAGTGCTTTTTCTTTGTGTGTGCGCGTGTGTGTGTGTGTTTGCTTAGTGCGTGTGTGCTTTGTGCATGCGTGCGAGCATGCATGTGTTTCTTCCATTGCCTGTGGTGTGATGTTTGTTGTGCTCTAGTTTGATGATGCAGACATTGTCACAGCTGTTTTGCCGTAATGTTGCCTGGTTGTATTGCCCTGAGACACTCACTGATCCCTGGTTGATTGTTGTTTGATTGTGGTTTCTTTTTTCTAGTATTTTTAACAACGCTTTCTCTCTGTTATCTTTTCCCCACCTGTTCGACACTGTGTTCAACTGCATCTCATTTTTGCACGCATGTTAGAATGCTGTCTTGAACATAGAATATTGTACTCCTGTTATGATTTGTGCCAGGTTTTTGTGAATGATTAATATTGTATTTGGAGCATAAAAAGATTGAGCTGATGATGTGTGTGTTTGTTGACAGACTTTGCAGTGCATGAAGATTGAAGATGGAGAAATAGGTATAGGAAGCTGGACAGGAGGAATTGAAGTTGGCTTGTAAGTTACAACTCTTTTGTGTGTGAACATTTTTAATGTACACTTGTTGTGTGTGTTTGAAAAATGCTGGTTCCTGATGTATAGTTGCTTTGGCGTTTTTAACCCTAGTAGCGCTGAAATAACGGCAGCGGTACTAGGTGCTGCTGGCTGAATTAACAGCAGCCATTGTTGATTTGCATTAGGGTGGGGTCAAACAACTCTTGATATTGATATGTAAAACTAAACTAAGTGTGTAAAGTTGTAAATCACTGGAAAGCTTAGATAACAAGCTTTTAAAAGAGTGAAATTTTATAGCAGCATGTAGTGTTTATGATAATGTAAAAAATAAATAAAGTTTAAAATCTGCGCGTGCACTACCAATCACTGTTGCGATGTCGGTGACCCAGATTGATTTTAACACAATATGCAATGTTGTTGCGGTGCAAAAATGTCATAATTCGATAAATACTGTCTCTTGACATAAGTTTTGAAAAATAAAGAGCTTCCGTGGCTTTATCGGTCGTCAAATACTCGGAGAAGTCCAGCGAAATGATCCACGCGATCGTCATGGCGGTGAACACTTATTTCGTGCGAACTGGCGGCATTCTATGACGAAAATACGACAATCGCTTGATTTCGTGTGATGCAAAGTACTCAACAGCATATAAAAATGACTTAAAAACAGTTATTTCGAAGCCGTGTTGCGTTAAAATAAAGTAAAACAATGTATGACATCGAAATCGCCCGGTAGCTATGAAGTGCTTTGGACAAATTTGGCACCGCTCAATTCAGTCCGATCGCGAAGTTCTTCAAAAATATTTCACAATCCTTACCTTATCGTCTCTATTATCGTTTAATTCAACCAAATCCAGCCTCTAAAACTCCTCATCGCCGTCAATATCGTCAAAAAACTCGAAAAATACTTCGAGTAATACGAGCGCAAACACTTTGCCGCCATTTTGTTTTCAGGCGATCGACGTTTGTCCAAAAAAAATAAAAAATACACCTCTAAACCAATCAGAATCCTCGTTGCTTGCGACTGCGGACGACCTTCACCCATTTCTGCGGCCCTACAATAGCCTTCACGTTCATTGGATGACCTTTGAAAGCGAAAGAAAGCCTTCAATTACGATCACCGACGTCATCCCGGAATATTCCGGGAGCCGCCAGAAATGCTGCACTACGTCATTCCGGAGTAATTCGGGAACAGCACTACTAGGGTTAAGGAATGTATGTTTCTGATAAACATTTGTTTTTGTATTTGATGTGTATATGGTTGTGATCTTCAGTGGTGGCCCCATGGTGTACAAGGAAGAGATAGGTGAAGTGAAGGTGTTTCTGTCCTCTTGTTGTTTTTGATGTGCGTTATGAGTGCCTATTTCTAATGCAAGTAGACTTGGGATGTGTGTTTTTGTGTATGATGTATACGGTGTTTCTGTTCTCTTGTCGTCGCTGTGTGATTGATGAAAGCCTGTTTTTGATGCATACAGTTGGTTTTTTGTGTTTGATGTTTGTATATTTGTGAAGTGTACTGGTGTGTGTGTTTGATAGAAGTGTGTTTCTGATGCCTGTTTCTGTGTGTGCAGAGGGGGGTGAGCACATCTCTGAAGGGAAGCAGGATGGATGTTCTGGAGTTTCTACACTAATGGACGGGAAGCGTCAGTCTTCAATATTTTTCTAAGGTACAAAAGTCACTGCGATTCTCCTCACACATGATTGAAAGTTGTTAGAGAAGAGTTATTTTATCTATCTCTATCCAGCTAGCTATAATCTATGTATGTAATTTTATTATGGTTTTTAACCCTGGTTGTGCTGATATAACGGCAGCGGTACTACTGCTGCTGGTTGAAGTAACAGCAGCCATTGTTGTTTTGCAGAAGGGTGGGGTCAGACAACCCTTGATATTGATATGTAAAACTAAACTAAGAGCGTAAAGTTGTATATCACTGGAAAGCTTAGATGACAAGCTTTTAACCCTTTGCTTGGCACAACGCCTGAAAACGCACGCCCTGTCCTTGTGCAAAATGCCCCAAACGCCTGGCTACATGACCGTCACTTCAAAGCGTTCATACAATCGACATTCCCGCCAATCTTGCTTCATATCTTGTTAATATAAAAGCCACCAGACTGCTCACAAGACTTCCGCATGTTGATTTCAAATGGCGGCGATTGGAGTGAATTTGTTGCAAGTTTTGGAGGAAAAAAATAACAAATTTTTCCAAGATGGATGCTATCTTCGAACCTGACATGTAGGATCGTTTTTATAGCTTCCATGTTGAAAAAATAACGCTGTGAGATGTGTATCCAGGCTCAAATATCGATGTAAGCGATCCTAGTAGTGTGTGCACTTCTGACTTTGTTGACTGAAGTGAGACAGACAGCTTTGACAACGGCGAAGTTTGAGACGCAAATCGATCGTCAAATCTAACACGGCTGATACGCGTTTTGAATTCTACTCTTAGAATTGGGGAAATTATCATGGATTTCAAGTTCTGCAATGGTTCGTAACTTGATATATTGTGTGAATTGGTTGCTATTTGGGATTTTGACACAGTAACGGCTCAAACATTAACGTTAATGCGGATTGCGATCATCGGAATGTTCGTTGTGTTTATGCACCATTCATAAAAAAAACAAAACAACAACAGTAGGTTGAAAATATCTTTTCTGTAATTGTTTCTTAATGTTTTAGTTTTTATTTAATCAAAATCCATGCATGCATTCTAAAGTTATTGCAACGCTAACTGTGACACACACAAACCAATCAATGACTTTGTGTGTTTATGCATTATAATTCTAAAAGAAAATAAAGTTAACGACAAAAATTGGGAAATAGCAATTTCTTTATTCATTTCTGCATCTTGCTGTTTTTATTTCATCAAAATCCATCTGACCATTGTAAAGTTATTGCATGTTAAATACACACACCCACTCACTAGCCATCCACCTCCATTTTCTCTGCCTGCCAGGAAGGTGATAATGATTTTGCTGTGCCAAGAAAGGGTTAAATGAGCGAATTTTTATAGCAGAAGTAGTGTTTATGATAATGTAAAAAATAAATAAAGTTTAAAAACTGCGCATGCACTACGGATCATGTCGCGATGTCAGAGCCCCCGATTGATTTTAACACAACATGCAATGTTGTTGCGGTGCAAAAATGTCATGATTCGGTAAATACTATCTCTTGACATAAGTTTTTGAAAAAATATAGAGCTTGTGTGGCTTTATCGGTCGTCAAATACTCGGAAAAGTCCAGCAAAATGATCGACACGATTGCGATCGTCATGGCGGCGAACACTCATTTTGTGCAAATTGGTAGCGTTCTATCACGAAAATACGACAGTCGCTTGATTTTTGTGATGCAAATACTCGCAGCATATCAAATGACTTAACAGGTATTTCGAAGCTTGTTGCTTTTAATAAAAAAATGCATGATGTCAAAATCGCCGGTAGCCAAGAAGTGCATCAGGCAAAACTTATCACTGCTCGATTCAGTCCGATCGCAATAAATTTTCCAAGTTTTTCAAAATATTCCACAACCCTTACCGCATCGTCTCTGTCATAGTTTAATTCAACCAAATCCAGCCTCTAAAACTCCTCATCGCTGTCAATATCGTAAAAAATTTGCAAAATACTTCAAGTAATATGGGCATAAACACTTGGCCGCAATTTTGCCTCCAGGCGATCGGGCTGGTCCAAAAAAAAACAAAACACCAACCTCTAAACCAATCAGAATCCTCATTGCTTGTGACTGCAGAACGACCTTCAACCATTTCTGCGGCCCTACAATGGCCTTCACGTTGATTAGGTGACCTTTGAAAGCGAAAGTGAGCCTTCAGTTACGATCACCGACGTCATCCCGGAATATTCCGGGAGCTGCCAGACACGCTGATCCCCGCGTTCCTGGTATATTCCGGGAACCACACAACTAGGGTTAAGATCTTCCTCCTCATAATCTGCCCCTCCTCTTCAAAAGCCACCCCCATCTTCATCACCCTGCCTCTGAGTCCTGCGTTTTAGCATGCATGTGCGCGCACATTACTTTGTGTTTGCGTCTGTGTAAATTTGATGTGTTAATCTTGTTGATCGATGATTGTGTGCGTGTAAATGGTTTGAATGTAAGGGCTTTGATTTGTTGGTTTCCAAGAGTTAGCGCTACATAAATTCCATACACCAGTAGTAGTAGTATACATAAACGTGGAGAGGGATTGACATGCCTGTACAGACTTGATTTATGTGTGTTCAATATCTGTGTTCACAGGGCTTGTGTACCCAATAGCTGGAGATGCTGTCAGCGGCGCCAAGAGTTAAGTGCTTTTTCTCTGTGTGTGTGGTTTGTGTGTGTGTGTGTGCGTTTGTATTAGATGTGATGTGTGTGTGTGTGTGTTTTGTATTAGCATGCATGAGTGGGTGTGTGTTTATTCCATTGCCTGTTGTGTGATGTTTGTTGGCTCTTCTTTGATGATGCAGACATTGCACAGCTGTTTTGCCGTAATGTTGCCTGGTTGTATTGCCCTGATACACTGATCCCTTGTTGATTGTTGTTTCTTTGGTGTTGTTTTTTTCTAATATTTTTAACAAGCTTTAAACACTTTCACTTAGTTATCTTGTTTTATTTTTCATCTATTTGACATGATGTTGAGTTGCAATCCATTTTTGCACCTATGTGAGTTGGCATGTGTGCGAGCCATGTGGGAGTGTGCATGCATTGGAATACTAGTGCGCTCAGAAGTGTTCGTGAATGTACTTGGGTGAGTTTATAACTGGCTGAGGTATTGCTGATAAGTGGGTGCTGTTTTTATTGTGATGGTTGTGTGCTGATGTTCGGAACGTGTGTGGTGGTGTATATAGATATCTGTGATATTATGTTTAGATATTTACTGTTTTTATGTATGGCTTGTAACGAGCCTGAATTTGTCTGTATTTGAGATAATAAAGTAGTTGAATTTGAGTTAGTAGTATACATAAAATAGTTTTATGTGTTAGTGTGATTTATTTCCTCACTTGGTATTGTGTTGCCTTGTATTGCGATGATCTGCCCACCCCTTGTTCATTGTTTCATTCTCCTTATATTTTCACATTCTTTAAACATTTTCACAGAGTTATCTTTTTTTTATCTGTTTGACACTGTGTTCAGCTGCAACTGATTTTTGCACCTATGTTAGAGAACTGTCGTAAACATGGAATGTTGTACTCCTTTTGTGATTTTTGCCAGGTTGTTGTGAATGAATGAAATTGTATTTGGAGCATAAAAACCAAGAGCTGATCATGTGTGTGTTTGTTGACAGACTTTGCACTGCAGAGGGTTGAAGAGGAAAAATAGGCATAGGAGGCTGGACTCAAGGAATTGAAGTTGGCATGTAAGTTACTGTTCCCTGTGTGTGGTTTTGTTTAGTGTATTCTTTTCTGTGTGTTCGGAGAACGTGGGTTCCTGATGTAGACTTGGTTTGGTGTAATTAATGAATGCTTTATTCTGATGAATACTTATTTCTGTATTTGATGTGTGTATGTTTGTGATCTTCAGTGGTGCTCCCATAGTCTACAAGGACGAAATGTGAAATAAAGGTGGTTTTGATGTCTTCTCGTTTATGCATGATTGCTGAAATCCTGGTTTTGGTATACACTTGCTTCTTCAATTTAACGTCTGTTCACTCTCAGTGATATTAGATACAGTTGCTTCTGTGTGTTTGATGTTTGTATGTTGTGATGTGTACTGGTGTGTGTGTTTGATAGAAGTGTGTTTCTGATGCCTGTTTCTGTGTGTGCAGAGGGGGTGAAGACATCTGAAGGGAGCAGGATGGATGTTTCAGAGTTTCTCCACCAGCGGACTGGAGGCATCAGTCGTGGATATTTTGTTCAAGAAGGTACACAAGTCACTGTGATTTTCTCCACACATATTTCAGAGTTGTTAGAGAAAAATATATTTTTATTATAGGTTTTTAAAAGAAAAGTTTGTATATTTTTATGATTAAGACTTTGCCTGTGCATTTGCTAGTGTAAATTGTTTTTTTATGGGTTGTTTTTGTATTATCATGAATGTCATTGGTGTACACAAGTGCTATGTGTCTGTATACAAATCCTTCCTGAAACCACATTTATTTTCTACCTAAGGTCTCCCCCCTCACAATCTGCCTGAACTCTTCAAAATTCACCCCATCTTTATCACCCTGCCTACGCATGCTGTGCTTGCACATGTCGTGTGTGTATTTATGAATTTGGTATTTGTTCATTTTAATCATGGACGGTTATGTGCATGTAAATGATTTGAATGCTTTATGAGAGTCAGCGCTATATAAATTCCATACTGTAGTAGTAGTATTTAATTTTATTGATATTTGTTTAATAATACAACATATAACAGTTTCGGTTTATGTCATTAAAATGTTAGTGCGCGCTTGTGTGGTGTTTGTTTTTTTTTTTTTTTTAATTAAGACCATTTGGAATATCTGAATAGAATACAGTACTATATTTGTCTTATCATATAATATGTTAGAACAATTTGGTTTATTACATAAAAATACATGGGCTTTTGTGCGAGTGTTTCTGCTGTAAGTGTGAGTTGGCATGCGTGCGAGCCATATGGGAGTGTATGCATGCATGGACATACTAGTGCGCTCAGAAGTGTTTTTGAATTTATTTGGGTAAGTTTATAACTGGCTGAGGTATTGCTGATTTGTGTGTGCTATTTTTATTGTGATGGTTGCGTGCTGATGTTTGGAATGTGTGTGGTGGTGTATATCGATATCTGTGATATTATGTTTAGATGTTCACTGTTTTTATGTATGGCTTGTAACCTGCCTGAATTTCTGTGTATTTGAGATAATAAAGTAGTTGTATTTGAGTTTAGTAGTATACATAAAATAGTTTTATGTGCAAGTGTGATTTATTTCCTGCTTGGTATTGTGTTGCCTTGTATTGCAATGATCTGCCCACCCCTTGTTTATTGTTTCATTCTCCTTATATTTTCACATTCTTCAGACATTTTCACACAGTTATCTTTTTTTTTCATCTGTTTGACACTGTTCAGCTGCAACTCATTTTTGCACATATGTTAGAAAACTGTCGTAAACATGGAATGTTGTACTCCTTTTATGATTTTTGCCAGGTTGTTGTGAATGAATGAAATTGTGTTTGGAGCATGAAAACGAAGAGCTGATCATGTGTGTGTGTGTTGACAGATTTTGCACTGCAAAAGGTTGAAGACAGAAAAATAGGCATAGGAGGCTGGATTCAAGGATATGAAGTTGGCATGTAAGTTACTGTTCCTTTGTGTTGGTTTTGTTTCATGTATACTTTTCTGTGTGTTTGGAGAACATGAGTTCCTGATGTAGACTTGGTTTGGTGTAATTAATGAATGCTTTATTCTGATGAATACTTATTTCTGTATTTGATGTGTGTATGTTTTAATCTTCAGTGGTGCTCCCATAGTCGACAAGGACAAAACGTGTGAAATAAAAGTGTTTTCGATGTCTTCTTGTTTATGCATGATTGCTGAAATCCTGGTTTTGGTATACAGTTGCTTCTTCAATTTAACGTGTGTTCACTCTCAGTGATATTTGATACACTTGCTTCTGTGTGTTTGATGTTTGTATGTTTGTGATGTGTACTGGTGTGTGTGTGTTTTATAGAAGTGTGTTTCTGATGCCTGTTTCTGTGTGTGCAGAGTGGGGGTGAAGACATCTCTGAAGGGAAGCAGGATGGATGTTTCAGTTTCTCCACCAATGGACTAGAGACATCAGTCGTGGATATTTTGTTCAAGAAGGTACACAAGTCACTGTGATTTTCCCCTCACATAATTCACAGTTGTTAGAGAAAAATTTTTTTAATTATGGTTTTTATAAAAAAAAGTTTGTATATTTTTATGATTAAGACTTTGCCTGTGCATTTGCTAGTGTAAATTTTTTTAGGGGTTGTTTTTGTATTATCATGAATGATGTTGGTGTACACAAGTGCTATGTGTAAGTATACAAATCCTCCTGAAACCACATTTATTTTCTACCTAAGGTCTTTCCCCTCACAATCTGCCCAAACTCTTCAAAATTCACCCCATCTTTATCACCCTGCCTACGCATGCTGTACTTGCACATGTCGTGTGTGTATTTATGAATTTGATATTTGTTCATTTTAATCATGGACAGTTATGTGCATGTAAATGATTTGAATGCTTTACAAGAGTCAGCGCTATATAAATTCCATACTGTAGTAGTAGTAGTATTTAATTTTATTGACATTTGTTTAATCATACAACATATAACAATTTCGTTTTATGTCATTAAAATGTTAGTGCGCGCTGTGTGGTGTTTTTTGTTTTTTTTAAATTTTTCTTTAAGACCATTTTGAATATCTGAATAGAATACAGTACTATATTTGTCTTATCATATAATATGTTAGAACAATTTGGTTTATTACATAAAAATGCGTGAGCATTTGTGCAAATGTTTCTGGTGTAAGTGTGAGTTGGCATGCGTGCGAGCCAAATGGGAGTGTGTGCATGCGTGGGCATACTATTGCGCTCAGAAGTCTTTGTGAATTTATTTGGGTAAGTTTATAACTGGCTGAGGTATTGCTGATTTGTGTGTGCTATTTTTATTGTGATGGTTGCGTGCTGATGTTTGGAACCTGTGCTGTGGTGTATATCGAAAATCTGTGATATTATGTTTAGATGTTTACTGTTTTAATGTATGGCTTGTAACGAGCCTGAATTTTTGTGTATTTGAGATAAAAAAAGTAGTTGAATTTGAGTTTAGTAGTATACTTAAAATAGTTTCATGTGTTAATGTGATTTATTTCCTCACTTGGTTTGTGTTGGGCCCTTTTATTGCGATGATCTGCCCCCCCCTTGTTTTTTGTTTATTCTCCTAATATTTTACAATTTTTTAAACATTTTCACAGAGTTATCTTTTTTTTTTTTTTCTGTTTGACACTGTGTTCAGCTTTCAACTGATTTTTGCACCTATGTTAGAAAACTGTCGTAA
>CM060322.1:666233-668733 GCA_030674155.1 Stramonita haemastoma
TTGGCTAACCTGCCAGCAAGTTAACTGACTAGAGTCATTAACTGGCTGACTCACTATCTAATCGACCAGGATGGAAACAGATGAATGAATAAATTAATGAATTATTTGATAAAACATATGGTCCCACCTTATAAGCCATATCACATAACAAACATCTGTAATTAACAAGATGTTAGTACTATAATCATACAAGTTAATGACATTGACAGATATATTATTTTAGTAATTATTGAAAAAACTAATGGTACTAAGGCTTACACGTGTGTTAGTGCATAATAGATTGTGACTTCTTTAGATTTTCAAGACACTTTTAAAATTTACTGTTCCATTCTAAGAGCTAGCTATCTGCACTTTTAAAATTTGATAATCATTGACATGACGCTTCTACCTGATTTTGATGCAAGTATATTCATCCCTACAACTAAAAACGTAGTTAAGCTATCGAATAGAATAGATGTTTTACATTACACATGAAGTTAAGCTGCAGGTGTGGCAATGATATGAGAACATCAGAGAACCAGCTACTACGATTTTAAACAATTTCTATGTATCTGCCCAGTTTATAGTTTATAGAGATAGTAATGTATGACGTTGTCATAAAGGTTCTTTTCTTTTTCTGTGAACTCCTTTGAGATACCACAGTGAAGAGCTGTTGATTAGATTCCTCCATTTCTGTCGGTTATGTGGCAAGAGGCTTGTGTCTCTACAGGTAGTTTTCCTGTTGATTCTGAAATCTGGTTCTTCTCTCTCTACCGCTCTCTTTAACCCCCCTCAAATTTTAATGTCCCCTTGAGAATTGCTTAGTGAAGCCATTGGATCTTGTTTCGGGGCCATACGATATAGTTATAACTGATATCAACTAATCTTCTTATTCACTAATAAACTGGTAGATGATTTGGTACCAAACCATAGTAAAACAGTGACAAGAATTTTTTTTTTTTTTAAAAGCTCCGAAGAGAGCACATGAAAATATGAAGATATTTGTAAGTCGTTAACCAACTGCACTAATGTTCTTATGTGAATATATTAATGTGTACTGCGATTTGAACAGTTCTTTTCATATTCGGAAGAATTGTTAACTTAAGTTGTTCTGGTGATGTGATGCTTTTACATGCCACGAGAGAGAGAGAGAGAGAGAGAGAGAGAGAGAGAGAGAGAGAGAGAGAGAGAGAGAAGAGAGAGAGAGAGAGAGAGAGAGAGAGAGAGAGAGAGACAGAGACAGAGACAGAGACAGAGACAGAGACAGAGACAGAGACAGAGACACAGAGAGAAACAGACAGACAAAAATACAGACAGACAAGACAAGCATGCAGGAAGGCAGACAAGAGACATAGAAAGAAAGCAAAAAGGCAGACAGAGAGAGAAAGACAAAACATAGATAACCTGCTTTATAGTCTGCGCAGGAAGCCGGGTCTTTGTCTGTGTTTGCTTATCAGAAGACTATCTAACATGCAGACATTGTGCTTGCCTATTTATCTTTGTTTTAATTCATTTCTTTATCTAAACTGACATAATTATACTTCACATTTTTGTCTCATAGAAGAAGACATAATAATACTTAGTAGCAGCCTTGCACATGTACACATTAGACAAAGTCACGTTTATATGATTATAAAACCTCTAAACTCAACATAAAAAATACACACAAAAAACACAATCTACCACCGACATTTTCGAACTAGCCCCACAAAAACCCATCTAAAACAACAGATTTGAAATCAAACAACAACAACAACAACAAAAACACCCGCACAAATAACTGGCATGAACTAAGTGGCATGGACTAAGTGTTAGAACACCCAGTATGTTCGACATATCAATTCGAGTGAATTTCTTTTTAGCACAAAAATGGGTTAGTATGTATTATACACTACGGGTTGACACCATAACGAGCTTAGCAATACTATCACACACACACTTACAAAATACTCCAGAATACATACCGTGTGTAGCGGAGAAAAATACAGCGAGGTGAAGTATTATGCACATGGAATAGAAGGGGTTATCACAGAAACGGAGAGAAAGTGGGATTGGGGAAAGGGGGGGGGGGGGGGGTGGAGGAGGCCGAATCATGTTGGTCTTTTCTTGTTTGCTTGTATATTCGCCTTTTGTTTGTTTAGATGGTTAGAGACGGTCATGTTATTATGCATTTTGTTTGCTTATCTGTCCGTTTATTTGTTTGCTTGTTTGTTTGCTTGCTTTTTTGTATGACAGGGGTAGCTATGGTTAATGATAATAGGCATGCATGTGGAGGTTTTTTGTTTTGTTTGTATGCTTGCGTATTTTGGATATGTAGATAGCTATATTTATAGCCATGCTATATGTGCGGAACTTTTACATACGTGCCAAAACGCACACATTTGCACTTTTGTGCACACATACACACACGCACACACACATGCATGCACGCACACCACACGCACACAAGCACACACACACCCACCTGCACGCACCCCCCCCCCCCCCCCCCCACACACACACACACACACAATCGAGCAAA
>CM060322.1:677389-684889 GCA_030674155.1 Stramonita haemastoma
GGTCTATTGTATTTATTTACATTTAATCTGATCAAAAATCAATGAAAAAATATAGATCTACTAATGTTTTTTGCATTCAATTTTTTTTTTTTTTTAACCTAACAAACACAAAAAACAAAAAAATATACACTATTTTGTAATAGTATTTTAGTCTACAATTTAAAAAAAGCAAAAAAAATACAAAGCCCCCACCCCCACCTCCACAGGCACATTTTAAGGACTACTAGACTATAGCATGAAATATTTCAGATACATTACATTTTCATAAGCTGTATTGGTGCTAACAATCCAGCAAATAATGGTCCCAACGAAAATCTATCAATCATAAAGAGCCTAAACTTAAATGGTACGGGCAGGTCACAAGATCGAAAGGGACTTGCAAAAAAAACAATACTGCAAAGGCATTGTCTAGGGAGGAAGAAAAAGAGGCAGACCAAGGAAGAGATGGGATGAAACATCAGCGAAATGGTCAGGCTGAACTCCACCAAATTTAACCCAAATTTTGAGGAAAGGCAGAACAGAGAGGGAATGGAGGGAACTGGTTGTAAAGTCTTCAGGGGTGCCCCCTCCAGACTAAGATGAGGAGAGAGAGAGAGAGAGGAGAAGAGAGGAGAGGAGGAGAGAGTGGAGAGAGAGAGAGAGGAGATAGGGAGAAGAGAGAGGAGCACGAGTGAGAGAGGAGAAGAGTGAGAGAGAGAGAGAGGAAAGGAGAGAGAGAGAGCTGTATTGGTGTAAAATCTGTATCCATCTTCTAGCAGAAAATCAATACACAGATCTGCCACCAATACACACTAATCTTATTTCAATGCAAAGGCAAGCATAGAACCTGGTTCTTTTTAAATCACATTGGTTGCCATTTCAAAAAATAAAAGAAAAAAAAGAATAAGGCATTTTCTCCCAACACCTGGCTATATTCAAAGACTATGCAGGACTAGCTTTTTTTTTCAACATTTCATCAAAACCCAACTCTCACCTTGCTTTTCTATCTCATAAAAAACATGTATGCTGGCATATTTCTTGCATTCGATCCTCATAAAAGCACAAAAAAAATGTGGGTGCATATTTTTTGCATTCAAGCTTTAAAAAAATCTTATAAAATCGAAAAATGCCCCTTGTATTTTTTACATTTAATCTTGATCAAAAACAACAAAATAATGTACTTTTGTACATTACTTGATTTTTTTTTTAAAACACAGGAAAAAATGTATATATTTTGTAAATATTTGATTATACAATTTTTTTTTTTAAAGCGAAAAACCAACAAACATCCCCCTCCACCACACACAGGCACACTTTACTACTAGACTGTGCATGAAATCTTTCAGATACAATAATTTTTCATAAGCTGTATTGGTGTAAAATATGGTATAGATCTGCTACTAGTATGATGTTGCATTTTTTAACTCTTTTTTTTTTTTTAATTTATGATAAAAGAAAAATACATAGATCTATTGTATTTCTTGCAATAAATCCCATAAAAAATCGGAAAATGTACTAATGTATTTTTTTTCATTTAATCTGACCGAAACAACGAAAAATTTACGATTGCATTTCTTGTATTCAAACCTCTTAAAAAAACGAAAAAATATAACTCTGTAAAGAAAAAAAAAAACACACCATCTTTCCATCCTCTCTCTCTCTCTCTCTCTCTCTCTCTCTCTCTCTCTCTCCTCTCCTCTCTCTCTCTCTCTCTCTCCAAAAAAGTATATCTGAAGGGGGAATTGCCATTCCTCCCAAACATTCCTACAAACCCTCCTCCTCCCTCCTCTTTCTTCACCTAAAAAAACTTAGACAAATACCCCTCTGTCAAACATCTATGCAAACACTAGCATGCACATGTGGCATTCGTACATGCACTCGTGTCTATCTCTTACGCACTACCATACCGACAGTATTCCTTTCAATTTTGTAACCTCCTCTACATATATACAAAGACACAATCACATTTCTTCATGTTTCTTCACTAAAGTTATATAACGTAAAATTCTGTGCAGTCTGCAAATACGATTTTTTTTCCTCCTGCATTAGAATTAAGAAGAACAATTCCATTCATGTGATAGTCATTAGGACCAGGATCATTTTTCTCTGCACGTTTTCGAAAATCAATGTAAAGCAAAAGGTTTTAAAAAAAAAAAGGGGGGGGGGGAAGCCAACTAAGACACCAAAGTTGACTATACACTAAAATTCATCCAAAAGTAACAACTAGCAAGCAGTTTTCACACACAATCACACACACACCACACACACACACACACACACACACACACCACACACCGAGTCTCTTTTCATTCCTACTGTCCTCTCCCCTGACTCCATTCTCCCTTCCCCCCCCCCCTCTCCATTTTTAATCTGCACCCCATATTTTTGTTTCGAAATATTTTCAAAATATTTTTTTCCTAAACTGCTCCCTATCCCTCTCCCCAACTTACGATGACTACTTATCCCCTATGGCATTCACACACTCAGTTCTCATACGTATTCCAAGACCTAAACACCCTAACCACCTCCCCTTCCTAACATTTTTCCTTAAAATTCTAACCCCCTATCCTCCTTGCACCCACCTCCCTATAAATAAAAAAGGGGGGGGTGGCTGTCAGCATAGTCTCCCCACCTTCTGGAGATTCTGTGCTAGGAATTCGTTTCTCTCCTTATATTTCTGCCTTGTTCCTGTTAATTCTTCCTGATCTTTTCTATTTTCTACCTTTTCATCCATTTTCCTGACGTTAAAAAAATAAAGACAAATGAAAGCGTTCCCTCCTTTGTGGAAATCACAGGCGCTGGGCCAGCCTTGTCAGGCGCTTAACGGCAGCGCAGCGCATTTTCGCTCATATGACAGACAACGGCTGATGCTGTCTAACAGTACAACGACGACGAAAAATAAAGTTCTACAACCAATTCCAACCTACAAGACAATGTTTTTGCCATAGTGTCAGCATGTACCATGGTAATCTACCTGCCGTTTGTGTCCACATGACGGGCTAGGGTTAGAGTAACTGTAAAGGTTAGTTTAAAGGGTTAGGGTTAGTGTTAAAGGTTAATATTGGGGTAAGGGTTGTCAGTCTGTTGGCTGGTCTGTCTGCATGCATGCATGTGGACACAAGAACAGGCAGACACTATGGTGTGTAGCTTTAGACACAACGGTATATATCGTTTTTATCACGGATTAAAAAAATTAGCGTAGCCAGGGAGCGCAGAAGTTTTATCAAATTGTTCTAATCACCAGTTTTATCAACATCAAAAGTTTTCTTGGATTTTGGTGTCCCGATATTCTTTATAATAAATTTCCAGTTTTCAGCCAAGTCATTGAAGATTTTACATTTTTGAACAATTTTTTTTCTCCATTTAAAAAAAAAAGGATTACGCCCAAGATACACGCAAGATTTTTTTTGTAAGGAATATGCCGAAATTGAACCACGTGAAAACAATCCACCAGCTAACCCCACCCCCCTTTTCCCCCTATCCCCACTGAATCAAACGTGTATTCTACCCCCCTCCTCCGAACACTCCTTTCCTTGAAAAACATCTTCATAAAGTTATGACCTCTCTTCACTACCACCCTGTTCCCCCCTACACACACACTTACGCGAACACACACACACACACACACACACACACACACACCACAACACACACACACACACACACACACACACACACACACACCACACACACACATTCAACGCACGCAGAACACCTTGCATACGTTAAAAACCTGCTGCCCTTTTCGGAAGAGTATGCCATTGTGCACCAGTGTAAACAGATGACAAAATTGAAGAGCCTATACACAGGGGAACCGGATGTAAAAGAAAAAAGCACACGAGCGCTTATTCCATTATCATCGATACAAGAAAAGAAAAGAAAAAAATATTCAACACTCGAGTTTTGTAATGTATGGAAAAATCTTTCACTTAAAATACTTTGAACGATCATTTAATTCAACTTGCATATCTTCTTTATACTGCGTGCATTTCGGAATGATATATCCATGGTAGATCATCTCATAGCCCTGTCCATAATACTGTGAAACTTGATTCTACTATCCATTATTTGAAACCAAAAACGTATAACAGTTTACTATAGAGCATTCATTACCAGTATTAAGCGCAAGAACAACGGTTCATTAATTCTGACATATATTACTTTGAAGTCGTACGCCATAAAAGCTGAAGACCACTACAAAGATCATTTTCTTTGAAAAAAATCTCAGAATTGTTTGAATCGCATCATACTGCTAGTTCTACATGTCTCGGTGAGACGTATTCAAATAAGAGTTGCTTTCCTTTAACAAGAGTTGCTTTCCTTTAACCAATCATTTTAAATCTGAGTTGAAAGAAAAGCCCACAACACAAATTGCACAAAAAGACCTTAAGCCATCAAGCATCATTCTGTGTTTAGAGGTTTTGTCAGCCTTTTAATCCGAGTCTTTAACAAAAATAAAATCTAAAAATCACGAAACTCAAATCATTAAAAATCCTACACGCACCAAGGGGCATAACATAAAAAAGAACTTAAAAGCAAAAATAAATCAACCAATTTTGCCCTGTTGGTGCCCCCTAAGCATGTTATATCAGGCGATAGCATTTTCCAATTTAATCGTTTTATCTGAATCATGGAAAAAATAGTTGTCCTCGATGCTGTTTTCGATGATTTGCCGTGTTTTTGATGTTATCACTAATGACTTGCCATGGTGTCTTCGATGATGTCCTTAACACTTGAACATTTTTCGTGTCGAGTCCCTAATGTCCACCCTGACCACCATTTTGGTTATGGGCCTTGCTATTACTGATGCTCTCCCCTTGAAGAAAAGGCAGGTCAATATGGCTGCCCTCACACATGTCAGGTCAGGTCACTGACCCTTGATTCCAGACCCACAGGCCCTGAAAGCAGAAAGTCATCATCAGTAAGACTGAATGCGCGCACGCGCGCGCGTGCGCGCGCGTGTGCGCGCGCGTGTGTGTGTGTGTGTGTGTGTGTGTGTGTGTGTGTGTGTGTGTGTGTGTGTGTGTGTGTGTGTGTGTGTGTGTGTGTGTCTGTCTGTCTGTCTGTCTGTCTGTCTGTCTGTCTGTCTGTGTGTGTGTGATTACATCCTGTGTTATGCGCGCACTATACTTTTTTCGTTCCTCAGCTGGTGTTCCGAGGTTCACTAATGGCGACATTTTGCATCATCATGGGATCGTTGCCTACCAGCAAGGCAGCCGCATTCCGACTTCGGGGATGACGCCTAAACAAAAACTAATGTGCATGCTTTTTAAAAGAATCATCCCAAGTTCCTACAGACACGCAACAACCTACTCTTCCTAAAGGCAAAACAGGTTTTGACATGTACCCAATAGTTATGTTCTGCGTGCGTTTGCCGGTGGGATCTTGGCTCAAGTCTCATCCGAAAGACTTTCAGAAGAGTGGAGTTGGTGCTGATGTTAACTCCAGGGGAAAAAATCTCCAATGGAAGTCTCAGCAGTGGCTCAAACCCGGGCCGTAAGATCATGAGCTCAACGCTCTACACACTTGGCTATCTCGGTTTCCAACAGAAATAGTTAATGCCCAGTGACCGAATAAATTTTGAAATGAAGTTATCAAGTGCACTGTTTCTGCACATCTTTGTATCTGAATAAATTCCAAAAAGAAATGTATCAAGAACACGATTCCGGTGCATTTTCTTCAAATAACTTCCAAAACAAAGTTATCAAGTACACTACTTCTGCACATGTTTACTTACTTACTTACTTAGGCCCATCACTCCCCCTGGAGCATAGGCCGCCGACAACAGTCCGCCAGAGTCCTCTGTCCTGGGCTATTCTCTCCAGCTGTCTCCAGGTATATCCCATCTTGGTTTCTGCCTCAAGGTCACGTTGCCAGCTGTTTCTTGGCCTTCCTCTTTTTCGTTTTCCCTGGGGGTTCCATGATGCCTGCCTTGTGATCTGCACATGTTTATTTCTGAATAAATTCCAAGCATGGAGGCATCCTTTCAACACAAACAGCAAACAAACAAAACACAGTCTTTACAATTACAAAAAAAACATGACTCATTGTGCTTAACCAGAAACGAACTATATTTTACTCAGACTTAGCTAAACACCCCATACCTGAATCATGTATAATAAAGTCGCTTAGCTAAACACCCCATACCTGAATCATGTATAATAAAGTCGCTTAGCTAAACACCCCATACCTGAATCATGTATAATAAAGTCGCTCTACTATAGCTGTACACATATACTTACACGTCCCAAACATTGGAAGGAGTCAGTTTTTCACTACACTTCTTATATACTTACATGTTCTGAGCATAGTTTGATGTTAGCCTTCCAGACGATGCCTCGTTTTTGAGAAGATGGCTCCCAGGTGATCCACGTGATGGCTTTTAGGAGAAAACTGAGATGATCCACATGATGACTCACCAGAGAAGAGGACTCTCAGATGACCCACATGATGACTCACCAGAGAACAGGACTCCCAGATGACCCATACGACCCCTCACCAGATTAGGACCCGCGTGGAATAAAAGGGAAGGAAGAAGCCCAAGGAAATGCTGGGAACATGGGAGAGGTGACAAGAGTCCCAATCTCAATGTCTCAAACCATGTGTAGGTGATGCTATTTTCAGACACCAAGATCACTGTAGGTGGTGGCGTTTTCGGATACGAATTTCACTGTAGGTGGTAGTGTTTTCGGACACCAGAATTACGGTAGGTGGTGGTGTTTACAGACACCAAGATCGCTGTAGGTGGTGGTGTTTTCGGATACGAATTTCACTGAAGGTGGTGGTGTTTACAGACACCAGGATCGCTGTAGGTGGTGGTGTTTACAGACACCAGGATCGCTGTAGGTGGTGGTGTTTACAGACACCAGGATCGCTGTAGGTGGTGGTGTTTTCGGACACCAAGATCACTGTACGTGGTGGTGTTTTCGGACACCAGAATTACGGAAGGCGGTGGTGTTTACGGACACCAAGATCGTTGTAGGCGCGGCGGTGGTGTTTACGGACACCAGGATCACTGTCACCCAGATTGCGCTCCTGTCATCTCTTGCATTTAATTTTAGTTCTCTATTTTTTATTTCTATGGTTTAGTATTTTAATTTTATGTTCTATCTCTGTACACTATTTCCTATTTTATGTCTCGTTTAATTTAAAATGATTTAGGTTTTATTTCATTTAATTTATTCCCTATTCTATGATTTTTTCTATTTTATTTATCTACTTTTATCATTTAGCAATGACGGGATGCAATCAGAAGTGTGGTGCCCAGTGATCCTTTGACGGCAGGCCACTGACCGGGCAGTCAGTGCAAAGTCCAGCAAACGAACGCGACCGAGTGGACTGGACTGGCCTCGACCTGCTACGGGAAAAAAATCAAAATTTGCGCGTGCACGAGGAATCGGGGAGGAGGAAGAAGGTTGCAAAATCTTCAGGGGTGAGTGCCCCAAGATTACGAGATAGGTGAAGGTGAAAGAGGAAAATGTGCAAGTGAGACAGGTGTCCCTTTTTCTGTGTGGTGACCAT
>CM060322.1:689889-692389 GCA_030674155.1 Stramonita haemastoma
GTAGTAGGCACCCATCAGTCTCGGAAGACTATGGAGTTGCATTCTAGTCTTTAGAGTGCAAAGCCTGGGCAAGTATGCATGGAGGGCAAAGCTGTTACCCATGCAGCGACCCCCTCCCCACGCCACTGGAATGATCCATTGGAAACGCAATGACCAATACGAATAGTTCTAGTATCGTCGCAGGAGCCACCAAAACGTTGTCATTTTCAGCCCCGAGCAGCCCTGGGACTCCAACCCCCCGATTTTTCCTCAGGGATGGTGTCTAAACACGACACCTGTGTGCATGCTGGGTTTTTTTTAATCATTTCGTCATCTGCTCCTACCGGCACACGATGGCCTGCTCTTCCGAAAAGCGGAACGGGGTTTTAACGTGTGTGCAAGATGTTCTGCGTGCGTTCGCACAAAGGGCCTCTGTTTACAGTCTCATCCCTATATTGACATACTTAAGTAGCATCTTTCATATGGGTGGGTGGGTGGGTGCGTGTGTATGTGAGAAGCCGTGCACGTGCGTGTGTGTGTGTGTGTGTTATGGGAAAGGAGTTGGAGAGATTTAGACCGCAACACTATTTCTCTACAGAAATTGTCATTATAAGGAATTACTACCTTATGTTGTGTACAAAATATTTCCCTTTTCTTGGCTCCTTTTAGATTTTCTTCTTCTCCACAATTATTCTTCTGTGCATTCCTCTTCTTCTTTGCATTCTCCATCTTTGCACTCTACTTGTTTGCATTTTTCTCATTTGACCTCTTCTTTATGAGGAAAAAAAGTAATCTCAGTCATTTTGAAAATGACTTATCAAAGAATCAAATTTAAAAAAAAAAATTTAAATTGAAAATGACAATTAATTGTAGAGAATAATGTCTTTCTTTGGCAGCATTGTAGGCATTTCTGAGTAAAAACCAATGGCCAGAACTGACTCGAGTTTCGGCTCTTGGATGAGCCCTCATCAGAGGTGATTGAATCTCCACCTGCTGTGGTACCTTACAGCAAGACACATTTCAGAATTTATAAGTGTCAATTGCATTCAAAGGAATACTTGATATTCCTGTGGCCTTTTTGAAGCTGCCCTCAAAAGACGATGATAAAAAGAGAAAGAAAATATGCTTAGAATATATGTTGGGAAAAAAATGAATAAGAGAAAGACAAATAAGACAAAATAAGCACCTAGTGAATCTTTGTGCCTTAAGTTTGGGGATCCTATCAAAGGATGCAAGGGAGGTCATAAAGTTTGTATCCAGCCAAGTTCTTCTTCTTCTTCTTCTTCTTCTTCTCGTCTTCGTTTTCATCTTCTTCTTTGCATTCTTTGCAATCTTTGCATCCTTCTTTTTAGTATCTATTACCGGGGGAGGGGGTTAACGGATGTCAAAACCTGCATGATTTTTTAGAGGACATCTCCCAACGTATTGTCGGGGACAGTATTTTGTTATATATAAAAAAGATCACAAAGCAGGTTAAGGGAATGGCTTCCCTTTCTTGACTCAACTCCTACAGCGATTATGCCCCTGTTAATGTTATTGCCTCTCTGAGCCTTTGGCTCTTGTAAAGTGCTGTTGGATAAAAGTGGGAGGATCGGAATAGCCGTGTGGCGGAGTGTCGGGCTCGTGATCTGGCAGTTAACTGTGTGACTCCACTCTTCTGAACGTCCTTCCATGAGGCTGTAAACCTGGGTCTTTTTTATAGGCGAACGCGTACAGAGCATCTTGAATTGCATTGTATCGTATTGTTTTTTTACATTTTTATTTTTTTACATTTTTCGCCACTTTCAGTTCAGAACAGATTTCTCTGCGTGAAATTCAGGCTGCTCTTTCCAGGGAGAGTGCGTCGCCACAAAAGCAGTGCCACCCATTATTTTTTTTCTTTTCCTGTCTGCAAATCTACTTGTTTCCCTATCAGAGTGGCTTTTTTCATGAGAATTTTGCTATGTACAACTCTCTTTTTGCAGTGGGTTCTTTTACGTACGCTAAATACTTTTTTTGTGTAAAACACGGGAACTCAGTTTATCGTCTTATCTGAAAGACTAGCACCCAAGTTTTCGGCCCAAACGGGATTCAAACCACCGCAACACTTTCGACCCAGACTTTTCGCATTCTAGGAAGGTGGGTAACCTGTAGACCACCGATACACCATCTTTACCGCTGAATCATCTATGCAGCAATCTTGCCAGCAGACAAATGTTGTGTTTTCTTCGGCTAGAGCTCCAAGGTTCACCCTTGGGGAGATTTGTCGTGTATGCGACCGTAGTCGCCACACCACACACACACACACACACACACACACACACACACACACACACACAACACACACACACACACACACCACACATACACACATACACACACACACACACACACACACACACACATATACACACACACATACACACACACATACACACACACATACACACACGCGCGCGCGCGCGCGCGCGCACCCACACACACACACGCACGCACACACACACACGCACGCACGCACACACACACATGCATACCATTAAGG
>CM060322.1:693950-696450 GCA_030674155.1 Stramonita haemastoma
CTTTTTTGGGTCTTTTTTTAGAGGATCAAAATAAAAAAAAAAAACCCAGCCCATTTCTTGCTTTTATGAGATTTAATGCAAGAAAAACAATCTAGACCATTTGTCTATTTTTTTTTAAGTGTTGGTTAAGAGTTTGGTTAATGAAATGGCAGTTGAAAAAAAATCTTGTCGCCATAGCCTTTGTATTGGGGGGGTTTATTTATTTTTTAGGTGGTGTAGAAGTATTTGGGTGGGAGGAAAAATGCCCATTTTTCTTTGTTTTTTTTTTTGGGGGGGTTGAAAAATGGCATGGATTGTAATAAAAAGGACCAGGTTCTATGTTTGTTTTGCATTGAAAAGATGTTAGGGTATTGGGGGGCAATCTTGTTTGATTTTCTGCTAAAGATAGATAAAGATTTTACCCAATACAGCCTATCAAAAGTCATGTATTGAAAGATTCCATCTAAAGTTTTTAGTTTCCTTAAATTGGTTGGTTTTTGCTTTATTTTTTAAAATTAAAAAGCAGGATCAAAAACTATTACAAAATAGTATTTTGTTTTTCTCCCGTTTTGTTTAAAAAGAAATTGAATACAAGAAAATACAATGGGTTTTTTTTGTTGTTTTTTTATCAAAGTAAATGAAAAAAAAAAAAAAACCAAAGCTTATAAATTTCATAAGTCAATTGCAAAAATTACGATGACGAATTTTTTTTCTTTTTTCTATTAGATTGACGCAAGAAAACTAATAACTTTCGGTTTTTTTAAATTTTTTTTTTATAAGTTTGGTTGCAAAAATACACCTTTTTGGTTTTCTGAGATTGAATGCAAGAACTAAAAATATTTTTTCATTTTTGTGAGGTTGGATTGCAAGAAAATACAATGCAATGTTTTTGGCTTTTTGGGTTTTATAAGAATTGAATGTCAGAAATACAGAGAAAAATTCAATTTTTTCATGAGAAATAAGTAAAAAATACAAAAATTATTCCCATATTTTTTTGTTTTTTTTTTTTTATGACACTGAATGCAAGAAATGCAATCTAGTATTTTTTTCTTTTAATGTTGGGCAAGATTTGGGGCTTAATGAAATTGTCATTGAAAAAAATCTTGCCTGCATAGCCTTTGGTTTTGGGGGGGGTTGTTTATTATTTTTAGGTTGTTGTGTGAATTAGATTAGAAATCCCTTTTCCTTTTTTCCTTTTGAAATGGCATCCAATGTTGTCCCAAAAAGGGATCGGGTTTATGCTTGCCTTTGCTTGAAATAAAGTTAGTGGTTTATTGTGGCAGATCTGTATATTATTTCTGCAGAAATGGATGACAGATTTTAAAAACCAATACATTATGACAACTTAATCTACGAAAGATTTTAGGTTATTAGTCTAGATTATATTCCTTAAAGTGTGCTGTGTGAGTGTGTGTGGTGTTGTGTGTGTGCGTGTGCGGTGCGTGTGGTGTGTGTGTGGGTTGTTGTGTGTTTGTGTGTGTTGTGTTGTGTTTCTGTGTTCTCTCTGTCGGTGTGTGTGTTTGGTGGTTGGTGTGTGTGTGTGGTGTGGTGTGTGTGTGTGTTGTTGGGGGGGGGATTGTAGGTTTTTTTATTTAAAAAAAAAGTAGAATCAAATATTAAAAAAATATATATTTTTCATTTTTCCTTAAAAAAAAAGAACTAGTATACTGTTCATTGTTTTTGATCAGATTAAATGTAAAGATACAATAGTGCTTTTTTTTAATTTTATAAGATTGATTGCAAACAAAACAATACAGTATTTTTCACTTTTTTTCTTATTAGGTTATACAAGAAATTAATAACTTTTTTTAAAGATAAGCAAAAAATTAATCCCATTTTTTTATAAGATTGAATCAAAAAAAAAATAAAATTTTGTTTTTCATTTTTTTTTTTTGAATGGATTGCAAAAAAGTAAATGTTTTTTAAATGGCAACCAATGTGATATAAAAGGAACTGGTTCATGTTGCCTTTGCATTGAAATAACGTTAGGTTATTGTTGGCAGATCTGTGTTTGATTTTCTGTAGGAGATGGATGACAGATTTTACACCAATACAGTTTGACAAATGAATGTACTGACAGACTTTATGCAATTTTTTAATAGTCCTAAAAGTGTGCCTGTGTGTGTGGCTTGTTGGTTTTGTTTTCTTTTTTCAATATATATTTTTCTGTACCCCCGCCCCCTTGTTAAATTTTTTTTTATAAGAAATTAAATGCAAAAAAATACAATGGTAAATTTTTTGTTTTCGAATCAATTTTTAAGTATAAAAAAAACAAAAGGCATTTTTCCATTTTAATAAGTTTTCTGTGCCCAAGAAATACAACAGTATTTTTCTTTTTGTACAGATGAATCAAGGAATGTAATATAATTTTCATTTGTTTTTTTAAAATTTTTAAATTTTTTTTTAATAAGTTTGAAAGTAAAAGAATGCCCAGCCCATTGCTTTTTTTTATAATTGGAAGCAAAAAAACAATAGTATGTGTTTTTTTGGTTTTTTATATGGATTGCAAGAAATATAATAA
>CM060322.1:724301-741801 GCA_030674155.1 Stramonita haemastoma
TGTCTTGTCGATGTTAACATTCAAAAACATTTTTGTACATGCATTGTATAGACTGTTAATTTGGTTTTGTAAACCATCTGCAGTATATGATAACAGAACTATATCATCATCAAACAAAAGAAGATACAATTCAAGAAAACTGGGCAACAACTGTATACCATGAAGACCGTTAGTATCAACTGCTGAAGCTACTTCATTTATATACAATGAAAACAATATCGGACTCAACACACATCCCTGTCTTAGACCGATTGGACAATCAAAAAATTCAGTTAGTCTGCTCTCGATACGCACACAAGACACCACCGATTCATACATGGCAATAACAGCATTTAGATATTTCCCCTGAATTCCATTTTGATTCATAATATTGAACAAAGGCTGACGTTGAACAGAGTCAAAGGCTTTCCTCAGATCGACAAAGCATGCATAAAGTTTTCCTCTTTTCTTTGCTAAACACTTCTCGACCACTGCTTGGAGTGTAAAAATATGATCTGCTGTGGAATAGCCACTTCTGAATCCAGCTTGTGACTCTGTCAGTTTTTCATGATCTTCAGCCCACTGCACAAGTCTTTTGTTTAGAACCGACGTATAACATTTACTAGTCAAGCTCAATAAAGAAACTCCCCTGTAATTATCCGTTAAACTGTCATCTCCCTTTTTCAGAATTGGTACAATAATGGCTTTTGCCCATTGATTTGGGTACACACTATTATCAAACAAGATATTAAACAATTTGGTTAAAAAGCGCACAGCCAGATTGTCTGCTAGCTTTAACATTTCTGCCAAGATGTTATCAACACCACAAGCCTTGCCTCTTTTTAAGTGTTGTAAGGCATCAGCAACTTCCTTTTCAGAGATAGGCTGATTAAGCTGACAGCTTAAGTCATTGCCTTCTGCTTGTACAAGGCCAGTAGCTGGTCTCATACTGGTGTTTATTGTGTTTTCGTTAAACAATTGCTGAAAATGATTGAACCACTGATCATCAGTTATATCTTTACAGATTTTTGTTTTTCGCCTTCCTGAAACTTGCTTAAGTTCTTTCCAAAAGTGCTTGCTATTTTTACCAAGAGAAGCCAAGTACTTGGCTTTTTCTCGCTTATGTCTAGTTTTTTTGCATGTAATCAACTTTTTATAGTCTGTTCGTGCCTTTACGTACAAAAATCGATCATTATCTCCCTTCGACCGACGGAACTTTGACAGACATTGTCGTGCTTTATGTTTAGCATCTTTACATTCTGCGTCAAACCAACGGGCATCTTGCTGGTTATTCCCAATGCAGACACGCCTTCTCATACATTCACTGGCCTGTAATAATGCATTTGTGAAAGTTTCCAATGCCTCATCAATATTATGGTCTAGCAATGAAAAAGCATGCATACACATATCCTGCATGAGAGAGAGAGAGAGAGAGAGAGAGAGAGAGGAGAGAGAGAGAGAGAGAGAGAGAGAGAGAGAGAGAGAGAGATGGACTTCGGACAGACGGACGGACAGCGAGTGGATGGATGGATGAATGAATGGAGAGGTAAAAGGCGACAGCGTGGGTGATTGGTGAATGCACAGATGGCTGTTTACATGCATTCATTAAAGCAGATCTCCCCATTGGGAGTACCGGGGGGCTGTCAGTATAAATAGCATCCCCACATTCTGGAAATTTTGTGCTAGAAATTTCCTCTTTTCCTTGTTCTTTTTCTTGCCGTCACCTTCTTCTTGTCTTTTTTCTGCCTTCTTGGTCCATTCTCCTGCCTTTTTTCCAGAAAGACTTAAAAGATAACAATTCTGTTACACCGAAGTCGGATGTGCTGGGCCTGACTTGTCAGGTGCTTAACTGGTAGAGTGATGCATTTTCACTCATATGACAGACAATAGTTGCTGTCTGAGCGTTCGAAGAAGAATTTAATGCAGAGATTTATAGACAATACTGTCATTAATAGACCTTGGTCCCTCCATAGACCCCCCTCCCCCCCCCTGGGGGGGATTTATGGGTGCATTTTTCTGAAACTTTGTTTATTTTAACGTTTTATGGTATATGTTACCCTCATGTAACCAGGTTATTTCAGGATATACAAGCAATTCAATATGGTAACCCTTCAGAAGGCAAATATTTAGGGGGTGAGGTTAATTTACATTATTTATATAAATATATTCTTACACATTCATATCAAATTTGGTACCAAAATAAAGGGTATTAAACAGGCTATCAACATATGTTAATGTCACCACTGCACAAGGAACGCCTATCCCATATTTTAAAAACAAAACAGAAAATTGAAATGAAAACGCCGTACAATCCTGTCCTGCCTTCAACATCTACCTGCCAAAGTGTATAACGTTTATAGGTGTGTGTGTGTGTGCGCGCGCATGCTGCGTGCGTGCGTGCGTGCGTGCGTGCGTGCGTGCGTGCGTGCGTGTGTGTGTGTGTGTGCGTGTGTGTGCGAGTGAGTGTACATTCGAATTTGTTAAAACTGTAAATTGCTGTTGATTGTTTGTGTGTTGTGTAGGTCGAATGCAAGCGCTTTGATTTGTTTTTACAAGATATAGCGCTATACAAGTTCCATGTATTATTATTATTATTATTATTATTATTATTATTATTATTATTATTATTATTATTATTATTATTATTATATTATCATTGTTGTTGTTGTTATTATTATTATTATGTTCAGTGACAGGGTGGTGGACGGGTACCATATAGTCCACAGTAGACTGCTTCTTTTCTGTCCCTTCTCCTGTGAGTGATACCCACCCTCCCCATCCAGGGACAAGTTGACTTCCATTTGTGGCCTGGAATCTGGAGGAAAAAAACACACCAAAAATCAGCAAGTTGAGCTTTGTAGACTGCCTCTGTGTTTGAGAAATGAGTTTCCACAACATGCAACTTAGGTTCTGCCTTTACTTTTGCAAAGCATGGAGGAACATCATGTGGCTCATACTGCACTGAGCATTGGCGGTCCTGAAAATGAGGAGGAGGTTCTGTCTGAGACAGAAAAGTGTCAGGCATTGTGTCCCCAGTAACCTCTTGAATGACAATGCCATGAGTGGAGTGGGTGGTGGTGGCTCCTGATGGAGTTTCTTCGTTCAGGTCAAAGTTATCCCAGCAAAAATGGATAACCTTGTTCTCTGTCAAACTCACTGTTGAAGGAAGAAGACTTGCGCACTGAAGTACGGAATTGGCCATAGCAGTCTCAAGTCGCACAATGGTTTTGTATCCAGCAACATGACCAAACCTATTCAACAGACTTATGATTTCAGAGCTGCCAGTTACATGTCTGACAGACATTCCAAGCAAAACACGTTTAGGCATTTTCCACTTCCTTCCTGTCACAGATTAGCATATGTCCTGGGCAATTAAGGATGCCAATCTGGTGGTTTTCGGTTGCTTCATAGAACTACTCTTTCCAGACAGCAGTGTTTTTAGAAAGTCTGTGAAAATATCTGGAGGTTTAACAGCACCAGACTGAAGAAATTCTGCAGAAGGAGGCCATGGCATATCAGGTGTTGCCCTGAAAGCATCCATAATGTATCGGCGAAGAACATATGCAGATTCCTCAAGACGTCTTTTTTTAAGCTGCTGACACAAATGCTGTCTCAACTGCCTGACCCCAGGCAAGTTCATCACAATAAACAAGATCACTGCGGTGGTTCGGAGCCCAGAATTGAATTCTGAAGCCAAAATGTTTCATTATTTTTTTCTTTCAGTTTGTAAGTCTTGTATCCTGGGTTGTAGAAGTCGGGAGAATGTTGTTGCATGTATTCACAGTACTTCTCACCTAGCATGGTCATTCTCTCCACTTGTGAACCTCTGATTATTGCATTTTCATCATACTCGCATATGTACTCAGATGCCCTCTCGTGTGCCTGTAGCCGCTCAGTAGTTTTCTGGTCTGTTGATGTTTCAACATGCCTGTCTTCACATCTCAGATAGTCTTTTCTACAACCTTCGTGATAGTGAGCTTCACGTACTACAAGATCTGTATCTTGATAATGAGTGAAAATGTCATCTTGTTTAGTTTTGGCTTCATCCTGTATAGACTGTTCTGCTGTCTTGGTGATACATTTTACAAGTTTTCCAAAACATGGAACCCCTTTTGAAACTTTCTTTTTGAATTTCTTCTTGCAAAAAATGCAACTGTCTTTTGGAAGCAATGGGCCTGAAGTAGCGACAGTCCTTTAGGTTTTGATGGTCCTGCAAACTCTTCACTACCTGTCTCACGCTTTCTTTTCCTGGCAAATTTCACACTTGTAAACTGTACATAACAGCTTCTGTGATAACCATGGCGTGTAAAGTCAAGGTCTCCTGGAATACAATTACAAATCTCATCTAGTCTATGACATGCCACATCTGAAGAATGTCTCAAGTGAAGAGACTTTTAAATAGGTTTTTTGTGCTTTCTTCAGTTAGTGGAGTTACAGTATTTTCTGTTATTTTGGAAATGAATTATACAAGTTCTCCCACCCCTGGAAGTTTTTCTTTTGCACTTAAATATACTTTTGAAGGTCACTGGATGTTTATCTGCCTTGTTGAAATGTTCATTTTATACAGGAAACGTCACATGGGGAAGATGAAATACACTTTCAGTGAGAAACTGCACACCTGCCAATGACTCCACTCTCCTCAAAAGTCTTTCGGATGGGACTGTAAACCGAGGCCCCGTGTGCGAACGTACCCAGAACGTCTTACGCACACGTTAAATCATGTTCCGTTTTTCGTAAGAGTAGGCCATTGTGTGCAGGTGGGAACAGATGAAAATATTTACACAACTGCATACACATGGGGACTGGATGAAAAAAGCACATGGGTGCTTATTCCATTATCCTCCATATAAAAGAATAAAATAAAAATAAAAATAAATAAAATAAAATGACCTGAAACATGATGGTTAAAATGGATACTAAAAGTACTACTCAACAGTTTGCCTTATCCCCAACGTTTGTGGTGGAGGACGCGGAACTGAAAAGAACAACGAATTATGACCACGCCTTGTTCTATTTTTAGATGTGTGTTATCGTGTGTCACTTGAATGTGCTGGTGTGTGTGTGTGTGTGTGTGTGTGTGTGTGTGTGTGTGTGTGTTACACGCGTGCACACGCGCGCGACTAATCTGCATATTATGTGTAATTTCTTGAGGAAAAAAAAGAAACTCAAAAAATTCATAGACTCAAAGGGCTGTGGTTAACACATCCTCTTCGTTAATGATACTTATGGCTGTTGCAGGACTTA
Source organism: Stramonita haemastoma (assembly GCA_030674155.1). Taxonomy (NCBI): domain Eukaryota; kingdom Metazoa; phylum Mollusca; class Gastropoda; order Neogastropoda; family Muricidae; genus Stramonita; species Stramonita haemastoma. The sequence goes on from CM060322.1 coordinate 729,525, forward strand.
CTGTGTGTTACAGACATTCTCTGATCAATAATAACATCTTGATCTAGACTTATTTGTCCATACTTTGTGGAACATACTGATAGTTGGATACATTTCTGGCACCGGACACACAAGGCGTGAGATGAGAAAGTGCCGCTCAACTGATGGTGAGAGAACGGAACAGCGCTCGGCTGTGGTTGAGTGGTAAGACAGATTTCAGCTGCGTGCGGTTCGGACGGCCGCGCATTAAAGTCATCACTGTAGTTTTGTTTTAAATAGGTCAGCAAAAAACTGTGCCTATATAATCGGGAAAATTATACTAGATGCTATTCACAATAAAATTATGAGAAGTTAAGCCAGATTTTGTGCAATAATCGCAGCGTGAACATCCCTACCCCAAAAACCTAAATATAGGGCGCAAAGAGGGGAAAATGCACTGTTGATACACCTCTCACTCCTGAAATAACCTGTATCCCAGAGGGTAACATGTCAAATGTTTCTACCAACATCATAAGCTTTCAGAAAAATAAAGTCAAAAATCCCCCCCAGGGGGGGGGGGGGGAGGTTTCCCTCTCCTAGATCATGGTCTATAAGCACAGACAGATGGATGGGTGAATGGATGGGTGAATGGATGGATGAATGGATGGGTGAATGGATGGATGAAGTGAATGGATGGATGAATGGATGGATGAAGTGAATGGATGGATGAATAGATGGATGGATGAATAGATGGATGAATAGATGGATGGATGAATGGAAAGGTAAGTGGATGGAAGCATGGGTCAGTGGTGAATATAATAGAGGGGTGTTTGCATGCTTTTCTTAATACAGAGATTTCTGCTGTACATTGTCCCGAAGCAAACGAGAAGCATTCTATCAGTGATCACAGGCCGCCACACATTCTGGGCGTGCACAGCAAAGCACCAGTCCATGGCAAGCATCTCTCTGGTGCAGTGACGGGAGATTGATATCATAGCACAGATACCTGTAGTGCAGTCTAAGAGGAAACCATACACATACACACACATGCACACACACACATTTATTGGCTCTCTCTTATTGTTATGGGATGTCATAATGATGCTGTAGTAAAATATTTTTGATGAAGTTGGGCTTTTTGTTTGTTTTTGTTTTTGCTCCTTGATAGATGGCTTGATGAAAAAAAAGAAGCAAATGCAGTACCATTTGAAAAAAAAAAGACTCTCTCTCTCTCTCTCTCTCTCTCTCTCTCTCTCTCTCTCTCTCTCTCTCTCTCTCTCTCTCACACACACACACACACACACACACACACACACACAACACCCTAGAACATTATAAAGTTAAACCTCCGTGAAGAACAGTGTGTGTGTGTGTGTACACGCGTGCACCTGTGCATGTGTAAGGACACGGATAGGGGTACTACACATGGAAGAAATACCCCACCCCCCACCCTAACCCAGCCACCGGATGGTAGTATTAATTAAATTACTTGCTCTCCACTTACACACACACCTGTCCGCAACCAAACACTACCCCCATCTCAACCCCCCCACCCACCACCACCACCACCAATTCCCCCTCCCCCCCTTCTCCCATCTTCTTCCCCACCCACCAAACACCAAACAAGGCCATAACACGGCCCATGACACAGGCCAGTGACAGTTATAGCCCCCCCCCCCCCCTCCCCCTACCCAGGGTAATGGATGATTTCTTCCCGTGCCTTGCCATCCTCCTCTCACGTTTCCTACGCATCAGTGACCAATGCCACAGCAGCCAGTATCACGTGTTGTTGTTGTTGCTGTTGTTGTTGTTGCTGTTGTTGTTGCTGTTGTTGTTGCTGCTGCTGTTGTTGTCTTCAATTTTACGTCTGTTCACTACTAGTGATATTAGACGATCACGTGTGTCAAAGTCAAAGTCAAACTTTTATTTCCAGATGGTATATTGAATAAGCGGTGCGATTGCCTTTTTTTCATTAAGCCATTTATCTAAGAAAAAAATCATATATATATACATATCTATATATCTATATATCTATATATCTATATCTATCTATCTATCTATCTATCTATCTATCTATCTATCTATATATATATATATATATATATATATATATATATATATATATATACAATACCTATGCATAGTGTGTGTGTGTGTGTGTGTGTGTGTGTGTGTGTGTGTGTGTGTGTCCTGTTTTCTAGCGTAGGAGAGGTCAATTGGGGCAAGTGTTGTGCAGAATCTATCTGCTTTTCCCCCATCCCCCATTCCTGTAACCCCCCCCCCCCCCATCCCTGTGAGCTAAAAATAGCCATTTTATAAATAGATGTCTGTGGTATAACGTAACCTGTGTGTGTGTGTGTGTGTGTGTGTGTGTGTGTGTGTGTTGTGTGTGTGTGTAGGGAAGAATGGGGAAGGGATGGGGGGGAGGGGGAGGGGCGAAGAGACCAGTGTATTTTAGTATTACATATTATTTATGTGCAAGTAATTTCCTTTGTTGTTGGTGTTGTTTTTGTTGTTGTTGATGCCTTTTTATCTCTTTGCTCTCGCTTTTTTTTCTTCCTTTTCATTCATCTTTTTCTTCCACTTTCTCTTCTCTTTGTAGTAGTAGTAGTAGTAGTAGTAGTAGTAGTAGTAGTAGTAGTAGTAGTAGTAGTAGTAGTAGTAGTAGTGGTGATGGTGGTGGTTGTGGTGATGGTGGCATTGCCGTTGTTGGTCAATTCTAGTCGTTGATAGATTTCTTAAGTTGTGTGTGTGTGTGTGTGTGTGTGTGTGTGTGTGTGTGTGTGTGTGTGTGTGTGTGTGTGTGTGTGTGTGTGTGTGTGTGTGCAGGCACGTGGTTACATGTGTGAGAGAGACAGCGACAGGAGAGTGAGAGAGACAGGATAGATAGAGAGACAGTGACGTAGACAGGACAGATAAAGAGGGAGAGAGCAACTGCACCTCATTTTCCTAATCGTGTTACAAGAATGCATGTTGGCTTAGACAAAAAGGCGCTTTCTTGAAACATTCCTTTCGAGAATGTATACATCACCGACAACAATAAACAACAACAAAAACAAAACAAACAACAACAAAAACATAGAAAAAGTCTACTGCTAAATAAAAGCACTCTCGATTATGCATTCTATTTAAAACCTTATTTCAGGAGCTATGAAAACTACGTGATAGACCGTCTTTGTTCTGAGCTATTTGTGACTCAGTGACCTGATAGAACTATCTATCTTGGTCTCTCCTCCCAGTCTTGTTAGGTAGCCTCTATCTGTGCCAAACCTGACTTCTTTCTCTTCAGCCATGTTGACCCCAATCTCTCCCTGTTTTGCTGTCAAAGAAACACAGCACTGGTACTACCTTACATAAAGATGGCCATCAAGAGAGATAACTGCACACGGCAGATGACAATCAGTCTTCATCATGGAGTTTATTCATTGGCTTAACCATGAAGTTTATTCATTGGTTTGGACTTGTTCATAGATCGTCAAAGTCTAGTAAAAGGTAAAAGGTAAGTTAAAGGTGTTCCTTTAACCTATGTGGTCGAAGGGGAGCGAGGTGTCAGAGACCTCAGCTTCTCTCGGGGTGAGCATATTAAGGGCAGCGCCCATCTCCTCTCCCTCGCTGCTTTACCTTCCCTGACCCTAAAGAGACAGGTACCGATATACAGCTGAGTAAACTGGGGAACTGTACTGAAGCCAAGGTGTGCAAACGATTACCCAATTGGTAACCATGCTGAATGTTTCTCAACACTAGCTTCGAGAAAATGAGTGCTTTGACCATTGAAGTATCCTGTCCCCAATCAAAGTATGTCCCAGCTTGAAAGCAACTTTGAGGGTTTTTGTTTGTAAAACCTACCTTGTAACTCAAACACCAATATAAGAAGGAAAATGACAGGACAGTTTAGACGTTCATCTGGTACCTGTCTAACAAGAAAACCTTGCAGTTCTGGGTTTAATTCCCATGCCTTACTCTTTCTTCCCCGTTTGAGGGGAAAATCTCACTGAATGCCAAGTCATTCGGAGGAAACTTTCAACGACTAGAAAATTGGAAAGAGCAGGAAAGTACCTCCTGACTGTCCTGATAAAAATTGGTAGGTTCAATTCCCAACTGTGTCCCCGAAATCGGAATATGGCTACCTTAATGGAGAGAGAGAGAGGGGGGGGGGGGGCAGTTGCTTACACAAAAGTCTCACCATTGGTGAACCTCGGAGCTGTAGCCGAGGAATGAAAAAGGCAATAGTCTAACAAGCGCACTGTGTGGATAAAGATCAATTCTTCCATTGAGCTATACTGCTATCAAACGAACACATTAGCCTATGTTAAAAGCGCTAACGGTAATGGCGGCATCACCTGGTGTCTCGGCTCAGCCAATGGACGTGGACCACAGATAGAGAACTCTGTACTCTGAAAAAAAATATTCATAAAAAGCCATTGAACCATACATGGAGGGAGTTGCTGATCAATTCACTGAATAATGATAGGAATACATAGGTCTAGTGAAGTACAGGGTGACAAACAAATGCAAACAAATCCACAGGGGAAAAGATCTTACGATCTTACAACAGCATAGTATCTCTGATTTTCAAGGCTTTATATAAACACAAAGCTAAATTTCTAATGATATCAGGATGACCCCATCCTAGGAGCAAACAGTCTCAATGCATTGGGCTGGTGGGTATATTTTGCTGGGATATATTTTTGCCTAAAGTCATTAAAGGCAGGACAACTTAAGACAAAATGTACTTCATCTTCTTTTGGTTCATTACATAAAGAGCTTGTATCAGATTCACTCACTATGCATTCTGTATCTAAGTTTAGGAGCATCTATATCTGACACAACCAGTCTGGATTTAGCCATTATTCTTTTAAAATGCATATCCATTTCCAGCTTTATTTATGGTTTTATGCCACGTAAGCTCATAAATTGTCGATAAAATCTATCTCTAGCACTAGTTTGAATATGATCATTCCATCATTGCCAATGACAATCAGTCAATCTTTGTCTAAAAGCAGCACTAAACTCTTTTAGATTTCCAACACCTTGATTTAAACCAGACATATCCAAAGCCAGATTTGAATAGGCAACCGCGCAGTACCACACACACACACACACACACACACACACACACACACACACACACACACACACACACACGCACAGAGAGAGAGAGAGAGAGAGAGAGAGAGAGAGAGAGAGAGAGAGAGAGAGAGAGAGAGAGAGAGAGATCAAATCAAAATCAAATCAAATCAAATCAAAATTTTATTTCCAGATGGTACATTGAGTAAGCAATGAATTTGCTTTTTTTCATCAAGCCATCTATCTAGCAAAAAAAACAAACAAACAACAAAAACTCAAGAGAACCCAGAGAGAGAGAGAGAGGGGGGGGGGGGGTACCCAATGAAGTGGACCGTGCAGCAGGCCCGAAACTGACCTCTCCCTGCCCCATAAAACCAAACTGACCAGCTTGTCATGATTTAACCTCCAGAGATGGGGGGGAGGGGAGGGAATTGGAGAGAGTGGGGGGAAGGAGGGGTGAGAGGAGGAGGAGGGAGGGACTGAAAGAGAGGGGAAGAGAGATAGACTATTATGAATGTGTGTGTGCGTGAGAGAGAGAGAGAGAGAGAGAGAGAGAGAGAGAGAGAGAGAGAGAGAGAGAGAGAGAGAGAGAGAGAGAGAGAGCGCACAATCGATCAGTCAGTCGTGTATTCATATTTTCGTCGTACATCTCTGCCTCTTAGTCTGTCTCTGTCTCCGTCTCTCTTTCGTGCATTGCAGAGAGGGACGCCCTCCAGCTCCCCATTTTCTGTTTTATATATCCATGTCGGCATGCCTACTTGCTTTCCTATGAAAGTGGTTGTCAGGAAAATGCTGTCTCTTGCCGTGGGTTCTTTTATGGGCGCTAAATTCTTTTACATCCGGCTTCCAGGTGTAAGCAGTATTGTAAATTTTGTCATCCGCTCCTGCCGGCACGCAATGGCCTACTCTTTTGAAAAGCGGAACATGATTTAACCTGTGCTCAAGATTTTCTTCGTGCGTTCGCACACGGGGTCTCGGTTTATAGTCTCATCCGAAGGACTTTTGGGAGAGTGGAGTCTGCACTGATGTTAACTCCAGGGGAAAAAATCCCCTTGAACGGGTTTCGAACCCTGGACGTCAGATTGCGAGCACAATGCTCTAACCACTAGGCTATCCCCCCCCCTGTCAGTTATTCAGCCGATCAGTGTCAGACAAAGACCCGCCGTGCAGTGAAAATTCCTCAAAATTCTGGCAACACTGCGATAAACATTGAGGAAACAGGCAGGGGGGCACAAGCACTGATTCATGACGGAAGGAACAAGAAAAGGAAGGTTAGGGGGAGGGGGGGGAGGGAGATATATGAAGAGTTTCGAACTTCAGTAATGGAAAAAAAAAGCAAAAACAACAACAAAAGAAACCCCGCAAACTAAAGAGGTACGGGCACGTCACACGAACATCTGGACTGGCCAAGACTGTCCTACAGGGAACAGTAAGGGGAGGGAGACAAAGAGGCAGACAGAGAAAACGATGGGAGGACAACATCAGAGAGTGGACTGGCCTTGGGCGGAACGATTTGCTAGGGAAAGCAGAGGACTGTCGGAAGTGGAGGAGGCTGGTTGCAAAATCTTCACTAGTGTCCCCACGGTCCGTGGGACAAGGGGATAGGTGAAGGTGATGGTGTCAAGCTGGAGTCTCAAAAGTAACACTGCAGAACCTCCTTAACCTATCAGTTTCCAACAGGTAAGGTTGTTGCTGGTCACACACACACACACACACACACACACACACACACACACACACACACACTTATACACACACACACACACACTCTTACACACACACTCTAACACACTCTTACACACACACAGCACACACACAGCACACACACACAGACACACAGACACACAGACACACAGACACACAGACACACACACACACACACACACACACACACACACACACAAACAGAGTTACAGATAGGGTGGAGGGGAGGCCTAAATAGAACCAACGTCATTGTTGTTTGGCCACAGGCCTTCCAGCACCTGTGGGGTAAACAATCAACATGCCAGCCACATGAGTCTTCCTCTTCTTCTTCTGGGTTTTAAGGGTAGGGAGGTAGGGAGGGGGGTTCTTAGCTTTATTCCCTATCAGGGCAAGGGCCGGATGAAAAAAAAAGTATAAGGGGGTTTCTTAGCTTTATTCCCTATCAGGGCAAGGGCCGGATGAAAAAAAAAGTATGTAATACTTACTCTGTAACCCTTGAAAAATAAAGAGTATCCATTCATTCAGTCAGTCATTCATTCATTCATTTATTCATTCATTCTTTCTTTCTTTCTTTTTGTCTTTCTTCTTCTCCTTCTTCTTCTTCTTCTTCTTCTTCTTCTTCTTCTTCTTCTTCTTCTTCTTCTTCATCAAACGCTCAGACACCAACTATTGTTATCTGTCCTGTGAGCAAAAGTGCGTTGCACTGCCGTTAAGCGCCTGACAAGTCAGGCCCGGCAAATCCGACTTCGGCATAGAAGAGAAAATATTTTTTCTAGAGAAAAGGCAGGAGAATGAACCAAGAAGGCAGAAAATAGACGAGAAGGGGTTGACAAGAAGAAAAGGAACAAGGCAGACACAAAGAGATGAAGAGAGGGATAATGCGTGCGCGTGCACACACACACACACACACACACACACACACACACACACACACGCACGCACGCACGCACGCACGCACGCACGCACGCACGCACGCACGCACGCACACGTGTGTATTGCATTGTGTCATATTGTGTTGTATTGTACTGAATACCACTTTTAATCACAAAATATTTCTCAGGGTCAAATCTGGGCTCCACGTGGGTAGAACGCGTCGCCCACAAGCCCAGGCCAAAAGCTGTGTCAGTCAATAATGTCAGCTGATTGCCAAGGCCTACACTAAAATGTTGTGTTGTTGTAGAATGCTGTGTTGAGATTGCCCTCAACCATGACAAGCTCTTAACATAACAACCTGCTCTCTGCTTTAAAGGAGAAAAAATCCTCTGAAGTTAGAGAGTGGCTGCCTATATGGTGAGGTACTTAAAAACAATCATACACACAAACTTTTCATTCAGTGTGTAAATTCAATCTCACAGGGATTCCCAGGTGGGATGAGTGAGTCAAGAGTGCACATTCTGGGTGACCCCCAGAGTGTTAAGCTGGGGAACGTACAACAACAACAACAACAACAACAACGCTTCCTTCCGAAAGTGTTCTTTTGTGCAGAATTTTTTCATTTAGACACTATTGTTTTCGTTAGTCCTTTTTCGTACAATGATATGTGTATTGCACACAGGACCTCGGTTTATCTACCCAACTATCGTCTAATGGGAAAGAGTACAACGTGCGCGCAAGCGAGTGCACATAGCATAATTAGAAAGCTGCAACCTCATGTGTTAAACATCATAATTGTATGTTGTATTTTTGTTTTATGGTGTAAGCATATCAGCCGTCAGGGCTGCTTGCTCTCTCCAACTCTCTCTAATCTATTCCTGGAGAACATCATGAGGGAAACACTTTACGACTTCCACTCTACCATCTCAATAGGAGGGCGACCCATTAACAACCTGCGCTTCGCTGACGATATTGATCTCATGGGAGGCAGCAACAAGGAACTCCAAGACCTTACCAACAGACTGGTAGACAGAGCAGGCGCATATGGGATGGAAGTCAGCACAGAAAAGAGTAAAGTAATGGTCAACAGTGCAAACGACACCACAGCACAGATCTACATGAATGGCCAGCAGCTGGAAGAAGTAGACGCAACTCAAATATCTTGGCGCTACCCTCACGAAAGATGGACGGTCCACCACAGAGATCAAGACCAGGCTAGCCATGGCAACATCAGCTATGGCAAAACTGAACAAGATATGGAGAAGCGACAACATCAGCTTCAAAACAAAAGTCAAATTGTTCAGATCCCTGGTCATCTCCTTCTTGCTCTACGGCTGCGAAAGTTGGACAATGACCGCTGAAACCACCAAGCTGATCCAGACGTTCGAGACAAAAGGCTTCAGGCGACTGGTTGGAATTTCCTGGAAGGATAGGAAAACAAACACCTTTGTGCGAAGTCAAGTCGCACTGATGGCTGGCCCTCAGGAACCCCTACTAGCCACTGTCAAGAAAAGGAAGCTGGCATGGTTCGGCCATGTCACACGCCACAACACCCTCCCCAAGACAGTCCTACAAGGAACGCTAGAAGGTGGCAGACGCCGAGGCAGACAAACCAAAAGCTGGATGGATAACATCAAGGAGTGGACCCACCTGGACAGTCCAACACTCATTCGGAAGGCGGAGGACAGGGCTGAATGGAGCCGGCTGGCTGCAGAATCGTCTCTCATGTCTCCTCCACGACCATCCCAGTCATGAGAAAAGAAGAAAGAAGAAGAATATACTACCAGTCTTGCGATGGTGTTGCCTTGCATTGCCGTGATGCATCTACCCCTTTGTTATTGTTGTTTAGTTTTGTTTCTTTTCGAATATTTTCACAATCTTTAAGTGCTTAGTTATCTTGTCTTATTGTTCATTATTTGATGCAATGTTGTTCAGCTGCGGCCTATTCTTGTATGTATATATATATATATATATATATATATATATATATATATATATATATATATATATATATTATATATATATATATGGATATTTGAGTACCCATATAAGTTTTGCTTGTTGTACTCATTTCATATATTGGTGCTCATTGTTTCTGAACTAATAAAATTGTTTAATTAAACCAAAGAGTACCACCCAGACAGCCAGTTCAGGTCGAACGGAGAAGCGATAAGTTCGGACCTAGATGAGGCTGGAAACCGCCACTTCTTTTCTAGGTAGACCTAGGTACATTACCTCGAGACCACCGATCCACTGTGCATGGGTATGTAGGTATGAAAGAGGTGGGGGGGGGGGGGGGGGGGGGGGGGGGAGAGCAGAAGTATGTTGTCATACCTGTCTGTCTGTCTGTCTCTGTCTTTCTGTGTCTATCTGTGTGGTGTGTGTGTGTGTGTGTGTTGTGTGTCTGTCTGTTGTCTGTCTGTCTGTCTGTCTGTCTGTCTGTCTGTCTGTCTCTCTCTCTCTCTCTCTCTTCTCTCTCTCTCTCTCTCTCTCTCTCTCCTCTCCTCTCTCTCTCTTCTCTCTCTCTCTCTCTCTCTCTCTCTCTTTTATTGTTGAACATTTTAGTTGAATCCAAGGATAAGCAAAACATCCAAACAAGCCAGCCATTAGTACTGCAACCAAGCAGACCACCAGACCAACACGTGTCCAACCTCAGAACATGACTGGGCCTAAGCAAGAGGGAATGGCTTCCATAAGCCAGAAATTCCACATGTTCCAATCACGCAATAGTTTAAGCTCCCAAAGACCCTTCACTTTTACCGTTTCTGACAAGCCGACGAGTCATCAAACGCGTCATCGTCGCGTATTTTGACAACTCCTTAATTGACACGTGAAACACACACGCGTCTTCTCTGACCGTTCAGCTGGCATCGCTTACCTCCCTTATTCCGTGCCGCCGCCGCCGCCGCCATGTTGGCTAGTGGTCTCTCTTGTCTGTTCGAATGCTGTAGCTAGTAACGAAATGACGCCACTAAACCACATGACATGCATTTGCATCACTGCACGTGCGAGCATGCGTGTTTGGCTGGACCGTCGGGCATCCGAGCTAATGAAGCGAGATCCCCCAACAGTTTCTGTTGTGTGTCAGTGGTCAAAGACGGTGCCTGACTTGCTGAAAGGGTACTCAGGCAAATTGAGTCTCCGGCTTTTTTTTTGGTTCTATCTAGACCAAAGATACTCTTTGATCTAGACCTAGACTGAATTCGCTGGAAAGGTCCATACACAAAATTGTGTCTCCTGCTATCTTATTTATCTTTAATGTTTTATTTATTTTCTTATTTTATGTATGAATATCTTCGTATAACCATATTCAAAGTTTTAAAAATGAAAAAAGCTTAATAGTGGGTGAAAACGGTCGAAAACGCAAAAGTCTCACCATTGGTGAGACTGAGAGCTCTCTGGCTGAGGGACAAAAACGAAAAGAGTAACGTTATCCCTATCACATGTATTATGAAAAGGTAAATAGATAACGGGATAAAGAGTACTTGGTCCAGTTTCCAAAGGCAGGGTACACTTTTCACAGCTGGAGCAGAATCATGTCTCCATCCATCTCCAAGAAGATCGTGAGAAAGAATCCTCAGGGAGTATGCTCTGCCATGTGAACTCACACTGATATATATATATATCCCACTGAGACCACAGCACAATCAACTCTGTATAGGAGCCAGACGGGATGTACTGGCGACACATTGTGAAAGCTTCCTATCAAGACCAAAAGAGTAATTATACAGTCTTCATACCGCTCATCCCACAGCAGACTCTGCTCTGTGTAGAGTCAGCTGGAGCCTGTACAAAATACTACAACTACACCCCCCCCCCACCCCACCCCCACCCCCACACACACACACACTCGCTGCCTGTGATTTAGTTGAGCCCAATTCTGTTTCAAGTCAGGTTCTGGTATTTTAATGGTGTTTTACTTTGCACTTGCTGAACCAAGGATTTCTGTACTTCACTGTCGATGGAAAACTAGTGTCGCTCTTAAGTCATAATTTTACATCTTGTCTTGTCTTTGTCTTGTCTTGTCTTCTCTTCTCTTTTCATCTCTTCTTTTCTCTTCTCTTCTTCTCTCTTCTCTCTTCTTTTGTCTTCTCTTATTTTATTTTCTTTTCTTTTCTTTTCTTTTCTTTTCTCTTCTCTTCTCTTCTCTTCTCTTCTCTTCTCTTTTCTTCTCTTCTCTTCTCATCTCTCCTCATCTCTTTTCTTTTCCTCTCTTCTCTTTTCTTTTCCTCTCTTCTCTTCTCTTCTTTTCTCTTCTCTTCTCTAGCTCTTCTCTTCTCTCCTCTTCTCTAGCTCTTCTTTTATCTTCTCCTCTCTTCCTCCCCAAACATCCCAAGGAGAGGTTGTGACACTGCACTGAGGTTTTTCCTCATTAAATTTTAGCAGTGTCTCTTCGGCAAGATGAAACTGCCAGAGTCCATTCCTTTTCAGATACAGGAAAAGCTATGTGTGGTGGGTATGTTCGTGTTTACGTAACCCAATCGAAAGCTGACATGAATTAACGGATCTTTTACATGCATATCTGATCTCCATGGATAGGATATTTACACAAAAAGAATTACGCCACTGTCAGGTATGCGTTTTAAGCTGACCTAGGAGATCATGAAAATCTCCACACTTACTTAAGTCACCAGAAGACACTAGCCGAGGATCAAATCCACGACTTCATAGACCC
>CM060322.1:745941-750941 GCA_030674155.1 Stramonita haemastoma
GTTTGATGAGTATTCTTTTGTACTTTTATGTGCAAAAATAGACTGCATTTCAACAATATTGTATCAAATAGATGAAACATTAGAGAAGATAACTTGAATTTTATATCAAAGATTACAAAACTAATCTATATAAGTTCTGTGTAATATAAGAACCTATACATATTCCATATATGATTGTTATTACTATTATTGCTTTTATTATTATTATCATCATCAGCAAGCAGCATCTTTACTGTTATTATTATCATTATTGTTATTATCACTGTTGTTTTTGTTATTATCATTATTATTACCGAACATGAAAGGCAGGCAGCCCTGACGTGCTTTCATCAAATGGGAGTGGAATACTCTGCATAGTGGCATTAGAGACAGCGATAAAAGAAGAAATGAGACAAAGAGAAATGAGACGCGAAGAGAGGAGAGAGAGAGAGAGAGAGGGAGAGAGAGAGAGAGAGAGAGAGAGAGGAGGGAGAGAGGAGGAGAGAGAGGAGAGAGAGAGAGAGACAGAGACAGAGACAGACAGACAGACAGACAGAGAGACAGACAGAGAGACAGACAGACGGACATACAGAGAGACAGAGAGAGACAGCACAGAGACAGATAGAGAGACAGACAGACAGACAGACAGACGGGCAGACAGAGAAAGAGAGAGAGACAGACAGACGCACAGGCAGACATACAGACAGACAGAGAGACAGAGACAGAAAGAACGAGAGAGAAAGAAGGAGACAGACAGAGAGACAGAGAGACACAGAAAGAAAGACAGACAAAGACAGACAGACAGAGACAAAGAGAGAAGGGTTGTGGGGGGGGGGGGGGGGGGGGGGGAATTACCCATAACTGTCTTTAGGGTTTATCCATCACTGAAAATGTGTCCCATGTCTTTTCACAGCCAGTTCAGCTCTGGGAGTGAATGGACCCATGTTTTGAGAAAAGTGATCCTTTTCCAGGATTAAACCAGGCGATAAAGAGTTTTGTTGATGGAGGCTCGTTCTGTAAACACACACACACACACACATTCACACGCGCGTGCACACACACACACACACACACACACACAAACAAACACATACACACTCACACACATACACAAACACACACATACACAAACACACACAAACACACACAAACACACACAAACACAAACACACACACATACACGCGCGAGCGCGCGCGCGCGCGAGTGCGCGCATATACGCACACAGACACACACAAATGTGCACATGGACCACACACACACACACACCACACATACACACACACACTGACAACAATACTGAAACACTTGCAGAACAACTCACAGAGGTAGAATACAATATAAACACATCCAACAGATATGCCCTGCTCTCAGACAAAACAAAGACTGAGGCTTCTTCACTCTCAACACTCACACAAAAGAAGACAAGCAACAACACTCCAGCAACTTCACACAAAACCACAAGCAAACAGCCTCTCCTTACAAACACACCGCATCAGACACCCGCACACTCCTTCCGCATACACCAAACCCCAAATTCTGATTCCCATTCCCAAAAGCACCATGAAAACACCCCCCATTCCAGCCCCCTGAAAACCCTCCAACAAAAAACAGTCCCCATAGAGTGTAACACCTTGTTGTTAGGTGACTCAGTGCTGAAAGGGGTGGACGAGAAAAAGATGTCAGTGGGTGGCCGGCAAGTCTGCAACCTGTCAGTACCAGGCCTGACAGTACAACACTTGTGTCAGTGGCTGTCAACACGCCGCCCCTCTCCACACATAAAGCACGTCACCTTCCACGTGGGGATAAATGACTGTAAAGCAGGATCAGTCACAAAAGCAGAATGGACAAAACTGATCCACCTGCTGAAAAAGGTCTTCCCCCATGCTGCTCTCCAGGCCTCCTCCATCCTCCCCCCCTTCGGACGACATCCACTGAGGGACAAAGCTTCACGGTCAACGGCTACTCTTGGGGAAGCCTGCCGTCAAGAGAGGGTTGTGCTTATTGACAACACCCCCTCCTTCCTCACCAGGACTGGGGCGCCCAAAAAAGCGCTTTATGACGATCAAATACATCCCAGCCCTCAGGGCATCAGAACTCTTGCCCTCAACATACGTTTCCCCGGAAACTACCGCCAGCCGCCAGCCGTGAGGCCTGAGATGAACAACAGACCCTATGTACATCCCCATGACAGAAAGTCTACCTATGCTGAAGCAGCCAGAGGTGTACGTACACGATCTGCTGCCTCCAACATAGGGACGACTTCTCCAACCCCACCCAACCGTGCGACTAGCGACAAAGCCACACTAGGTCTATTACTGGACAGAAACTTTCCCATCCCCAAGCCTAGGAACCCCCATTGTTCCGAAGTCACAAGTGTATTAGGAAGACAACACTCCGTGGCAGTTACACAGCCACTTGTGAAAGTACTTTCGGAACTACTTCAATGTTTGACCCATTAGTGTGTGCCAGTGTGAGTGTGAGTGTGAGTGTGTGTGTGTGTGTGTGTGTTGTGTGTACCAGTGAGTGTGTGTAGAGGGGAAGAGGAGGGGGGGAGTGTGTGTTTGAGTGTATGTGTAAGTGAACATGTGTATGCATGTTTCACCACGTGTGTGTGTTTGTGTGTATGTAAGCATGCTGGTGGTGGTGCGTGGTGGTGGGTGTGATGCATGCGTGCGTGCGTGTGTGCGTGCGTATGTGTGCGTGGTGTTGTGTGTCTGTGGATATGCGTGAGCATGTGTGTGCTTGGTGGTATGTAGCATGCTGCTTGCGTGTGCGATATGCCGGTGAGATGTGTATAAATTATGTGACGTGTGTATGTGCGCTGCGTGTGTGCTGTGTGCGATAATGTCTGCCTGCAAGCTGCTCAAAATACAGCCCATGTATATGTTCTAAACAATTACAATGTGTTGTGCAGTGTCCAAATGTTTAAATGCCAGATATTCGCATTGATGATAAACAATCAAATGTGTTGCGTTCCAATGTTTATCGTTTCGCATGGATCAATCTTCTCTCATCTTCTTCGAATGTCTCTCTCTCTCTCTCTCTCTCTCTCTCTCTCTTCTCTCTCTCTCCTCTCTCTCTCTCTCTCTCTCTCTCTCTTCTCCATACTTTCACCCAGCCCCTACCCCCCCCCCCCTTTTATCAAACGATGTTGATTAATGTCATGCTGCAGTGTGTATTCCATTTGAGTGGAAAAATTGCCTTCTATATCTATCAGATATATCAGGATCCAGAGACTCTTGCAACAGGGCAGTTGTTGTGTTGGGCTAGTGTGGATTGGAGTTTTGAACCAATTCTCGATACTATATTTTCGTTTGCTTTTTCATTTATTATTCTTTGTCACTGTATTTCTTTGTGTTTAGTATCATATTAATATTTAGTGTGTGATTGGTTATATTGATTTAGCAAAATCTGTTGTATCTTAGTTTTTCCTAAAAAAAATTTCCCAATTTATATGCTTTATTATTTTTTATGACTATATGATTTATGTAAAACCGGGACTGGATTCAAAAAGTTGTTTATTATAACACATTCATTCCTTACAGATTTTGATTTGTGTTGATATTTAAGTTTTCGAAATTGTATTATAGCTTATTTTGTTTAAAAAATTGTTAATCGTCTCCTATTTTGATAGATCTTATATACATACATATATAAAAACAATCAATCTTAACATGTCTCTAACTTTAGACAAGTGGCCCACAAAGCAAGGCCTCCGTGTAGGCTACCTGAATATCAACAATGCAACAAACAAAAAAGATGATATTTCGACCATACTGCACAACGATGGGAATCAATTTCATTTGTTTTGCCTTGCTGAATCTCGACTCTCACCACACGTAACTGACACATGCATGAATATCCCAGGATATCAGATCTTTCGACAGGATCCACACAAGCCCAAGTCCACTGGGTTATTAACATATTTTGCTTCTTCACTGAGTTGTAAAAGACTATACAACTTTGATGTTTATGACATTGAATCGATTTGGATTGAAATAAAATTAAAACACAATAGTCCAATATTAATAGGATTCATATACAGAAATCCTTCGGAAACCACAGAATGGTTTGAAAAATTCAACTCTCTTATGGATGAAGTGACACTTTTAAACTATGAAACAATTATTCTTGGGGATTTTAACATCGATTTATTAAAACCCAAGCCTAAATGGAGTCACAACATTACTATGCATGGCCTGGAACAACTAATAGACAAACCAACTCGGGTAACAGATAACTCTAGAACATTGATAGATCATATCTATACTACTACAAAACAAAACATAGCAGAAGTATGTGCCCCCTCCTGTGGATGCAGTGATCACAATTCTGTGTGTTTTACTTGGTTTAAACATCGTGTCAAAATTCCCAAAGTTGGACATAAAACCATCTTTTACAGAAAATTTAATAACTTCAGCGAACAAGACTTTCTTTCAGACTTGATAAACTCGCCATTCCAAGACATTTATCAAATCAGAGACCCCAATGAAGCTGCAGAATTCTGGATTACCACATTTATATCAGTGTATGATAGGCATGCCCCCTTCATCAAAAAAAGAGTCAAAGAAAAAATTAAACCTCCTTGGATAACAAAAGACATAGAGTCTGAAATGCGCTTAAGAGACCATTTGAAAACCCATGGTACAAAAGAAGAATTTAAAATGCAAAGAAACAAAGTAACTTCACTAAAACGCAGATCAAAACGTGATTACTTTCAAAAACTGTTAATCACAACTACCGACTCTCGCCAGGTATGGAAAGCCATCAATATTTTAAATAATAGACCTATATCAAAAAGCCAAAAGACAGTTAAAGACATAACAGCTGATGAACTGAACACCCATTTCTCAAACATCGCTACTAAAATCATATCATGCGATAAGTCAAATGAAAATGATCTCCAATACTTAGAACAATATATTGATTCAAAAGAAATTAAATTCCCGGTTGAATTATTGCCAATGACAATTAAAGACGTGTTGGAAAGTCTATCTCTCAACAAAAATTCCAGAACACG
>CM060322.1:755941-770002 GCA_030674155.1 Stramonita haemastoma
CAGACAGAGATAGACAGACAGACAGACAGACAGATAGAGAGTGCATATGCAAGAAGAGACCATCAATTGATAACCAGAGAATGGAGTAAGCATAAAGAAGCCGAAGCTGTCCATAGCTGTCTTTATGGTTTATTCATCACAGGAATGTGTCACCTGTCTTTTCCCAGCCACTGCCTGTGCTTCACGGATGACGAGAGTTTGGGGAAACGTGATCCATTTCCATGATTAAATCAAGCATTCAAAGTGCTTTTTTATTGACCCGCACACATGTTGGTGGACGATGCGTTTGTGTGTGTGTGTGTGTGTGTGTGTATTTGTGTGTGTGTGTGTCCACGTGCATGCACACACACACACAGACACACACACAGACACACAGAGGCACACGTAAACACACAAACACACACACGGAGGTACACATACACACACACACACACACACACACACACACACACACACACACACACACACACACACCACACACACACACACACACACACACACACACACGCTAAGATTCTTTCAAATCTCTGACTGTGTTTTTTTTTCTTACAACCTTTTATTCACACGACATCACTGTTTACTGTATGCACTTTTCAGACTAGAAGCGGTAGAGTACAGTAAACTCCCTAAACTAACGCATGCTATTTGGCCAGGGGAAACAGATAATTCGTGCTCATTTCACTGTATGGAAGGTGATATTAAATGTCTTGGTATTCGACAAGAGAAGGAAGGTGACATGATGGTTAAGACAGTCGCCTGCCAACAAGTAAATCATGAGGTTCTGGGTTCGATTATCACCCTCGCCCTTCTTCCCAGTTTGACGAAAAAATATCGAACTAAATGTCAGTCATTCGTATGAGACTATAAACCGAGGCCCTGTGTGTGAATGCCCGCAGAACATCTTGCACACACAATAAAAACCCGTTCTGCCTTTCGAAAAAGCAGGCCATTGTATGCCGGTCGGAGCGGATGACAAGAAAATAAAAAACACCCAGCATGCACAAAGGTGTCGTGTTTAGACACCATCCCTGAGGAAAATTCGGGGAGTTGGAGTCCCCAGGGTGGTTCGGGGCTGTAGGTATATGGCAGCGTTCTGGCGGCTTCTGTGACGGCACTGGAACCATTCGTATCGGCGATTGCTTTTCTAGTGGGCCATTGCAGCAACGTGGAGAGAGAGCGGGGATATGCTTCATGGGTAACAGTTTGCTCTTCCCTCCATAGTTACTTATCCAGGCTTTGCGCCCTAGAACATAACTCCATAGTCTTCCGAGGCTGAAGGATGTCTGGCCGATATTGACCAGCACTCTTAATTCAACAACAGTTGGAAAACATTGCAAACAATACAAAAAAGCTCGATGTGTAAAGTTTGCTTGCTGACAAGATCAGGCTTTGTACTTTTAATTTGCTTTGTTTTATTCTTTATATTTTCTTAGTGAACAAGCTTAGTTCAATGGCGTGCAACAGGATTTTTTTTGTCTTTCATTACGTTTTATCTTGTTAAATCTTACAAGGGTTTGTACACGTCACTTATTATTTTTATTTTTTTAAAAAAGAAAACATCATTAAAAAACTGACGGTAATGAGGACAAAGGCAGAGAAACAGAATTGGGCCAAGCAAGAAGATAAAAAAAAGAAAAACGGACGTGAAAAATATAGAAAAAAAGAGAACAAAATACAGTCGTAGTGTTGTATCAAATTAAAAATAGGAAATCTGATGCGAAAGCATTTTTTCCTGTTCATTTGTAAGCAGAATGAATAATTTTTTATGCTCTATTTTCAATCCCATGACTACAGTTTCTGTTCAATGGATGATGTATCATAATAATGTTGTCACTTTTGACCAAGCGAAAATGAATTATGTAAATGCAACAAAGACACACATTCATCAATTGAGGTTTCAAATAGTTCAAAGGGAGTTATTTAGGTAGCCTCTCTGTCTTAACGTCTATCTGTGTATGTGTCACTTTCTGTCTGTCTGTTCTCCTGTCTGTCTTTTTTCTCTCTACCTTTATATTTCTTACTATCATATGATAGCACACTGTTAGTGTTAAAGGATATGTATGGTTTCTATAACTATCATATCATAAACATGGTTATGCCCATGCCAGTGCAGACCTTGCCAATTCATTTCCTCCCCCAGCTTTATCATCATCATCATCATCATCATCATCATCATCATCATCATCATCATCATCATCATCATCACCATCACCATCATCACCACCACCACCACCACCACCACCACCACCACCACCACCACCACCACCACCACCACCACCACCACCATCCTCATCCTCATCATCCTCATCATCCTCATTCTCCTCCTCCTCCTCCTCATCCTCATCATCATCATGAATAAGCACTAACGTGCTTTTATACATCTAGTCCCTGTATGTATTTAGCTTTGTAAAATTTTTGCCATCTGTTCTCTCCGGCATACAATGGCTTATTTTTCAAATTAAATTAATGTAAGTGCAGCTGAACTCCAGTTTTATGTTCCTCTGGCTGTTACGGATGGAGGAAGAATGCCAAATGACAGAATGAATGATCGAAGGAAAGCTATGTCTCTCGTTGTCTGTTAGTTTTCATTTTACGTCGAACACGACGGACACAACAAAGCATAAAGAACATAGTTACGTTTTCTGCATCTAGACCTCCTTTGTTTTGTTTTCTTTTCTTTCTGGTTTTTCTTTCTATCTTTTTTGTTTGTATCTTTTTCTTTCCTCTTTCCCCGTGTTTACTTTCCTTCTTTTTTCCTTTTTCTTTGTATCTTCATTTTCCTTTTCTGTGTTGTTACTTTATTTCCTATTTATTTCTTGATCTTATTTTTTCTTTTTCTTTTTTTCTTTTATTTGTTAATAATTTCTTTCTTACTTAAGTTCCTTTTTTTAGTTTACTTTCTACTCTCAGTTTCTCCCGCAGTTTCTTTCGTTGCTTTTCCATCTCATTTCCCTGTTTCTCACAAGTGAATCCCTGTATTATTCTGAAGGTAATAAGCTTTCCTTATGATGCTCTTTCCAGTGCTTTACCGCTCCTTTGATCTCTAAGTCTGTCCGCTGGCATCTTGCTACAGCAGGCTTAGGATCAAAGTCAGGGGCAGAGGACAGGGATGAGGAGGATGCAGACCAGGATCAGGGCTGCAGAGGATTTCCAGTCATCACCCCAATAAGCGACAGCAGTGGATGCTGCTGCGAAGCCTTTAGCAGGCCATAGATATTATTCACACCTGAAAAAATGATTTAGTTTTGTCAGACCCTGACTAGTCATTGATAGATAAGTTTGGTGGTGTTTTATCTATCAAAGGTATGATAATGAGAGAGAGAGAGAGAGACAGAAGAGAGAGAGAGAGAGAGAGAGAGAGAGAGAGAGAGAGAGAGGAGAGAGAGAGAGAGAGAGACAGACAGACAGACAGACAGACAGACAGACAGACAGACAGACAGAGAGACAGACAGACAGACAGAGAGAGAAGAGACAGAGAGAGACAGAGAGAGACAGAGAGAGAGAGACAGAGAGACAGAGAGAGAGAGAGAGAGAGAGAGACAGAGAGAGACAGAGAGAGACAGAGAGAGACAGAGAGAGACAGAGAGAGAGAAGAGACAGAGAGAGAGAGAGAGAAGAGACAGAGAGACAGAGAGAGATTTATCAAATAAACATAAAAAATGGTTTTCTTCATGCAGACTAATTCAAAGACCACCCCCTGAAGCAAAACTACTTCCTTTCCTCTGTAAGGTAACATCCTGGAAACTATGTAACAGTCACGCCCTACCCCAAGTTTTGTACAGTAACAGAGCCCACGGTAGCAAGAGAGTGCCGGGAAAAGAAACCTGAACAAAGTATATTGTATCACTTGGGCTCTGAGAACACCAAAAAATGTCTTTCATCATATCCACACAAAAACTTCACACGTAGCTTTGTTTACAAGGAATATTCTTTTTCTTTGTTCTGCAGACTATGGGCAAGCCTTATCTTGATGATCTTCAGTTTAACGATTTTCGTAGTTGTTAGGTAGAAGGCTGTCAGATCTTGCAAGTGATACAGCAGCCCGAAAGTAATATGACTAGGAAAAGAAATGTACTTGTCTGTCTTCAAAGATAGTTTTCGAAGGATCGATTATGTTCATACATTTTGTCTGACTCTAAAAGTAGCTGACCATTCCTGGATAAAGATATTGACAAGTCTATTTTGAAAACCAACCCAAGAAAACCATCTCCATCATCCACACCTTGTTGAAACTATACAATAATAAATCGTGTTAGACATAAGAAAAGCGAGAGACAGAGAGAACAAGTAATACACAGAACAAGAGATGAACACACCTGCACGCATGTGAACACACACAAAACACACACACAATCACACACACGCACACACAAACACGCACACACACAGCACTCTTAAAACAGCTAGAAATTTTAAACATAAATCAGCGGACAAAATCAATTAAAGAGAAAAAAAATTGCCAGGGTTTTTCCAGTTGCAGATATGCACTCTTGCATTCTGTTCCAATTCGTTACCTCTAAGATAGAAGAGACAGAAGGTACGTTGTTGTTGTTGTTGTTGTTGTTAATGTTATTTTTGATGTTTTTGTTGTTGTGTTGTTGTTGTGCGTTCCCCAGCTTAACACTCTGGGGGTCACCCACAATGTGCACTCTGACTCACTCATCCCACCTGGGAATCCCTGTGAGATTGAAATTGCACACTGAATGAGAAGTTTGTGTGTATGACTGTTTTTAAGCTTATAAACAGTTATACTCCGACTTCAGCGGATTTTTTTTCTCCTTTAATTAAGAATGTAGGTTATGTTAAGAGCTTGTCATGACTGAAGGCAATCTCAAAACAACATTTTACAACATAACAACATTCTAGTATAGGCCTTGGCAATAAGCTGTCATCAGTAGCTGACACAACTTTTGGCTTAGGCGAAAAGACAAAAGATACGAAGGAAGAAAGAGAATACTGGCCAGTAGTTAAAAGGAAGACGGAAAGTAGGAGGGATTGCTCATAAAGTCTCCATGGTTTATTCATCTCTGAAATGTGTCACCTGTCTTTTCACAGTCACTTACCGTGATGAATAGGTGTGAGGTTTTAGGAAAACAATCCATTTCCAAAAAGAAATCAAGCGGTAAACGACCATAGTTGTGGACTACACACAGTGCACGTGTACATGGATGTGCAATCATGCATGCCTGCGCATATTTTTCACAGGCATTGGTTTATTATCTCTGTCTCTTCTCTTTAGCCTTTTTCTGTCTGTTTCTGTCTGTCTGTCTCCCTGCCACTGTCTATGTCTATGTATCACGCACACACACACACACACATATGAATATGTATAATTATGTATGTATCTACACATATATAATCATATATATATATGTATATATATGTATATATATATAATATATATATATACATATATATATATATATATATATATATATATATATATATATATACATACATACATATATACATACATCAATCGATAGATAAATAGATACATAGACAGATAGATAGATAGATAGTTAGACAGACAGACAGACAGATAGATAGATAGATAGATAGATAGATAGATAGATAGATAGATAGATAGATAGACAGGTAGATAGATAGATAGATAGATAGATAGATAGATAGATAGATAGATAGATAGATAGATAGATAGATCTAAATACATGCCCGTTTGCGCGTGCGCATGTGTGCTAGTGGGAACAGTTGGCAAAATTGTACAAATTGCATGCACACCGGCACTGGATATAAAACAAAAAATAACATGAGTGCACGTTCCATTATCTTCGCAATAGAAGAATTCAAAAAGACATAGACTAATTATATCATGACTCTTTGTTTGTCTGTCATCACAATATGAGTTTTCTCTTGTTCTGAAAAAAGATAATTTAACTTAAAGAAAAAATGACTTACTTTCTGCGTCCATCTTTCTGACTAGAAGTTGAAGAGAAATGTTACCCCCCCCCCCCTCCCAAACCCTACCCCTAAACAAACACCTTAGATTTCAAAAGGAGGAATATGATATTGATATCATGATCGATTTGTTGCATGAGAAGGTGACACTGAAAATAAACATGGCATTCTAAATTCAACAAAACGGTAAGAAAATATTGCACAAAAGAATCAATGAAATATCATTCACCTTAAGCTTCCAAGTTGCCCATAACTAAATAGATTTGACACTTTTCTCTGTATTTCCAACTTCACTATTTCTTAGAGAACAAAATTGGTGTTAAAACAGTTCTTTTTTGCGTATATTTTTACATTTTACATAATATATTTTTACACCACTGTAAGTCACGGCAGATTTCTGTGCGAGGAATTTTGGGTGCTCTCCCCGGGGAGAGCGCGCCCCCACAAGAGCAGCGCTTACCCATTATTTTTTTTCTTTTTCCTGTCTGCAGCTGTATTTGTTTACCTATCAGAGCGGCTTTTCTACAGAATTTTGTTAGGTACAATTCTCTTGTTACTGTGTATTCTTTTATGTGCGCTAAACAATTTTGAGTAACACACGTGACTTCGGTTTATCATCTCATCCGAAATACTAGCACCCATACCACCACTCATGGTCTAATAAATAGGAGAAAAGTTTTTAGCCCAAATAGGGTTCAAACCACCGCACAATTCCGACCCAGACTTTTTGCTTTTTAGGCAAGTGCGTTACATCGAAACTAGCGATCCACTCTTGTGAGACTCCTTCCATTACAATAGCATTTCTAAAATCCTACGAGACTGTGCTCGCTACCTTGTTGTTGTAAAGATGCATTAGAAACTGGACGCTAATGAGAACAAAACCAGGGAAAGAGCAGTTAACAGATTGACTTGATGCTGTGACTGCCTTTCTTAATCTTACACTGAAAGCAATGCGCTTCAATCCTGATTTCTGGACAGAATGAAGCAAGGAGAGAAAGCCAACCTAAAAGCAATGATCATAACGAAAGCAGTTACAACGACAACAACAGCAAACACAGATATAGGCCTAAAGAAGACCAAAAAATACGACAAATGTTATTCACAAAACTTTGTTTGGTAAAACATAGAACCCAAGGTGTTTAAAACACTTTCTTTTCTTTTTTCTTTCTTTCTTTCTTTCTTTCTTTCTTTTCTTTCTTTCTTTTTCTTTCTTTCTGTCTTTCTTTCTTTCTGTCTTTCTTTTTTCTTTCTTCTTTCTTTCTTTTTCTTTCCTTTCTTTCTTTTTTCTTTCTTTCTTTTTTTCTTTGTCTGTCTTCTTTTCTTTCTTTCTTTCTTTTTTTCTTTCTTTCTTTCTTTCTTTTCTTTCTTTCTTTCTTTCTTTCTTTTTTTTTTTTCTTTCTTCTTCTTTCTTTCTTTTTCTTTCTTTTTTTCTTTCTTTCTTTCTTTCTTTTCTTTCTTTCTTTCTTTTTTTTTTTTCTTTTTTTCTTTCTTTCTTTCTTTCTTTCTTTTTTTCTTTCTTTCTTTCTTTCTTTCTTTCTTTCTTTCTTTTTTTCTTCTTTCTTTCTTTCTTTTTCTTTCTTTTTTCTTTTCTTTCTTTCTTTCTTTTTTTCTTTCTTTTTTTTTCTTTCTTTCTTTCTTTCTTTCTTTCTTTCTTTCTTTCTTTCTTTCTTTCTTTTTTCTTCTCTTCTTTCTTTCTTCTTTCTTTCTCTTTTTTTTCTTTCTTTCTTTCTTTCTTTCTTTCTTTCTTTCTTTCTTTCTTTCTTCTTTCTTTCTTTTTTTTCTTTCTTTCTTTCTTTCTTTCTTTCTTTCTTTCTTTCTTTCTTTCTTCTTTCTTTCTTTTTTTCTTTCTTTCTTTCTTTCTTTCTTTCTTTCTTTCTTTCTTTCTTCTTTTCTTTTTTCTTTCTTTCTTTCTTTCTTTCTTTTCTTTCTTTTCTTTCTTTTTTTTTTTCTTTCTTTTTTCTTTCTTTCTTTCTTTCTTTTTTTTTTCTTTTTTTTTTCTTTCTTTTTTCTTTCTTTCTTTCTTTTTTCTCTTTCTTTTTCTTTCTTTCTTTCTTTTTTCCTTTCTTTCTTTCTTTCTTTTTCTTTCTTTCTTTCTTTCTTTTTCTTTCTTTTCTTCTTTCTTTCTTTCTTTCTTTTTCTTTCTTTCTTTCTTTCTTTTTTTCTTTCTTTCTTTCTTTCTTTCTTTCTTTTCTTTTCTTTCTTTCTTTTCTTTCTTTCTTTCTTTCTTTCTTTTCTTCTTTCTTTCTTTCTTTTTTTTCTTTCTTTTTTTTTCTTTCTTTCTTTCTTTCTTTTCTTTCTTTCTTTCTTTTTTTTCTTTCTTTCTTTTTTCTTTCTTTCTTTCTTTCTTTCTTTTCTTTCTTTTTTCTTTTCTTTCTTTCTTTCTTTCTTTCTTTTCTTTCTTTCTTTCTTCTCACTGGGATTCACGGGTAAAAGAAAGGTGATCAGCTTTTCTGCTTCATTACACCGCATCGCGCCTTGTTTCTGCTTTGATCTGAAATCGATAATCGGAGGATCGGGACTGGAAAGCCTTTTTTATATCAAGAATAATGGAATAAACAATCATAGGCTTTTCTACATCCATTCCCCGTGTGTACGCAGTTTTTTTGATTTTGTCATCTGTTTCCACTGGCTCACAATAGCCTACTTTTTTTTCTTAAAAGCCGAACAGGTTTTAATGTGTGGGCGAAATTGTTCTGCGTGCATTTATACACGGGATCTCGGTCATAAGGCTCATCCGATGGACTTTTGGGGTGGTTTTTTATGTTTAGTGGTATCCTAGGAATAAAAGAAATAAATTGAATAAAATAATATTTTTTTTAAAACCCTTTCTGCCACTCAGAAGAGTAAGCAACTCATGTCAGTATGAACCTATGACCAAAACCATCCGTCAGACCCGCATGTACACTGATGAGTATGGTTAAACACCATCCCCGATGTCGGATTTCGGCTAGTTTTATAGAGGGCAAAAACAGTCAAATACACACAATAGGGATAGGGATATGACAGAGATAGGGAAACAAAATACAGTTGCATGCAGGAAAAATAAAAAATAAATGGGTAGGCGATGCACTTGTTAGCGACGCACCTCTCCCCAGGGAGAGCAGCCCGAATTTCACATAGAGAAATCTGCTGTGACATAAAGTGGTACAAAATACAAATAATCAATCTCACAATTGGAGAACTTTGGAGCTCAAGTTGAGGAAGGAAAAACAAATCCATCACCTACCATAGATCAACTAAGAAAATAGGTTTAGAACAGTCAATAACCAGCTAAGGTTGGGAATAGAGATCAGAATGATGAATATTAAAAGTGCAGGTAAAGGTGTCTCATAACTTATGTGGTCGTAGGGGAGCAAAGCGTCAGAGTTTCTCAGCTTCTCTAGGGGCCAGCAATGTTGAGGGCGGCGCCCATCTCCTCTCCCTAGCTGTTTTACCTTCCCTGACCCTGAAGAGGGCAGGTACCCATTTACAGCTGTGTGAACTGGGGAACTGTACTGAAACCAAGGTGCGCAAACGATCATCCATCCAGTTGTTAACCACGCTCTTTGGGGTTTCTTTGACAAGGGGAAGCGAGCAAGTGCTTTGACCACGGCTACCCCGACAGACAAACATTAGCCAGAAAACAATGACGGTATTTGCTTGAGTAAAAAAAAGTGTTAAAGGCACTAGAGAAAAAAAAAATGGTGATGATAATATTGAAAGAAAAAAGTGAAAAGGAAAAGAAAGAAAAAAAAAAAAAAGAAAAAAAGAAAGAAAAAAAAGAAAGAAACAAAAAAGGGGGAAAGAAAGAAAGGGCGATAGAGTAAGTGAGAGTGAGGAGTGAGAGAGGGGGAGAGGAGAGAGAGAGAGAGATGAGAGAGAGGGGAAAGGACAGAGACAGAGACAGAGACAGACAAAACAGACAAACAACAAATAACCAAAAACAGACAAACAAACACACAACAAACAAACAGACAGGGATAGAAAAAACGTAACGAAGCGAGACGCGGAAAAAAGACAGAAAAGGAAAACGCAAGAGAAGGAGAGAGGGAAGGGCAAGGCAAGGGGCTCAGGCTGCGGGGAAAGGGGGAAAACTCCCCCCCACATAAGTGCCCCATTCACACGTTCGTTGTCATTTGGCAACGGCAGTGGCATTTTTAATTTTGGGGCTGTGCATTGCCCAACTCTATGTCCTGGCGAAAACCTTGCAAAAGAGAAAAGCCACACGGGGTTTGAGGAGGAGAGAATCCAAGCCAACACCAACAAGGTAGACTTTTGTACATAAGGTCTAAGTAGGGAAGTTTGGTAATGAGATCAATCTGTATTGTTCTTTTTATTATTTATTTATTTACCTATTTATTTTATTCATTTATTTATGTTTCTTTTTTATTTCTTTTATTTATCGATTTAATACTTTCTGTAATTTTTGTTTTTTTAATTTTATTCATATTTTTGGGGTTTGACTTGAGGAAAATAGAATAACACTTGTTTTTTTTACATCATTCCCCTATGTATCATTTTGTTAATTTTGTCATTTTTTCCCCACTGGCACCCATGGCCTACTTTAAAAAAGCAAAGGGGGTTTTTAAAAAGTTTTGCAATAAAATTCATTGCGTTCAACATGGGCCCTTTGGGTTTAAATCCTCATTGAAGGACTTTTAGGGGATTGGATTTTTTGCATGATGTTAACTCAGGGAAAAATCCTCTTGAACAGGATTCCAACACACTGAGTAGATTACGAGTGCATCACTCTGGCCATCAGGCTATCCCGTCCCCATATGTCACTAGGTGGTTTTTTAAAGTTTTTCCTGCCCAGCCCATCATTATCATCATCATATCATCATCATCAGCAGCAGCGCAGCAGCAGCAGCAGCAGCAGCAGCAGCAGCACAGCAGCACAGCAGCAGCAGCAGCAGTATTTGTGATAATTTGGACATTAAAAATGAGAAAAAAAGATCAGAAGGGCGGCTTTAGTTCATATAAACTATATACTAACTAGCCTTCATTTTATCTGCCTTTGTTAGCATTCAAAAGACGTTTGTCAGTTTAGAGAAGTTCCACATAGTTTTGTTTTTTTAAACGATATGATGCTATATCTATTTTCAAAGCAATGGTAAACCAAGCAATACCTGGCTAAAAATCTGTATATCTGTCTATCTGTTGCGTCTGTTTTTTTTCTCTCTCAATCTCTCTACCCCTCTATCTCTGTCTTTATCTCTCTCTATCTCTATCGCTCCTCTTTGCCTCTCTCTCTTTTTCTCTCTTCTCTGTTTTCTCTCTGTTTGTCTCTCTTCTTTGTGAGGTATGTTTTGTGTGTGTTTTTTTGTGTGTTGTTTTGGGGGCGGGGGTTTGTGCGTGCTGCGGGGCGCGTGGGTGTTTAAAATAAAACCATAAGGGGGTGATTTTCTGGGGGACAAGCCCAGGGCCATCAATGGGGGGGTTTTGGGTTTCGATCGCTCCTCTGTCACATTCTTCATTGTGGGAAGACAAAAAGACAGCTTTGAGCAAAACCCGGACTGGATGAAAAATTCGATGAACTGTACACAAAATTATTGAAATTCTTTCAGACTGGGAAATTGTCGAAAAAAAAAGGGTACCTAAAATTGTGTTTGTGGTTTTTTGGGCGCGCGGCGTGCGTACGTGCGTGGTCTTTTGTGCTACGACTCAGCTGCATGTGTGTGTGTGTTTTTTGGGGGTGTTTTTTTGGGTTTGTGTGTGGTTTTCTCGTGTTGTGTGGGCGGGGGGCGCGCGCGCACTTTGTAAAAAAAATTTTAAAAATCTTCAAAGTTAAACTATTTTCTTCATATTTTCATATTAACTTTTGGAAAATTGTGTCCCCCGCACTACCAGGGAGAATTATGAAAAAGAAGGGGAGGAAGGGGGAGGGAAGGGAAAGAAAAAAGAAAAGAAGAAAAAAAGAAGAGAAAAAGAAAAGAAGAAAAGAGAAAAAAAGAAGATGGGAAAAAATGCCCAATAATATCACAATAAAAAAACCACGATGGGGGGACAATACATAGAAAAAAGACAGCGAAAAAAAAAGGGGTAGAAAGAGGTAAAAAAAAACGGAATTAAAGGGAAGGGGGAAGGAGTGGGGGGAGGGGGGGGCGAAAGGGCAAAGGGGCGAAAACCCTGATCGACATAAGTCCCCACTTAAAAAATTGGGGTTTCTTTGGCAACCAACTTTGGCATTTAAATTTTTGGGGGCTTGCACTGCCGAACCTCATATGCCACTGGCGTAAACCCTTTGCAAAAAAGAAAGCCACCATTGAAAGGGAAAGAAAGACACCATGGCAGGGGGTAAATACGGCTTTCCACTAACAGTACTGATGGATCGCCTAGGGGGTCATTTTTATTTTTTTGTTTTCCATTTATTTATTTTTTATTTTTTTATTTTTATTTATTTATTTTTTATTCTTTTATATCGGGATAATGAAATAAAACGTTTTTTAATATTTAGTCCCCCGTGGTATGCAGTTTTGTCAATCCTTCACTGCCCCCACCGGCACCATGGCCTACTGTTACAAAAAGCGGAACGGGGTTTAACATTTGTGCAAAGTTCTGCTGCTTTCGCAAAAGGGGCTTCATTTATAGTCTTCCCGAAAGATTTTTGGGGGGAGAGTGGAGTCAGAGATTTTTAATTCTAGAAAAAATCCCCTCGAACAGGAATCGAACCGGGTGTCAAATTGCGAAGCAATTTCTGCCCACTGGCTATTTAGAACATTTGCTCGCAACTGACGGGTTCCCAAATTTGTTCGGGGATTTATTACTCTGAAGTTAACATCATGCCCTCCACTTCCCCTGAAAAGTCCTTCAGGCGAGCTAAAAACCCAAGATCGGGTGTGAACCACCAGAACATTTGCGCACACCTTAAATTTTATTACGCTTTTCAAAAGAGTAGGCCACTGGTGGCAGTGGGAAAAAAAAAAAATGGACAAAACTGCTACACACGGGACGGATGTAAAAAAATACCCCACATAGTGTTTATTCCATTTTCTTGGATATGACAGAATAAATAAAAATTCATAAATAAAAAAAAAATAGAAAATAATAGGGAAATAAAAAATAAAACAAAATGGGATCATGGTTCGAACTGTTGGTCCCAAAAACTTTTTTTTATTTTCTTTTGAAAAAAAAAGGGGAAAAAAGTTCAAATATCAATGAAGTTGTTGAAGAGCAAGGTCAGACACTTCCCTTTCTAGGGGGAGCATTTGAGGTGGCACCCTTCTCCCCTCCCTTTTTCTTTACCTTTCCCTGGTTCTCAAAAAGGGGAGGACCCCCTTTACAGCTGGGGCCCGGGATACCATGGAAATTACGTGTTAAAAAAACACATATTTTTGTTGGGTTTTTTTTGGGGGGGGGGGGAGCGTACTGCTGACATACCTAGTGGTTACAGCCTTGACTTGCCACTGAAGGACCCGGGGGCATTTTTAACCAAGCACCTGTTTGAGGGGAAAATTTTCCCACGAGTTAACTTTACTACCAAATCCACACCCCCCTGTCCCAAAATCCCTTTAATGAACAAACAAAAGGCCCTTTAACACACATGCAGAAATCTTGCGCAAATTTGAAGAACCAGTTCATATTTTGGGAAAAGTAGGCCATTTCGGCCGGTAGGGAAAAGATGAAACATACACAAAAAAAGAACTGATTAGATGATTTTAGGTTTAGAGACCTCGCGAAGTCAGGCGGGGGCATTAATGATGAAAAAACGGTGCATCGTAAACATTTCATTTAAAAAAAGGACTTGCAAAAACAATACTGCAAGGCACTGTCCACGGGCAAGAAAAAAAAAATAACAAGAAGAATGGGGGGACAACATCACGAATGGACAGGCCCGAACTCAACAAAACTTTGAGAAAGGCAGAACAGAGAGGGAATAGGGGAAATGGTTTCAAGTCTTTAGGGTCCCCCTCGGGCACCAGACTAAGGGGAAAAAATAATATAGAAATAAAATAGAGAATAGAGAATAATGAAACCTCGGGGCTCTAGCCAAGGGAGGAAAAAGTCGTTTGTATTCCCTTTTGGAAAGAAGCTATAAATCATTAAATTAACTGATTTTGACGCAAAGTCCAAAAAAGTCAGAATTGGTACCCTTCATAAAATTATGCACAGACCCAAATCCCCTTTTTTTGGCGGCATCAAGGAAGGGGAAGTAAATTAAAA
>CM060322.1:770102-785102 GCA_030674155.1 Stramonita haemastoma
GGAATGCATGCTGAGGTTTGCTGCCTGCCCCAACACAAGACTCAGCAACTTGGCCACGGTTTTTCTGGAGGTACGTACCACCACAGCTTTTTTTTTTTCCCCTCTCTGCCAGTTATTGCTCATTACTCATATATTATATATATATATAATATATATATATATATATATATATATATATATATATATATATATATATATATATGTTTCAACTCATTTAGTCATACTTTGGACATAAGTAATGAAAGTTAAAAAAAAAAAAGAAAGCCAAAAAAAAAAAGAGTAATGAAAGTGTATATGTTCTCTTGGACACAATCCAAACGTACCAAGCAAATCACCTGCAAAATTTCAAAATGTGAAACCCCAAATCTAGATCAGAAATGAGTAGTTTACAGTTTTTGCATACATATCTCTCCAACTTGTAAAGTCAAGTCACTGGTATTTTTGGTTTTGCTTGTTCACTCACACTTTTCTGTCTTTGGGGGTTTGTGAAAGTATCTAAAAACTTACATCTGACAAAGGGTCAGACCTTTTGACAATATGAATCTGTTGGAAATTTTGTAATTTGACATCAAACAATCCATCATGCATTATTACAGACTTTTGAGAACATTTGGTGGGATGCAGAGGCAAAGTCTCAGTAGTTCAAAGAAACACATGAAAGAGAGTGGTCAGGGGAGCTAAGAGGGGAGGGATTTTGTCTGGAAAATCATCTTTAATTGTTGGGTTATTTCTGTCAATCCTTACAAAAGTATGTTCTCAGCTGCTTTATAACGGAATGTTTAACTCAAGGTCTTACTACCATGCTTTAAAATCTCTTTCAGAAAAAGTGATGATTCATTTTATTTGGAATCTTTTGTGATATTTCTTTTATGTATATATATATATATAACCTTAAACTTTGATTGATGGTAATTAGTATTTTGCAGTTTTACCATTTTGACACGTCTTTCGGAATTCATTTAGATAATTACTTAGTAAAATTTTGGTTTGTCAGAATTTTTAGATTTGATCAATTTTGTTTTGAAAATGTTGACATTTGATCAATTTCTGTTTTCAGTATCTGAAGATTTGATCAATTCCTGTTTTTTAAAATGTTGCCTTTTGATAAATTCTTGTTCTCTAAATTTTCAGATTTGATCAGTTTTTGTTTTTAGAATTTTGAGATTTGATCAATTTTTGGTTTAAAAAATTGTTTGATTTCTGATCAGTTTTTGCTTAAAAGATTTTTTGAGATGTGAAATACCGTTTGTCCTTTTCCAGGATTACTGCAGTCCCAAACAGATAGAGGAGGCACGGGAGTTCCAGAAACAGATGGCCAAGCAGTATGAGCAGAGTGAACCAGGCCCTTCAACCTCAGCCCTGGACACATCTTGATGCCGTCCTATCCACAGCGCACAAATCTAACACCACTCAGACAACAGTGCTGTATTTAGCGCGCCCTTTCCTTTACCTAGCCCAAACATGGTCAGTTGCTGCTATTTGCACTGGCTGGCCATATCTGGGCTGGGCTGGGATAGAGTAATTAGCAGCTGAAAGGAGCTGAAAGTGGGGGAAACTGACAGCTGTGTATCAGACCATCTTCAAACTATGGGCAGCAGCTCAGGAAGACCCCATTTTCCATCTCTCAAACCTTCCCAGGATGTATGTCCCTGTTGGAGGACTTTCTCCTCCCCAGGATGTCCCTGCTCCTTCCCAGGATGCCCCTGCTCCTTCCCAGGATGCCCCTGCTCCTCCCCAGGATGCCCCTGCTCCTTCCCAGGATGCCCCTGCTCCTTCCCAGGATGCCCCTGCTCCTTCCCAGGATGTCCCTGCTCCTTCCCAGAATGTCCCTGCTCCTTCCCAGAATGTCCCTGTTGAACGACTTGCTCCTCTCTGCTGTCTGTCACAGCAGTGGAGTCAGAAGGGGCCTTTGCTGAGCAGACCTGTGCACCCCCATGCTGCTGATTTTAGTGTCAGTTTTTTGTGACAGTGTCCAGTGTTTCTATATTTTCATGTTGTATGTGATACAGTTGTTCAAAGTGAAAAGAATTTGTCATTTGTTTGTTTTTATTCATTTATCTTTTTTTTATATTGAGGATAATGGAATAAGCACTCGTGTGCTTTTTTAATCCAGTCCCCGTGTGTATGCAGTTTTGTAAATCTTGTCATCTGTTCCCACTGGCACATGATGGCCTACTCTTACGAAAAGTGGAACAGGATTTAATGTGTGCACAATATGTTCTGCGGTTTATAGTCTCATCCAAAGGACTTTTAGGGGGGGGAGTGTGTGTGTGTTTAATTCATCGTATAATGTCCAGTATTTTTCAGTATTTTCGAGTGCTATTGTTATATATAGTTTTTTTAAAGTGAAAAATACACTTTTGTAACTGCAATTCTTTATGTGTTGTTTTCTTAATTTTGTTTTCTTCTTTGAGATTAAAAAAAATTTTTCTTACCCATTATACATAAAGTTGGGGGTTTTTTTGTTTTAACTCACTGACAAAGCAAATCTGTACAGCTTTGACAAAGGGATTCAGGTCAGACTTTTGAAAAAAAAAGAAAAAAAAGGGGGTTTTAAGATTTTCAAAAAGGAAAATATCAAAATAAGTCAGTGTGTAAAGTTACCAACACACTATCCTTTTCAACCTTATGGTTTCTGCAAGCCTTCGAGGCTTCAATCACAAAGACAATGCACACACACTTGAGTGACAAAACGGCGTTGACAAAACTGTTTTGAATTTGTGCTTCATAAATGCCCTCTTTTATTGTTATCAAATATGTAAACAGTTTGTATAACTGTGTGAATATGAGGTAAGAAAAGAGTTGAAGAAGAGTTCAAGCTCCAGTTCAAGAGCTGAATTCAACAAATGTTAAATGCTCGCGCACACACACACACACACACACACACACACGCAAACAAAACTTGGAAAAAAAAATGCTAGCATTGACATTTAAATGACCCTTTATTCTCTGCATTCCAAAATAAAAGCATGACCACACAACAAATGGTCATTGGAAGAGGGGAAATGCTTCCTCACATACATCACAATGAACACAAGACTTTACTTTTAATTAAGACTGATATCATACAACTAACCAGTATGATGCTGAACATTTAAAAAAAAAAAAAAAAAATCTATCAGCATCTATCTCACTTTCTCTGGCCATTTCCTTGAGGTTGTATGTATAAAGCACCCTTCCTCTGTAAAAAGTGGTAGGCACATCACCAAGTGACAGATTGCTTGCCATAGTACAACACAACAAATATCTTCAACAAAATTCACAATTTCATTGATTAGTTAAGACCAAGCTTTCCACAACTAGTTCAACGCATTTTTCTTGGCTT
The DNA here is from genome assembly GCA_030674155.1 of Stramonita haemastoma. Taxonomy (NCBI): domain Eukaryota; kingdom Metazoa; phylum Mollusca; class Gastropoda; order Neogastropoda; family Muricidae; genus Stramonita; species Stramonita haemastoma. Next base: position 773,428 of record CM060322.1, read on the forward strand.
CACAGTTCTCGGCTTTCACCCACACGTCTGCACTCTGAAAATTGTTCAGGCAAAATGCATTTCCAATCTTAACAGAAGGAAACCACATAACATATTTTGAAAATTGTCCATATCAAACCACTTTTTAAAACTTACACTAAATGAAAAAAAAAAAGCAAAAAAAAAAGCTGAAGACAGGGATTTTGTGCCACACTGAAGTTGCTGTTGTCGTACCACCATGTTTCGATCTTATGTGCAGTGCTCAATGCAGGTGAACCATCCACATCACAGATCCTAACATACAGTGCTGTTTGGAAACTTTTTCTGATGAGTTTTGTAGTAGCAGACTGCAGACAGAAAGATCACTATAAGCACAGCACCTCTGTTGTCCTCGTTCTATCTGAAAACCACCTAAATACTCACAACGTCTGAACAGACCCAAGTTTCAAGATAATCCGAGTTTGTTTTGATGGAGGTGTTCCCATTCACGTGGCAAAAAAAAAAAAAAATCCAGGCAAATGTTAAGTGTCTGAGGTACATGTATCTAGAAGCGCTCCAGTCTGGCATGGACCCCTTTGAACTGGGAGAGGAGAAGGTTGACGCTGGGATCTGGTTTCATGGCTTGAAGCTCAATCAGGTATGTGGACACAGCGTCAGAACACACCAGGCCAAATCGCCGTCTGAAACCAAACCAGCATATTTTCTGTGACCTTTTACATTGATATCTAAGTACGTAATAAACATTGGTATGAATTCTTTGATATGGTTTTTAAAATGTGGACACTCTCTTGATTAAAAGATGTAAACCTGATTTCATCTTCAGAATTTTTATAGTAAAAACAAAAAAAAAAACCAATCCCCCCCCCCCCCCCCCCCCCCCAGCCAGGCTCGATGCTGCTTAACCTTAACTAAAGGAAAGCAAGTGCTCTGACCACTGAGCTATCCCATCCCCTGTGTAATAAAACCAGGTTAATTGATATACACACAGCAAAATTTCAAACCAAGAAAAAGCAACAAAAAAAAACCCACCTGCATAACATCGAAATGCTATGCCCCGGGAGAGAGCAGGCCAAATGTAACATTTAAAAAAATTGTTCTGGGACAATACACGCTATAAACAACAAAGATCTTGATAAAAAAATTCTACAAACTATCTTGATAAAAATCTACAAACTATACAGCCATTGCCACTCAAAACACTACACCTACATCTGGTGCCCCCCTGTTCTCTCCCACAGCCGCTAAATGCGCTATAACCCAGCCCCCTTTTCCCCTGCATGATGTTTACCTGTCCTGGGGCGGGGTGAGGGAGGGGTTGTCAGCCAGGTGAGACAGCAGGGCATGCAGCACTGTCAACAGGTGGTAAGGTTTCCGCACTGTCTGCCAGAAAGGGTCCTGTTGCAACAACAACAACAACAAAGTGTCACACTTTACCGGGGTCAGTGACTGAACCAGTTCTACCCCATGCAACCCCCCCGCCCCCCCACCGCAAAAAAAAAGAAAAGAGAAACCAGCTAATAGGTGAGATCTATAAGAAAAAAAATGTTTAAAAATTACACACTGCGACAAAAGTTTTAAAAGTTACACTTTTGTACAGAATATGTTAATAACAGACACTAATGCAATAAAAAAAAAAAAGACACAAAACATGTTAATCATTAAAGTCAACAGACAGAACACGAGTCTATAAGCGTCATATACCTACAGAGACCAGTTTATTAGTGACACCTATAGATAAAAAAACAAAACAACAAAAGAAGACATGGATGAAAAACAAGTTCAAAATTATGTGACTTGTGGACAGAAGACACGTAATCAAATAACATCTATAGACAGAAAGAAGACAAGTTTTCAAGTGACAACAATAGACAGAGGAGAAGTTTTACATGTAACATCCACAGAGAGCAACATTATAAGACATATAGTTAAAACTATGGATGACACTGTGGACAGAAAACAGGTTTCTAAATCACTATGGACAGAAGACAAGTCAATAAATCACACTATGGACAGAAGACAAGTCAATAAATCACACTATGGACAGGAGACAAGTCAATAAATCACACTATGGACAGAAGACATCTATAAATCACACTATGGACAGGAGACAAGTCAATAAATCACACTATGGACAGAAGACAAGTCAATAAATCACACTATGGACAGAAGACATCTATAAATCACACTATGGACAGCAGACAAGTCAATAAATCACACTATGGACAGAAGACAAGTCAATAAATCACACTATGGACAGAAGACATCTATAAATCACACTATGGACAGAAGACATCTATAAATCACACTATGGACAGGAGACAAGTCAATAAATCACACTATGGACAGCAGACAAGTCTATAAATCACATACAGAGGACAAGTCTATTTATAAATGACACTACAGACAGAACACAAATCTATAAACCACATTACAGACAGAGGACAAGTCTATTTATAAATGACACTACAGACAGAGGACGAGCCTATAAACCGCACTACAGACAGAACACGTCTACAAACCACACTACAGACACACGACACCAGAGGACAGGAGGGAGAGAGGGAGGGACACTGACCCTGGACTTGAAGAGCCGGTCATACAGCTCCAGCAGCTTGGCGGGGGGCACACCCACCTCCATCAGCGCCAGGAACACCCAGCGCTGGTTCACCTCCTGCTCACAGCTCTTCTGCTCCAGCTGACGCAGCACGAAGGCTGCACAGTCAGGAATGGTGTCACACACACATGTTGAAACCTTCATGTTAGTGCAATAGTTATATTGAAACCTTCACATGAATGTTATGGCTGCACAGTCAGGCATGGTGTCACACATACATTGAAACGTAAGAGTAGGCCATTGTGTGCCGGTGGGAACAGATGACAATATTTACACAACTGCATACACACGGGGACTGGATGAAAAAAAAAGTACTTGAGTGCTTATTCTATTATCCTTGATATTAAAGAATAAAATGAATTAAATTTTTTAAATTTTATTTTAAAAACCCATTACAATGTAAGTGCAATAGTTAACATGAATGCTATGACTGCAGAGTCAGGCATGGTGTCACACACACATAATGAAATCATAATGTTAGTGCCATAGTCAACATGAATGCTATGACTGCAGAGTCAGGCATGGTGTCACACACACATAATGAAATCATGTTAGTGCCATAGTCAACATGAATGCTATGACAGTGTGTCACACACACACACATTGAAAGCTTCACATGAATGCTATGACTGCACAGCCAGGCATGATGTCACACAAAAACTGAAACATGTGCGTGTGGATCTGTGGTCAAGAGGTAACACTCCTGCCTAGAAAGTGAAAGGTCCAGGTCAGGAGTGTGCGGTGGTTACATCTCCATTTAGGAAAAAAAACTTTTCCCCATCCATTAGACCATAAGTGGTGGTCTGGGTGCTAGTCTTTGGGATGAGACAATAAACTGAGGTCCCATGTGTTACACAAGATTATTCAGCACATGCAAGAAAAACAACCCACGGCATATACAGTTGTATCTGGCAAAATTCCGTTAAAAAAAAAAAAAGCCACTCTGATAGGGAAACAAATACAGTTCCAGACAGGAAAAGAGAGAAAACAAAATAATGGGTAGCGCTGTTCTTGTGATGACACACTCTCCCTGGGGACAGCAGCCCAAATTTCATGCAGGACAGAAGCGACAGGAGCGGAGATTTAAATTTCTTCGTGACAAAGTGGTATGAATTTTTTAAAACCAAACAAATGTGACTAAGCTGAGAGAAAAAGTGTAGGCAAAACAACTTATAGCAAACAAACAAGATCCCCCCAAAAAAAACCCTGACAGATGAGCAATACAGAAAGCAGAGTTCTCACCCAGAGGAAAGTATCTCTCAGCAGACACATAGTTCTTCATGATGCCCACCAGACGCTCACTGACGCTGGCCAGCTGACCCCCAGAGGACAGTTCTGCAGGGGACAAACAGAAAAATCACGATGATAAAGTGCTGCCTGTACAACAACCACAAAAACATGCTAATTGTTGACTGACGTCAGACTTAAGTGACACATTAACAAACCCAGCCCCTCCTCTGAAACCATGATGATTGCTGACTATGCTGTTGGCAAATACAAGCATATCCAAGACCCATGACAAATTTTACAAAACTGCATACACACGGGGACTGGATGTAAACAAGCACATGAGTGCTTACTCCATTATCCTTAAAATAAAAAAAAATTTAAAAAATAAATAAATGAAATAAAATCAGCAAAAGAAACATGCTTTTAGCTGATAATGTTGATGGCAGACACTAAATATCCACAATATTTAGGCAATGAAAAAATGCGAATAGCTGACTGGACTATCGGCAAAGAGGGACATCAAATGTTTGTGACACATTCATCTACGACTCTAACTCCTCACTAAATAAGGGTAGGTTCACCCCTGTTTGTGGAATTGGTGTGCCCACAGGTATTCACAGCACACGGACACTGCAAGCTTTTTTACCTTTGTTGATGATGTTTTGCCAGAGGTTCTCAATGAGGGCACTGTCGTACAGACCGGCACAGTACACTATGGCCAGTTTGCATTCCCACAGGTCAAAACGGTCTGCGTATTCCTCGTACAACTGAAACAGTTAAACAACGCTTCTGTTATACTCTTCTTTTTATCATTATTTTCATAAACAAGTCAAACACAGGCAACCACAAACGTCTACTCTGCATGTTTTTTGTTTTGCGAAAAGATCATAAAGGTCATCACTTTATACTGAACAGTGAGTAAGTGCTTCCTAAGGTATAATACTTGACATATTGGGCAAAAACAGCTGCAGATAGGAAAAAAAAAAAAAAGGGTAGGCGCTGCTCTTGTGGTGATGCACTCTCCCCGGGGAGGGCAGCTTGAATTTCACGCAGAGAAATCTGCTGTGATATAAAGTGGTATAACAATAATAATAATACATAAAATTTATATAGCACAGTATCTTGCAAAAAACAAATAAAAGCGCTTGCATTCAACCTAAACAACACACAATTAATCAATAATTAATAATTTTAGCAAATTTGAATGTACACACACACGCGCGAACACACACACGCGCACACTTATAAAGGTTATATACATTGGCAGGGCGAAAGGGATTTCAGATTATGAAGGCAGGGACAGATAAGAGATGGAAATAGAAGGTGAAAATCTTAGGTTTGAATAAAATGTCTTCGGTTTGTATAAAATAAGATAAAACACATGACACCAAAGGACTCCTTTTCCACACAAGCTGTACAATGCAGGTGCACGCTGACTTACAGTGGTGATGTCCATGAGATCTGCCTGCAGTTGTTGCTGGGCGTCCCGCACATCCACCTGCACACTGGCCCCCAGAGAGTCGCCCACACGCTGCAGGCAGTTCAGCACCTGAAGCTGCAGTCTGGCCACCTGCAACACCATCATCCGTCCTCGTAATTGTGCATTACAGGTAACCAGGGTAACTGTGTCAGGTACAAGGATAAATGTGACGCTCCATCACATAACGAGTCGCTTTGTGCCAGAGGTCAATTTTTAGTTATTACCATGTTGTTAATCTGGAATGAATAAGCTGTTTAATACAGAAAACAGAATCTAAATTGGACACTTCTGTGAAAAGTTATTACAAATTGAAATGGTAGAATGCAGAAAGTGGCAAAATGAGAAATTGACAAGCATCTTAATAGGTGGTCAGAATGACGGCTTGGATGTTTTAAAATGCGTTTTTTTCAGCAAAAGGAAACACAATTACGCCTTGATACTTCAGTTCAAAGTACACAAATGGCTATAGTTTTATAATCAATCAAAATCTCAAAACTGACAACCTGATCCCCACCTGCCTAAAATGGCTCTAAGCAGAAAAGTGGTGGAGCGTCACAAATGACTTTTTGTTTTGTTTACTTATTTTCACCATCTGTCTCTCTTTTTGTGTAGTACTTTAATTTTTCCTCACAGCTTCAATGAAATGAGAATCAATGATATTAATTTTGCACTCCCCCCAAAAATCAACCAAGCCCTTGTTATACATATGCATTGAATCTTTTCTCTCTTCGAAAATATTGTAAGTAGCCAATGAGTCAATAAGTTTTGCACAAAATTGTTCTGTTGCAATCTGTAACTTCAGAGCTGCTGTGAGGGCAAAGAAATACATGCAGTATGTTTGCAGCTATATATGTTGCTTGACAACAACAATGATAACATTCCAAGAGTCATTCAGCAATGTTTCCTCAACTTCATAAAATGATTAAAAAAAAAATAATCTAAAAACAGATATTGGTTTGAGTTGGAAATCTGTCTGTCATCCCTGCACATACAGCTGTGCCTGATGGCTATTTGCTCAGTGCTCTGGATATGTCTTCCATCAAGAGACATAATGGGTACTTGTGACCATCACAACGCCAGATTTTTGTCACTGTATTCTAAACACAATTCCACAGTAGTGTTTGCATGTCTTATTCTGCTCCACAGAAAAACTGCTGAAAAACACAGTCACTTTAGCCCTACGTTTACTCATCAGCTTACACCTACTGTAAACGTTGTACAACCTTTAATGTTTATTCCTGCATGCCGGGCAATCAATCAATCAGTCAGACACCTGATCCCCACTCACCTCCATCTTTTCCTCCAGTTCATGCAGAAACTCTCCACTGGCTGTTTTTCCGCCCAGTGAGGTGGCAGACTTGGCACACATGATAGCTCTGGACAGATACTCTATCCGCCTGGCCAGGGTTAAATCCGTCCTGGAACCAAAGAATTTGATTTAAAAGGACAGCTGCTGTAATGAAAGTACTGCCTTTCAACCCTTTCGCTGCTATCTTATTTCGCTCAGGCACACGCTAGACGAAACAGGGCGAGCGTTGAATCATGACAAACAGCGATCGTCAGCATTGCTGGCGACGGTATGTATGACAAATGCTGTTCGTCAACAGCGCAGTAAAATGGTTTAACCGCAGCACAATCAAATGTGCTAAAGACTTCAGACACTGAGAAATTTCTTCAGGATGTCGATGGAAAACAACACATGTTCACCACAACTGCTGTTTGCATGCACACAATATCCTCATTAAGTTCTTTCAGGCTGTATCATGCTCTTCATTCCAAACCACAGATTCTAACTTTTCTCACAGGCAGATAACTTTCTGAAAGCGAAAAAAAATCATCAAACTCAGTCTAGAAGAAAAATAAGCTGAAAAAGTTAACATCATGCAAACTTCTACTACTGACACTGATGGATATACTACTACTACTACTACTACTACTACTACTACTACTACTACTACTACTGATGATGATGATGATGATGATGATGATGATGATGATGATGATGATGATGATGATGATGATGATAATAATAATAATAATAATAATAATGATAATAATAAAATAATAATTATAAAAATAAATATCATCACTACCCTCACAACGCCAGCCATAAAAAAGCTAGCCGTGATCTCTGTCCCTCTTACCCGTGGCGCTGAGAGAGCTGTGACAGTATGTGTGCAGCGGCTGTGAAGTTGTTGGTCTTCTCGTAGTGCTTCCACAGCATGTCCAGTGCCATCACCTTGTCGTCAGCCTGACTGGCGCGACGCTGCAGGTATGACTCCAGGTAGGGGGTGCCCACCTGTCCGCAACAGAACACATTTTACAGCTGAGAGAAATGTTGATATGTATGTATCTGCCCACTATAAATTTGACAGCATTGCCTATGCAGGGAGGGAGGGAGGGAGGGAGAGGGAGAGAGAGAGAGAGAGAGAGAGAGAGAGAGAGAGAGAGAGAGAGAGAGAGAGAGAGAGAGAGTGCAATAAAAGTCCACCATCCCCACCCACTCTCCCCCTACAATCCCCCCCCCCCCCCCCCCCCCATCCCTCTGCCTTAGAGCCGCTGGTCCATCCCTTTCTTGAAATGGTTGGTGGTACCTTGCACTTGGCCCCCTTCTTTCAACAGAGAAAGTTCACTTGCTGCCAGTCATAGAGGACTTGAATCAAACGCAGAGAAGGGAAGTAGGTGGCATGGAAGTTTCATCCCTTAAACCTCTTGCTATGGTTTCATTTTTTTCTCCCCCCCCCCCCCTTTTTTTTTGGGTTGTCAATATCATATTTTTAACAGTAAATTCATATTTTCTTATTTGGGACAAAAAAAAGAAGTAAAAATATGAAAAAATCGTACAAGTAGGCAGGTCTGCCACACATGCATTTATGCACAACACCAAACTTGTTCTCATGACAGGATAGTTGTAATGTTGAGGTAAGTGTGCTGCCTTTTTTCTACTCCTACTCTACTGATCAGGAATATTTTTTGTGCAGATTATGCAATGGTTCTCTGCCTTAATATGTAAAAAAATTAAATGAATATAACAAAGTTTCTTTGCATGTAATATACCAGAAAAAAATGAATATAACAAAAAAGAAATTATATACTATGACAAGCACCTCACTTTTAAACTGACACACACAGCAGAAACAGACAGAAAAGCAAGGAGTCCATTAAAATTTCCTCAGTCAAAAACAAAACGAAACCGCTTCTTTCATTTTAGAATCTGTGTTACTAGCTACTTCACACATCACTCTGAACTTCATTCACTGTCAGACTTTCATGCAGTGATTGTCACACTGACCTCCAGCAGGATGTCAGCTCTGTTGGTGCTGAACAGCCAGTCGTACAGCGCTGAGTGAAACAGAACGTCGTTAGACTTGAAGGCCATGCGTAGCACCTCCTCTTTCTGAAAAATAAAACACACAGCTGTCAGTTTTCCCTAATTTCAGCTCCTCTCAGCTGCTAATCAATACATCCCATCCCATCCCAGTTTGAGCCAGCTGGTTTTAATTATAGTAGGAACTGACTAAACTTGGACTAGGTAAAAGGAAGGGGCGTGCTAAATTTAGCACTCTTGACTGAGTGATGTTGGATTTGTGCGCTGTGAAAAACAAACGATAGATATAACAGTATAAATGTCAGTTGTTTATTGTTTATTAGAAGGAATGGTAAGTGGAATGACAGATCATAAGATGCTGTCAACACCATTATTTTAAAACCACTTTGCTCATTCAAACACATCTCAATTCTGAAGAAAACAGAATTAGCATCATCTCATAAAGTATCATAAACTGTGGCTTAGTTTTGTACCCTATTCCCCTTTCGCAACTTACTTTATGATGGAAAAAAAAGCACAAAATAAGGACACCCAATAGTACACTAAAATACTGAAATACTTTTACAAGATGGGAAAAAATGAAAACACCCCAAGATCATAATGAACAATCAGTAAAATGAAAATAACCTGGAAATACTATGGGTTCAAGAATAACCTTTTTTTTTTTTTACTTACGTAATTTCAATAATAAGTCTAGTCACCATACACACACTTACACACACACACACTTAAACACACACACACACACACACATGAACACACACAAAACCATTCAAACGTAGACAACACACAAAGACAAACTGTTCTATGCTTTGCTCTGGCTCACTACTACAACACATGAAACTAAAGGTGTGTTTTTCTCACCTGCTGCTCTGCCTGTTCCGCTGCCATTCGGTTGGGGTCATGGGTCGGGGGTGGGGGGCCGGGCGACTTGGGCATGCTGGGAGATTGGGGCTGGGCAGTGGCTGCGTTCCACAAGTAGCCCAGTATTTCCGTCACACACTTGTAGCACTCCATTCTGAGAATAAACTTACTTTTGAAACACAGATGTGGTGACTCTTTTTACAGTGGGTGGCTGAGTGGGTGAGTGTGAGAGAAAAGAGAGAGAGAGAGACACAGAGAGAGAGAGAGAGAGAGAGACAGAGAGAGAGAGAGAGAGAGACACAGAGAGAGAGAGAGACAGAGAGAGAGAGAGAGAGAGAGACAGAGAGACAGAGAGACAGAGAGAGAGATAGAGAGAGACAGAGAGAGAGACAAGAGAGAGAGAGAGAGACAGAGAGAGAGAGAAAAGAGAGAGAGAGAGAGAGAGAGAGAGAAGAGAGAGAGAGAGAGAGAGAGAGAGAGACAGAGAGAGGTGAGTGAGTGAGTGATTGAATGAGAGTGTGTGTGTGTGTGTGTGTGTGTGTGTTGTGTGTGTGTGTGCATGCGTGATGCGTGCATGAGTGAACATGTGGGTGTATGTGAGCGCACATACATTTGTGTGTGCGTGCATGAGTGAGTGTGTGAGTGAGAAAGATAAGACAGACAGACACAAAGATAATAAGCAATAACCAGCCGCCGTGGCGCAGTGGTTACAGTGCCTTGGATTCCGGACTGGAAGGTTGTGGGTTCGATTCCCATCACACAGAGAGACAGAAACAAGACAAGTAGAAAATAACCACACAGTAACGTAGACGCCGAGGGGTTACCTGCTGATGTAGGCCTGCATGCCCTGTGTGTCTTCAGGCTGCTCTCCCTGGGAGTAGAAGTGGTGGGCGAGGTCGTGGGGGTCGTACTTCTTGGCCTCGGCCAGACAGAGCTCGAGGATGCCGGTGAAGTGGTTGACGCTCACCAGGCGGTGACACACCACGCCCAGCTTCAGGGGCGTCGTCACCGACTTCAGCAGCTGCCAGAAATCACCGTTTGGTTTGTACTATGGTGTCAGTTGTGATGTGTTGTACTTTATTGCGTTGTGTTGTATTGTATTGTACTTTAGTATTGTACTGTATTGTATTGTGTTGTACTGTATTGCATTGTATTGTGCTTTATTGCATTGTATTGTGCTTTATTGTTTTGTATTGTGCTGTATTGCATTGTACTGTATTGTATTGTTAAGTCATGGCAGACTTCTCTACATGAAATTTAGGCTGCTCTCCCCAGGGAGAGTTCACTGCCAAATTTCCACACAACTGGGTATTAGACACTTGCTGTCCTACCTCCTGTGCTGTATTGTACTTTATTGTATTGTATTACATTGTATTGTACTGTATTGCATTGTATTGTACATCACTTTAAAGTCTTAGCAGACTTCTCTACATGAAATTTGGGTTGCTCTCCCCAGGGAGAGTGCATCAGCAAAAATTTCCACACGACTGGGTATTAAAAACCTGCTGTCCTACCCCCTCAGGGGTTAACCCTTACGGTACTGAATATCTGCTAACAATTACTTTTTCAATCCTGAATTTCTGCCCTGGCGCCCTCCCCTTCAGTCCTGTCAGCTGATTTTCTGGTGATAACAGTGCTAGAGGAAGGTTTGCTTATAGTGATCCGTCATGCGGCTAACTGGCATCAACGGACTATGGAAAATAGTTTTGATACAGGAAACGCTGCTTCTCCTTTCCCACAAGAATGTTTGTAAAGCTTCATGTGTGTGTGTAAAATTTACCTAGGTATCTGTTTTGCACTCTTCTGCACCCCAGAAACCCAGGAATTGAAGGAAAATTTGGTTGCGCCAGTTTTCCTCCTTACAGGACTGAAAGGTAGCAGAAAGCTGAGTCGGAAAACAGGCTTACCATACTTGAAGGGTTAAACAAAGGAATTTATAAACAAAACAAAGAACACCAAGAGACAGGACAGAGTGAAGGAAGAGAGAAGCAATCCCTCACCCTCAGAGCCTCTTGCAGCTGGCGCCTTCTCTCCATGGGGTCCTGTGTGGCTCTTGCCATCTGGAGAAGCTCATCGGCCTGCAACACAACACACACCACACAGTGCACAAATCCAGCATCACTCTGTCAAGAGTAAGAAAGAAAGAAAGAAAAGAAAGAAAGAAAAGAGAAAGAAAGAAA
>CM060322.1:795102-797109 GCA_030674155.1 Stramonita haemastoma
TCCTTTTCTAACAACCCACACTTTCTCTCTCTGCCCCTGTTTTTGGTGTCCCCCTTCCCTGTTCTGTTCCCACTTTCCTTTCTTTCTCCCTCGTCTCCTCTTTCCCCTTAAAAAAGGGTCTTGCCACCAATACCCAAGCCCTAAAGCATACTTTACAAATTCCAATTAAATAGACTAAATAATACTAACCCACTGTGTTGGAAGTTAGTGGGGGATTGCGGGCTTTTCGTGTTTTTTAAACCTGTAAAAACTTATTTTATGGATGGAAAAAATCCTTCAAATTATGTCTTATTTCAGCTAAAGTCCCTTTGGGTGGTTTGGGGTGTATATGGCAACATTTGGCGGCCCCGGCGGCACGGAACCTTCCCTTTAGGCGTTCCCTTTCCCAATGGCCCTTTCGGAATGTGGGAAGGGGGGTCTGCTGCAGGGTTAAAGTTTCCTCTACTTATTACCGGCTTCGCACTCTAGAGTTTGGCACAACCCACAGTTTCCAGGGCTAGGACCCACCTACCAGCTCTTATATATGTTTTGGATAAGATTCTGTTCTGTTTTTATTCTGAAAATATTTTAAAAAAAAAACCCCTTTTGCCCCAACTTTTTGCTCGGAATGTTTGGGAAAAAAAGAAAGAGTTTTAATCGCTGGGAAAAGCAACTGAGCTTTTTCTTGGTGGGGTTTTTTTTAGAAAAAACTGTTCGTCAAAAGGCAGTAAAGGGTTAAAAAGAAAACAACATAAATATCATTTTTAAAAAAAAACAAAAAATGAAATATAAAAAAAAACCCCCCCCCCTAAATCTTCAAGTTTTGGAAGAAGACAATAATCCATAAAGGGAGGGTGGTGACCGGGCGACGGCGTTTTTATCTCGGGAGGGCTCTATGTGCTGAGACCCCCCCCGGGGGGGGCGGCTGTGGCCGCAGGGGAGGGGCCGGACCTGACTGCTGCGGCTTGATCTCTCCCACGCCACGTCCTTCCACAAAACGGATTTTCATGGAAAAAAAAAAAACAAAAAGGGGATTTTGTCGAATTTGAAAGGTAAATGTCAAAAATTTCCCAAACATACACACACAAATAACCCCAACAAAAACACCCCAAAACACCCAAATTGCCCCGAAACCCTCTTCAACAAACCCCAACAAAAAAACACACAACCCCATCAACACACACTTTCCCCCCCCCCCCCCCAACCCCCCCCTCCCCCCAAAAAACCAATCCAACCCACACAACAAAAAAACCCCCCCCCCCCCCCCCCCCCCCCCCCCCCCCCCCCCCCAAAAAACCCCCCCCTCCCACACCAAAAACCCCCCCTCGTCCCCAAAAAATGTTTCTGAAAGGGGAAAAAACCACAACCCAACATCCCCCCCAAACCCCCCCCCCCCCCCCCCCCCCCCCCCCCCCCCCCCCCCCCCCCCCCCCCCCCCCCCCCCCCCACCCCAACACCCTCACACAAAATCCCTGTTCCCATCAACTGTTTCTAAAGGGGAACACAACCCCCCAAAATCCCCCCCCACCCAAACCCCACTCCCCCCCCCAAACCCCCCCCAACACCCCCCCACCCAACACCTCACCTGGGCTCCATGAGCTGTTTCGGAAGGGGGGAAGGAGGCTGTGGGGGCCCAGGGGTGTGGTCGTGTCCCGGTCCTCGCAGCAGGGTGCCGTTCCCCTGGGGGGTGTGCCTTTGGGGCGGCGGGCGACCCCGCAGAAACCCTGGGGGAGGCCGTGGGCCGGGTCGTGGGGGCCCCCAGAATGCTGGGTTGAAGGGGGGGGGGGGTAATAAAATCGACCCTGCAAGGGTTAGAACAGGGAAATTAAGTAAGGGTAAGTGTGGAAAAAATTTTAATTCCCTAAAAAGATCAAGAAATTTTCATCTCTCTCTCCTCTCCTCTCTCCACACAACACACAAACACAAAAAACCCCCAAAAACACACACACACACACACACACACACACACACAAATTAATTTTTTAGGGTTGACTGCCTGAGGTGAGGCCAAACGTAAAAAGGGGAAAA
>CM060322.1:797209-802209 GCA_030674155.1 Stramonita haemastoma
GTGTGTGTGTGTGTGTGTGTGTGTGTGTGTGTGTGTGTGTGTGTGTATAGGGGGGGTGTGTGTGTGTGTGTGTGTGTGTGTGTGTGTGTGTAGGTGTGTGTGTGTGTGTGCGATTCAAGATTCAAAATATTTTATTGCCATTTAAGTCATTTAGACTTACACACACAAAAACAACAGTTTTAATTATCTTTCAGCCCAAAATGATGTCCACTAAAAGCATGTTGCTTTCTTCTTCTCTTTTCTCAAAACATTCATTCACATATCTAATGATATCTGCTTATGTTCTTTGTCTTTGGTTTTAACTTTTATGCGTGTGTGCGTGCGTGTGTGTGTGTGTGTGTGAGTGTGTTTAGGTGTTTGTGTATGTTAGGGGGGGGGGTGCAGAGGTGTATGTAGGGGCGTGTGTGTGTGTATGTGTGTAGGTGAAGTGAGTGTCGACTCACCTTCCGCCAGGATGAGAGCTCCGTTGTGGATCCTTGTGGCGATGTTCCTCAGGCCCTTGGGTCCATGGTAGATGGCGTACATGGCTGACATGTTGGCCAGCAAGGCCTGGACACAGCAACAACAGTGATCAGTCAGTCCATGCAACACACTGAGCTCAGCTGACTTAAAGCAACACTATCCCCAAAGTTGGAAGAAATGGATGCATAACATGCAAAAATCTCAGTATTGGTAAAGCTCGGAGCTCTAACCGAGGAACAAGAAACACACACACACATGCGCGCACACACATATACACACATGCGCATGCACGCACGCATGCACATTACACACACATGCACACACTACACACAGAGATATATATGTATATAAATCATAATATATATATATAATATATATATATATATATATATATATAATATATATATATATATATATATATATATATATATATATAAAGTAAAACACATAGCGAAAGTAAAACAACCAGCATATTATGGTTCCCCAATATTTCGGCTTTCGCCTTCTTCAGGGGGTGTTTATTACGATGACGTGATATATATATATATATAATATATAATATATATATATATATAATATATATATATATATATATATATATATATATATATATATCTCTCTCTCTCTCTCTCAAACCAAAACTGTGCAACTATATACAGATTAAAATGGGATATAAAGTCATGCACAGTGCACAGATCTAACATCACTCAGTAGGGCCTAGTCCACAGTGCTAAATTTAGCGCGCCCCTTCCTTTTGCCTAGTCCATGTGTGGTCAGCTCTTGCTATAAATAGCACCAGCTGGCCACAGCTGGGCTGCGCTGGGCTGGAACAATTAGCCACTAAGAGGAGCTGAAACAGGGAGATCTGACAGCTGTGAATGGGGAGGGAAAAAAACCGACTTCAATGTGACCAAAGATGCACACACCTGGCAGTGCAGATGTTGCTGGTGGCCTTGTCACGTCGGATGTGCTGTTCCCGGTCTGCAGAGCCAGGCGGTAGGCTGGTCTCCCCTGGGCGTCTCTCGTCACTCCCACCACACGACCAGGGATCGTTCGCAGGAAGTTTTCTCTGCAGGCGAAGAAGCCCGCGTGGGGTCCCCCGTAGCCCAGGGGTATGCCAAAGCGCTGGTTGGTGCCGATGGCGATGTCCATTCCAATGTCACCGGGAGGTCGCAGGATGGTCACCGCCATCAGATCTGTTGCCCCGACAACCAGCGTCTGAGGAAAAGCAAAATAACAGAAGCTTGTTAGGTAAAAGTAAAGGTGTCCCATAACCTGTGTGGTCCTAGGGGAGCAAGGCATCAGAGACCTCAGCTTCTCTAGAGGCCAGCATATTGAGGGCCGCGCCCATCTCCTCTCCCTCGCTGCTTTACTTTCCCTGACCCTAAAGAGGGCAGGTACACATTTACAGCTGGGTGAACTGGGGGTACTGTACTGAAGCCAAGGCGCGCAAACTGTCACCCATCCAACTGGTAACCACGCTCGACGCTGCTTAACTTGACTTGGGGAAAGCAAGCGCTCTGACCACTGAGCTATCCCACCCCCAAAGCTTGTTATGTTGCTAAAAATATGGT
This sequence comes from Stramonita haemastoma, assembly GCA_030674155.1. NCBI lineage: Eukaryota > Metazoa > Mollusca > Gastropoda > Neogastropoda > Muricidae > Stramonita > Stramonita haemastoma. The sequence goes on from CM060322.1 coordinate 799,246, forward strand.
GATGAATACATGTCAGGTCACTTTGGTTCACTAGATATATCCAATAAACAATGCTTTTTTTTTTTGGTTCAGAAATATGATTTTGACAGAAGTTTCATGTTTTCTATGTCAGCGGGATGTCACATCCTCTGTAGCCAGTGTTACAGAATGTGCTGCTCCATGCTTTCCTGTACCCCCTGCTCTCTCTTTCCTTTCCCATCACCCCTGCTCTCTCTCCTCTCTCTCTCTCTCTCCTCTCTCTCTCTCTCTCTCTCTCTCTCTCTCTCTCTCTCTTCTCTCCTGATTTTTCTCCTGGAGTTAACATCAGTGCTGACTCCACTCTCCCCAAAAGTCCTTCGGATGAGACTTTAAACCGAGGCCCCGTGTGCGAACGCATGCAGAACATCTTGCGCACACGTTCAATCCTGTTCCGCTTTTCGTAAGAGTAGGCCATTGCGTGCTGGTGGGAACAGATGACATTTACAAAACTGCATACACACAGGGACTGGACGTAAAAAAGCACATGAGTGCTTATTCCATTATCCTCGATATAAAACAATAAATCAAGTTAAATCAAATCTCTCTCTCTCTGTCCGTCTCTCTCTGTCTCTGTCTGTCTGTCTCTCTCTCTCTCTAAATCAAGTTAAATCAAATCTCTCTCTCTCTCTCTGTCTCCGTCTCTCTCTGTCTCCGTCTCTCTCTGTACCTTGGAGGCCTTGGCGTTGTTGATGAGGTTGGAGAAATCGCTGACATGACCGTCAGTGTCGGGGTACTGCACCAGCACACCACTGATGTCGTTCTGGACAGGTCCAGCTCCCGCCAGTCCCCCTCCACAACCTCAATGTTCAGCACACTGCAACCAGTCCATCCATCAATCAACCAGTCAATCAATCAACCAGTCCATCAGATGAGCAATCAACCATTCAATAAGCCAATCAATCAATAAGCCAATCAATCAGTCAATCAATCAATCAGATGATCAATAAACCAATCAACAATCAATCAACCAGTCAATCAATCAGTCAATAAATTGATCAATCATTCAACTGGAACACCTCTGTATCCAAGATTGGTTTTCACTGTAGAAGCAGTACTGGATAAAGAAACAAACAACCCAAAGTCAGGCATGCAACCTGAGAGAGAGACAACAAAAAAGGGAGGAAAAAAGGAGAAAAGACTCCTAACTTTTTTGCATTAATATTAACACCTGTTCAATATCCACTCAGCTATCATCAGCAGTCCCTTCACTAATATGTTTGCCGGGGGAACACGTGGGACGAGTAGGTTGACACCTTACTCTAGGCTGGTCTGTCTTCAGTCTTTCATAGCAACACAGCCATGTCTGCTCATGTATCTTCCTTCCTTAAGTGTCCCCCTCATTGGACAATTTGGCATGCAAGTTTCCTCCTCTTTACAACAGCCAGAAAGGGTTTATGAATGAAGGAAAGCCCTTCACTTAGCCAGAGCATCTATCACAGCAAAACATCCCTGAAGTCAGAATGCGGCTACCTTCATGGTGGGAAAAATGGTTGCATGCGCAAAATCTCGCCACTGGTGAATCTCGGTGCTATAGCTGAGGAATGGGACACCCTCCCCTCCCCCCCGCACCCCCCCAAAAAAAGACTAGAAATAAAACAGAAACAGGAGAAAGAAAAAACTTCTGCCTACCTGGCACGAGTCTTGACAACAGAGATGGTCTGTGGGTGGCATCGCATGTCAATGAAAAACTTCTTTCTTTTGGTGTGCCTGGAAATCAAAAAAAAATACAACATTTCAACAAACATTTAAGCATGTGTGAGTGAGTGTGTGTGTTGCGCACGCATGCGCAGGGGGCATGCATGTGTGTGTGTGTACATGCCTGCATGCATGAGTATGGATTAGTTTTCTGTGTCTGTGTGGGTTTCATTACCGTTTTAGATATCTTGCTCGTGTTGCACCACACTATACCATCAATAACTGCCTTCAATGCATGTTGATCTCTACTCCCCTTTCCCTTGTGCAATTATCACAGCTGTTAGATTTGGCTTAAAAACCACAAATCCTTACCCTACAGTCATGAGAAAACAAATTATCACAACTCCACACCCCTTCTTTCTTTTTCTTCTCCTCTACCCCATCCCCTGAAACAACTCCCCTCTGACACTACCCTATCCCCTGAAACAACTCCCCTCTGACACTACCCTATCCCCTGAAACAACTCCCCTCTAAAATCACCCTCCCCAATCCCCTGAAACAACTCCCCTCTAACATCCCCCCATCCCCTGAAACAACTCCCATCTGATATTACCCCCCCCCCCCCCATCCCCTAAAACAACTCCCATCTAATATTACCCCCCCCCCCCAAATCCCCTGAAACAACTCCCCTCTAACATAACCTCCCCATTCCCCTGAAACAACTCCCCTCTAACATAACCTCCCCATTCCCCTGAAACAACTCCCATCTAACATAACCTCCCAAATCCCCTGAAACAACTCCCCTTTAGCATTACATCCCAATCCCCTGAAGCAACTCCAATGTAACATTACCCCCCCCCCCCCAAATCCCCTAAAACAACTTCCCTCTAGCAAAATAAAACAACCAACCCCCCCCACCCACCCCCCCAAAAAAAACCTTCCCTCTATCATCACTCCCCAATCCCTCAAAACAACCCCCCTCTACCATCACCCCCTCCAACCCCCCCCCCCCCCCAAACCCCCAACTTCCCCTGAAAACCCCATCTCCTGACCTCTGGCAGAGGGTCATGGCTTCAGCAGCGGCGGTGGCCTCATCCAGCAGGGAGGCATTGGAGACGTCCAGCCCCATCAGGTCGGCGATCATCGTCTGGTAGTTCAGCAGACTCTCCAGCCGACCCTGCGCCAGCTCCGCCTGGTAGGGCGTGTACTGTGTCGTCCTGGGGTGTCAACAGATAAAAATGTGTTATTGTTAGGATGTGATGTATGGATTTAAATGAGTGAAGATTATCGGGTAATGAATTCAGCCAAAGA
>CM060322.1:807209-809732 GCA_030674155.1 Stramonita haemastoma
CATTTCAGATACAGTCAGATATAAACTGGGTCAGTGGGCTACACACTAGCCTAGAGAATCAGTGCAAACCAGGTGAGACAATACAAAGTCTTCCATATCTTACTTTGTGACTATGAAGATAAAGATATGCATGCACGCATTTTTTTTGGTTCTTTTTTTTGTTGTTTTTTTGGTCATCACTAAACTGGTGACTGTCTTCTGTGTCTTAGTGACTGTGTACAGATAAAGTTGTGCCTGTATCTTTTTATCCCCTCCTTTCACAGGCCGTTCACACTGTGACCTGTGACCTTGTCCCATTAAACGGACAGCAGTTCAAATCCCAGTGGGTAAAGTTTGACAATTTGTGCCAAAACCTTTTTTTCCCCCCTTAAGGTGGTGCATCGGTTGAATGCTGATCATGAAAGCACCGTTTTTATTCTCTGCCTGTCAGTATTGTACTTGCCCTTCAGGGATGATTAAAGTGGGGTGTTGTTTTTTTCTTGACTTGAAGACGAAGAAGATGTACTTTACCTTGGCTATTTAAACCCGTTTCCTATAAATATGTCAGGATTTGTGACACGATGGGATCACCTTAGGGCTGAACAAACAGAGCCTCTTTTCAGAACGCAAGCTTGTTTCCTGGTATAGTCAGTTGACGCATGTTGTTTTCATATATAATGGCCTACAACACATAATTTGCGACTTCTCGACTGATCTGTCATTATCAACAACAACAACAAAAAAGAGAATTCCACAACCAGAATAAATCATTTGCTACACACATTGCTTGCCAATGACTCATAGTTTTTTGTTGATCCTGTAAACATTAATGTAATATCGTATAACTTGGATATGAAGTGTTTATTAAGATGATGAACTGCAGATGAATTACATTTATAAATAAATACTTCTTTGCAGGTAGGTGACAGACCTGATATAGCCTCTGTGGTGGGTCGGCAGGGCACTTTACATCATGGTCGCATTGAATTGGATTTAAGACCTAGCCTAGAGCACTGAGAGGGAAGAAAAAGGAAAAGAGAGAGAGAGAGCGAGAGAGAGAAGAGAGAGAGAGAGAGAGAGAGAGAGAGAAGAGAGAGAGAGAGAGAGAGAGAGGGAGGGAGGGAGGGAGGGAGGGAGGGGGGGGAGAGAGAGAGAGAGAGAGAGAGAGAGAGAGAGAGAGAGAGAGAGAGAGAGAGAGAGAGAGAGAGAGAAGAGAGAAGAGAGAGAGAGAGAGAGAGAGAGAGAGAGAGAGAGAGAGAGAGAGAGAGAGAGAGAGAGAGAAAGAGAGAGAGAACACTGAACACAAAAAAGGTTTAATGTGCACCGGCCTTAGGCCACTATACAAAACATGTTTGAGGAAGGGGGAAAGTAAACACCATAGCCGAAAACATTTCCATCCATGTCACACAGAGAGACACAGAGAGACACAGAGAGAGAAAGAGAAAGAGAGAGAGAGAGAGAGAGAGAGAGAGAGAGAGAGAGAGAGAGAGAGACAGACAGACAGACAGACAGACAGACAGACAGACAGACAGACAGACAGACAGAGAGAGTGTGTGTGTGTGTGTGTGTGTGTGTGTGTGTGTGTGTGTGGTGTGTGTGTGTGTGTTCGTTTCGTTTCGTTTTTTAGATTTTACGTCTTTTCACTATTATGATATTAACGAAGGGAACAGGGAGAAGAGAAGAAAAGCGATGCTTGTGTGTGACTAAAAGTTTTGTTTTGCATTTAAAATGCGTATAATATGACTGGTGTGTGGGAATGTGTGTGTGTGTTTTGTGTACGTGTGGTGTGTGCACCCGGGGTTTGGAATGTGTGTGTGTGAGAGCACGGGGAATGTTGTGTGGGTTGTGGGGTGTGGTGGTGGTGTGTGTGGTGTTGGTTTGGTGTGTGTGTTGTGTGTGTGCACGGTTGTGTGAATGTGTGGGTGTGGGGTGTGGTGGGGTGTGTGTGTGTGGTGTGTGTGTGTTGTGTGGTGTGGTGAGGAATGGCGTGCAGCAACAGAGAGAGAAGAGAGAGAGAGAGAGAGAGAGAGAGAGAGAGAGAGGGGGAGAAGAAGGTTGTGGGTGTTTTTGTGTGGTTTTTGTGTGGGTGGTGTGTGTTGGTGTTGTGTGTGCGGTGTGTTTGTGCGTGTTGTGTGTGTGGTGCATAAGATATCAATTTAGGACACAATGGCCCAAATTAATTTCAAAAACAAGAGAAAAAAAAGAAAAATAGTGAACAGTTACTAAATAAAAGCCCCCCCCCCCCCCCCCCCCTGAAAAAAAAAACAAAAAAAAAAAAACAACAAATAACCCCCCCCCCCCCCCCCCCCCCCCCCCAAAAAAAAAAAAAAAAAAAAAAAAAAAAAAAAAAAAAAAACCAACAAACAAAAAAACAAATTCAAGTGGGCATATTAAAAAACCATAGACTGGGCTATTTACAAAGGGGGTGAACAATTTCAATCAAAAGAATGTGATCCGACATTAGATTCTGAGAAGTTTCCCTTTAAAAAATTCCGGGCTTTAAAAAATTTTTGGAAAAAACTGGGGTACTTTCTACATCTGTAA
>CM060322.1:814832-869832 GCA_030674155.1 Stramonita haemastoma
TGGCACATTCAAAAAACGTTTTATAGCAAATGTATGGACTTTTTCCATTTGTGTATTTACATATAATCCCCATATTTCTGAGGCGTAAGTTAACAAAGGTTCTATTTGGGTGTCAAATAACTTCCAAAATAAAGAACAGTCTATCGAATTAAGCTTTCGTAGTGTTTTAAGTATTTCTATCACACCTTTTTTCCCCTTCCTACATGATTCCTGCCATGCAAAATTGAGACTAAGCCTTGTTGAAAATACCATGCCTAAATATTTATATGTATTAACTATTTTGACTTCATCATTTCCATAGAACCATTTTTCATATACTGATAAATGCCCACCCATCCTAAAAACAATAATGTTCGTTTTATCCATATTCACAGTTAGATCAAACCGATCTGCTTCTTCCTTTAAGACGTTTAACTGATTTTGTAAACCTATAACCGTTTCAGACAAAAGAATGATATCATCAGCAAAAAGTAACAAAAATACCTCTATTGCTCCAGATATAAACTGAATACCGTGTTTGCCTTTCCTTGACAGTTCGACAGCCAGTTCATTTATAAAAAATGAGAACATTTGTGGGCTTAAAATACACCCCTGCTTCACTCCCTTGGGGCATTCGAAGAAATCAGAATATTCATTTCCAGCCCGCACACACGCTACTACCGAATTATAGACAGCTCTAAGTGCCATATATAATTTACCATTTACTCCATTTTTGCGTAATATATTCCAAAGTATATTTCGATTTACAGAATCAAAGGCCTTTCTAAAGTCGACAAAGGCAACAAAAAGTTTTTTATTGGAAAGCAAATGCTTTTGCACTAGAGAATAAAGAGTAAATATATGATCAACGGTGCTGTACCTTGCTCTAAATCCTGCTTGTTCTTCAATTAATTTTTCTTCGTCATCTGCCCATTTAGTTAGTCTTTTATTCAAAATGTAAGTATAGAGTTTGCTTAAAACACTAGTAAGAGCTACTCCGCGATAATTATCAGCATTATTGATATTTCCTTTTTTATGAATTGGTATTATTATAGATTTTGCCCACTCTAAAGGGAAAGCACCCCTTTCAAACAAATGATTAAACAACTGCACAAGGAAAGTAATTACAGTTCTGTTTGCATGTTTAAGCATTTCTCCAATTATTTTATCAGGGCCAGCGCTTTTTCCCGTTTTTAAATGTCTTATGCTATTAATGATTTCACTCTCCAATATAGGATTATTGAATAAAGGTTCAAACTCCTCCTCATCTTCTTGCATTGTATCAACATTCTCTTGTGCTTCTGCACTACCAAAGTCATTAAAAACCTTTAAAAAATGGTCATGCCATTGTTCAATAGTTATTTCATTGTGTACCATAGACTTACGATTAACTGATCTTACAATAGACCAGAAAGTTTTTGAGTCATTAAAGGAATCTCTAAGTTTTTCCAGTCTCTTTTCTTCAAACTCTCTTTCTTTTGCTTTCCTTAAAATGATGTATTCTTTTCTTGCAGTAGTATACATTTTTCTTTTTTCTGTCTTATCCTCAATTGTTTTACAGCGTTGAAATCTTTTTAATAATCTTTTAACTTCTTTCTTTTTCTTTTCACATTCAGCATCAAACCAATCACTACATGTTTTTCTCCTATGACTAACTGTCCTAACCATGCATGCAGCAGCTCCACATAACGCTTTAACAAAATGATCTAAACTGTCATTTATATCAGTGTTCAGTAGTTGGGAAGCTGTCTGTATAGTTTCTTGGAATTCGACACTATCAAGTTCTTGTTTATATAATTCAGCAAAATCTTCTGACCATATAATTTTGTCTTCATTCTTATGTTCTTTAATTTCAGCTCTAGTACAATCACTATTTCCTATCCACATTGTTTCAACTGGGAGGTGCCATGAATCAATGCAATCTCCAATACACAAATCAAAACTTGATAATAAATGACTAGGTACAAGAACATAATCAATAACACTGCAACCATTGGGAGATACAAATGTATAATCTCCTTGATTATCTCCCTTACAACAACCATTCAAAATAATCATATCAAACAAAAAGCATAAATCTAGCAAGGACCTGCCAAAATTATTTATCGTATCATCCTTGGAAGAACGCACATAAAGATCATCATCCATACTATCATACTCAACATCATCAAAATAATTAGACATAACTTCAAGGTCGGCTTGTTCATGACCTGTTCTGGCATTTAAATCTCCTATAATCATAAAATGAAAATCATCTTTTTGAAAATATTATAATAATGCTTCCTCTAGTAATATAACACCATCCTTGATTATTTTTTCATTATAGATAGGACCACCTTCTGGTACAATATAACAAGCTATCAAAATAACATCTTTATCTAGACTGAAAATACATTTATTTATTCTTATGGCGATAGTGTTGTCACACTCTATTTTAATTTCTTCTACATAATTTTCTAAAAATTTTCTTACTAACAAAACCACTCCTCCAGAGTTCCTTCCATGATGAGAAAGTTTTTTAGCAGGAACATGAAACTTTCGATACTCAGGAAAAATACCACTGAAATCAAAATTATGGTCAAGGAACGTCTCTGTGAGGCAAACAAAATCAAAATTATTTACATAGTTCATAAATGAAACATCTTTTAGTTTATTGTACAAGTTTTCAATATTATAATTCAAAAATGACAATCGACTTGGATGGCCGGGCCTGTCCTAGCTCTTCCTTATGCTGCTAGGGCGCTGGCTCCTGCGTGTGTTGTTGCCACCGGCCGCTTTGCCACGAGCAGACGACTTGCGCGGCGGGTTACGCAGGAAAGCCCGCATACCCGTCTGCTGGTAGGACAGAGGCCCGTCACGTGCAGCACGCCCGTCACTGCCAGAAGACCCCGCCACGTCATAGCGAGGGGAATCCCCGCCAACTGCTGAGTTGTGACGTACATCTCGTGGAGTGGCCCCGTGGCTGCTTCGGTAACGTCCGCTCGTACTGCCTCCGGTGACATCACCCCCGTGCTGGTCCCGTGCTGCACGTGCCACAGAGGTAGAGGAGGGGGAGAAGGGGGCCTGTCGCTCGTGGTCTTCTGTCCGCTGCCAGGCGTGGTGCGCCCCTCTGACGTCACACCCCCTCTGCCGGTGAGGAAAGGGGAATCCCCACGTTGACTGGGCTGTGAGGAGGGGACAGGGGTGGAGGACTGCTGTGCATCCCCACTCTCCACCACCTCTGCGTAGGACTGGGGGTCTGGAAGGCTGGACCCGATCACCATCTTCCCCCTGTGGAAGTAGGCCCTCTTCCCCTCCCTGCGTGCTGCAGCCACCATCTGCGCCTGTGCCCTGGTCAGATCGTTTGCCACCCTGACACCTCTGTCATGTAGGTTCTGTCTGAGATCTTTGTTTGTCAGGATGGACATTTTATCCCTCCACCTACTAAACTTTGCAATCATAGGCCTGGGCTGCCCATCTCGTGACTGTCCTGTTCGATGTGCCCGTGCAATGTCATCCACAGTCCAGGACCTCTGGTCATCCACACTGTTTAGCACATTGATGACTGACTGTGCACATGAATCATGTGATTCGGTGGCAGTGCACTGGGGTATCCCGAAAAGCCGCAGATTGTCCCTTCGTGAGAAATTTTCTAGTCTGTCTGTGTCTGTTTTCAATTATTCTATTTCTATCTTCAGATCTTTGATGTTATCTGACAGTTGTTGGACCTCTTCTCTTTCTTCATTCCTTTCTTCAAATAGCTGGAAGATGTCTTCTGTCATGTCTTTCACTGTTTCTGTCAGCTTTCTATTATCTGTTTCTAGTCTGTCACATCTCGAATTGATTTCTTCGCACTGTTGTTTCACTTGCATTAGTTCATTTTTTATTTCTCCTAAATCATTCCTGATCACACTGGTTTGTTGTGAGAACTGTTGTTGAATGTTCTCCATAACTGTCTTCATCAAATCACTTACTTCTGTTGGTACATTCATCGCTGTGTCTGTTCTTTCTTTCTGTCCATCAGTATTGGGTCCTGGGTTTGTTTCAATGTCGCCGCTAAGCAACAGCCTACGCAGGGAGAAAACAGCGTGCTGCACGCAGAGCGCCATCAGAAGCACAGGCACGTGCACAGCTGACTGACAGGCTGGCCCGCTGTCACTGTCACTGTCACTCATCTCTGTCGTCTCGCACCAAATTGTCCCCTTTTGGATTGATTTTGGAACAAGTCCCACATACTTAAATGACATAAATTTGTCCATGTTCCACCAGAGACAGAAACGACCACAGCACAACAAACATAGCCGGTAACAACATCAGCCGATGTGACAGCGGCCGCGCAGTTGCTCACCTGTGACTGGTTAGGCGACATTTTTTTTAAAAAGTGTGTCACATGTTGACATTTTCCGCCAAACCTCCCAATTGCAGCCCTCCATGTCATTAAGTCCACCATTTTCAGGTTGTTTCGATAGTCGAAAACGTCAACTGAATTTCAGTACAGGTAGCAGCTTGGTACAGTCCTTTGGAAGGTTGTATCTCACAAAACTTGACAGCGCATTTCACAGCAACTGCCACTCGGACGCCATGATTTCTCGCCCCCCCCCCCCGAGAGAGAGAGAGAGAGAGAGAGAGAGAGAGAGAGAGAGAGAGAGAGAGAGAGAGAGAGAGAGAGAGAGAGAGAAAGAGAGAGACAGAGAGACAGAGAGACAGAGAGACAGAGACAGAGACAGAGAGACAGACAGACAGAGAGAGAGAGAGAACTCGAACTCGAACTCGAAATGTGACGCTCCACCACATAATGAGACGGAGTGCACCTGAGGTCAATTTTAAGTTATTGACATGTTATTAATGTGCAATAAAGTGGCTATCAAATACAAAAAACAGATTGAAAATCAGACAATTCTGTGCAACATTATTACAAATTGAAATGATAGACTGCAGGATGGGACAAAATGAGAAACGGGCAAGTTTATTTTAGTAACAGGTTGTCAGAATGAGTGCTTTGGTATTTTCAAAACACATTTAAAGCAAAAGGAATAAACATTATGCCTTGATATCTTATTATAAGGTAAATAAACAGATCTAGTTTGATAATCAATCAAAATCTCAAAATTCACAACTTGACCCCCACCTGCCTTTAAAGGCTCCTAGTGCAAAATTGGGTAATGTGCTAAGCGACTCATTTCGTGGTGGAGCGCCACAAATGTTTATTGAGAGTAAATGGATAAGCACAAAGCTTCTTTACACCATGCTCTCACAAAAGAACAAAACAAACAAGAAAAGACAAAACAAAAACAAAAAACAAAATCGGAAAAAAGGAAATGAAAGGAAAAACCACACACACACACACACACACACACACACACACACACACACACACACACACACACACACACACACATGCACATGCACATGCACATGCACAAAACCTCAAGTAAGCAGCATATGCAAACAATAATGATCAACACTTTCCAATACATAATGATCAATACTTTCAAATACATTTAAACGAATAGACAAAATGAGCATGATAATGAAAACTACAAATAACAATTAGGTGAAAATCAGAGAGGCAAAAAAATAGTAGGTGGGGTCAGAGGGGGAGAGACAGGCAGACAGACAGACAGACAGACAGAAACACAGAGAGAGAGAGTAGAGAGGTAGAGAGGTAGAGAGGTAGAAAGAGAGAAGAGAGAGAGAGAGAGAGAGAGAGAGAGAGAGAGAGAGAGAGAGAGAGAGAGAGAGAGAGAGAGAGAGAGAGAGAGAGAGAGAGAGAGAGAAACAGACAGACAGACAGACAAGACCAAGATGACAGAGAGTATACAAATGCACTATAGAGTAGGGAAATGAATAATCACAAAATGTTGGGTTTTTTATACTATGATCTATTCACCCCCCCCCCCTCCTCTTCCTCCTTCCCATTTTCCCACCAAAATACTAATAGAGGACAACCAATAGCAAAGTAAGCACACTACCAATAAAAAAAAAAACAACTAGTCAATACATGTATGACAAGAGCTATTGAAGATAAGAAAAATCCAAACACACTCAAACTCTTTCCTTCTATGTTCCCCACTTTCCCTCACCGAGTCTCTGCCTTACCCGCCCACCCATCCCTTCTTTGCAAGATTTCCCTATGACAAAATATCAACCAAATCAAACGAAATTGAGCAAAAGGCATACACACACATATATACACATACACGTACGCACGCAAGTACGCAGCACGCACGCACGCACGCACGCACGCACACACACACACACCACACACACACGCCTCTATTATCAATGGGAACTTGAAAAACTATGCAAAAAATATATAACACACTCGCACACACTATATGATCGCAATCAATATTACAATGTTCAATAATGGTATAACAGTTATTTCCAGTGAAGTCATAAGTGCTTTAAGAAGGAGTAGGAAGCAGTATGTTGATGCAACCTCTTTCATTTTCCTGGTCTTTCCTTTAAGATCTTCACAGCTCATCTGTCGCCAGTCTCTCCATGTCTTCTGGATCATTCTTTCCTGTCAGTAATAGTACAATACAAGGCCAAATGCATAGTCCAGTTAGTTCACCTGAAACAAATATCTCTGAAAAGATGTTTTAAAAGATGAAACACTAAGTTTTTGTTTTAAATGAATGGGAATTTCATTCCATATTTTACCTCCTGAATAAACCAAGGATGACATAAATAGATCAGTTCTTGGACGTGGGATAAATAGTGTACTTTTACCTCGAACATTATTATTAATAAACTTTTTGTTCAGATAGGATGGAGCAAGATTATTCATAATTCTGTACATGAATGCACCTTTATTGAAACGACATCTAAGATGAAAGGGAAGGATATTAAGTTCCTTGTAATCTTTTACTTCCAATGGTGTCGATTTAAGGAGCACTATTTTTAAGGAATGGCTATACAAACTTTCTAATCATTTTAAGCATTTTTTACTGGCTAAATCCCAGCATGTGGAGGCATAATCTATGTCAGGCTGTATATAAGCATGAAAGAAAAGCTTGCGGGTATGTTGATTAAGCAAATTTTTTATTCTGTTGAGCTGAAAGATTTTCTGGGCTAACTTTTTAGACAAATTTGAAAGATGAATAGACCAAGATAAATTGTTATCAATATTTAAGCCAAGCAATTTGTGAGAATTTACTTCTTCTAAGTGCCTATTGCAAACTTTAAGCTCCGGTAACTTCAATCTAATGTTTTGTCGCTTTTGCCTTGTCGTAACTAACATAAATTTGGACTTTTCAGGATGGAGAGCCATATGATTAAGTTTAGACCAAAGGATAAGTTTATCAATGTCTTTTTGCATTTCAAAACGAAGCGAACTTGCATCCTTACCTTTATTATGGATCGTAGTATCATCAGCAAATAGTTCACACGTAGTGGAGATATTCAATGGAAGATCGTTTACATAAACTGAAAATAAAATGGGACCTAAAACTGATCCCTGTGGAACTCCATGATTAATTGGCATAAAAGTGGAGGTAATACAATCTTGATATACTGCTTGTTGCCTATTACACAGAAAGGACGATACAAGTTCAACTGCTTCGGGACATAAGCCATACATATCTAGTTTTTTTTCAGAGAAGATCATGATCAATTGTGTCAAATGCCTTTGTAAAGTCTACAAAAACGGCTCCTGATAACAGATTGTTATTGATGTTTTCATGCCATTGTTCAATAATATTTGTTAGTAGAGTATGACAGGAGTGTTTTTTTCTGAATCCACTCTGATTTTGGTGAAGTAAATCATACTTAATAAAGTGAGATTGAAGGTTACTTTTAAGGTGTTTTTCAAGGGGCTTAGACAACGTGGACAGGGTAGAAATAGGTCTGTAGTTTGACGGATCATTTGGGTCACCAGATTTATAGAGTGGTATTACTTTAGCATCTTTAAATGCTTGAGGAAAGCAGGATTTTTCTAAACAGAGATTATAAATATATGTTATATGTTCAGAAATTATGGGTGCCGAAATCTTTAAAATTCTGCTGTCAATGTCATCGAAGCCCCGCGATTTTGACTGTTTTAATAAGCATAATTCTTTGTACACCTCATGTACACCAATAAACCCAAATTTCAACTTAGAAGTTATTTTTCGGGAATCACAAAAATGTTTTAATGCACGTAATTTGTTACATTTTGTAAAATCTACAGGAACAACTTTTTCTCCTACTGTGCTGAAATATTTATTGATACTTACAGCTGATAAATTACAAGAAGGTGGAAGAGATACAGATGGCTTACCTGACAGCTGGTTTATTGCTTTCCAAAGTGATTTGGTATCCTTTTTCGATGAAATAAGATCACTAAAATATTTCTTTTTTGCAGCTCTTTTCATTGCTGTTATCTTGTTTCGCTGCTTTTTGAAATTTTCATCTCTGCCTGTTGATCATAGCAGGGAATCTCTGATTAAAATGGCTGCATTTATTTCATCAGTTAGCCAAGGTGGTTTTTCTTTGAATTTAACACATTTTATTTTGGGTGGTGCGTGCTTGTCATAGACAGACAGAAAAGTTTTGTACCAAACAGCCAGAGCTTCATTTGGATCATTGTGTTGATACACCTCAGAAAAATTAGCCATACATAAATCAGACAGAAACTCTTCAGTATGAAATGATTTATAACTTCTGAAAGAAACACATTTGTGTCGACATATGGGAATTTTGGCGCCCTTTTTGGACCAGGTTAAGCAAACAGGAAAATGATAACTAAGTCCAAACACAGGCACAGATGTTTCTATTATGTTAGTTGGGTTAGTTACATAGATATGATCGATTAATGTTTCAGAAGACAACATTTTCCTTGTTGGGGTGTTAATTAATTGTGAAAGGTTATATGATTCATATAGGTTTTTCCATTTGTTGTGAGGCTTGCATAAATCAATATTAAAATCACCTCGAAACGTCGTCCATCATTTGTTCAAAACGATCAAACCACTCTATGCGCTCATCTGGGTTTCTGTATAAGAAACCAACCAGCATTGGTTTTGATCCTTTCAAATGGATTTGCAGCCATACACATTCAATTCCATACTTATCAAAATTACTAATCTGCTTGTAGTTTATAGACTGATGCACATATGCTATTAGTCCTGTTTCTAATCTTGCTTTTGCATCCCTTCTAATTGTATTAAATCCTGGAATAGAAACAGTATCATTTGAAACTACATCAGACAAACGAGATTCTGAAAAACAAAAGACATGAAAACAATTGTCAGCATTGGAAAGGAGGGAGGTATATCAGATAATTTGTTAAGCAGGTGACAAGTATTGAGATAACCTGCTTTAAAGCCAAATTTGGTCAGCCACTTTCGTGCATTAGGATGATATGACATATTATTGGTATATTACTTTCTTGTCCAACACAGACAAACGCATATACACAGGCATATAAATTTACAAGTCTCAGTTGTCGTCACAGGCAGACTTTTCACAACCTCACGCATGCACAAATCCCTAAAACAGATGAAGAAGAAAAAAACAAACAAACGATCACAAAAACCAATGAAGAATGTAGAAAGGGAAAAGACAATGTAAGTAGAATGAATACAATATGTATTAATAGAAAAGGAACAAACATGACTCAGATACAAAATGAAAGAGATTAACTGATTTGCCACCACACACAATGAGTTGTGGCAGAGTGTATGTCAAAGGACAAAACTGTATAGCTTCTGCAGCTTTTCATCCCCAGCCCCCCAGTCCACGTAGTCATGTGGCCTGCATAACAATACACACCTCTCTAACACACATGCACGTCATGCACTCACGCAAGCACGCACGCACAAACGCGCACACACACACACAGTGATTATTGGAGGCATTAAAGGTTACCAACTGACAGGTTGTCTGTGACCTTGCTGAGCTGCCAGCTGTGAGGCAAGGTCCACTAGCTGCTGGCTGTAGTAGCCAGCAGGATGAGGAGGAACCCAGGCCCGTGGATCAGAGCTGTACAGTGGAGGAGGGTTCATCCCAGGAGAAGCAAACCCCACGGGAAAATTAGCAGGTCTCTGCAAGATTTCTCTACTGTGAACATCATGCTGAGGAAAGTGGTAAGGGAGTCTGGGATAAGGGGCCTCTGGAGCCATGTAACTAGGGTTCGGAAATGGAGGAGGGAAAAATGAGGAAAATTGGGGCAGTGGGAAGAGTGGTCGTGAATCTCCACCAGTCTGGGGTTGACCTCTTCCTTCTGAGAATGTCACACTCCCAGTGGATTCCGGAGCTCTAGACCTTTGTGTGAAATCTAGAGGGTGACCAGCTTTGCTCTGTGTCACCTGGTCACTTCTTTCTGAGGTCAATGGTGGGAAGTCATCCATTGATGTGAGTGGCACCTGTGATACTCTGACATTGTTTAGACTGTTTAATGCAGTTCTATTGTCGGGATTGTTCCTGAGTCTGGTGTTTCCATTAACAAAAGGATGGTTACGAAAATTATATCTTTGTCTATTAATAGGCCCTGTGCTGTCAGAGGATTCTTGTGAAGGTAAATGGGAAGGTTGGGGGAGAATTTGTTTAAAGTTGATTGCCAAGCGGGCTGTTCCCTTGAAACTTGGATGAATTGGATCTTTGTACAGAGCTTGTCGAGGAGCACCATGTAAAGTGACAAAAGTTCAAAAATTGTCTATCATGTCTACCTGCATGCTTGTGCAGGCCGTGTAGAGGTTTCTGTTGGATGGTGCTATTGAATTATTTAATTGGTGTCTTCCTCGAGCAGGAAGAATGGAACTGATGGCAATGTAGGCTGATGGAAAGCAGTTATTACATGAAGAAATGAGTTCATTCCATTCACGAACAGATATGGGTCCTCTAGGACAATCATTGACACCTGCATGGATGATAACTGTGCGAATTTGATCATGTTTCACTAAATTTTGCAGCCATTTGATTATGTCTAAAATTGAAAGTCTTGGAATGCATATCTTGAACAGTCTATTTTGCGTTCCTAACCTTTTTGGATCTATGTGTTTTAATACTGAATCCCCAATAAGTACAGAGGAGGCCTTGGCAGGGATGGTCAGATTGTTTAATGTTTGTTCCACAGTTTTCTCTGCATCTGATTTTTTAGGTGAGTTTTCATGCTGAAGTGGATTTATGACTTTCGGAGAGGCAGGTATTTCCTTTTGGGGATGGAAATCATGTTTTATACCTTCAGGGGTATCTTGTCCCTGATTTTGATCTGAAAAGACTTGAAAACGGTTTCTCACAGACACATTGATAATCTCTGTGCCTTGTTCATCTTTCTCATTACTAACAGCATGTGAGTTGGGGGAATGGTTAGAGCTTTTGTCATTCACTGTGGTGTGTTCAGGTGGGGAGAGGGCTGGAGAATCACTAGAAACACACTCCGATTTCCCATTGACCTTTTGGGATTTGTCTGGTTGACTCTGCGGAGGATTACATTGTGTATATGCATTCTTTACTGTACATGATTTCTGCTGTGTTTGTTTTAGCTGAGAGGATATTGAACCAAGGCAGGATTTTAAAGTATGGTTTTCTTTAGTGAGATTGTTGAGTGTAGTTTGCAGGCTTGAGACACTAGTTTTTAAATCATCAATCACTGACTGTAAGGATTCTACTCTACAGTCAACATGATGTTTAAGTTCATTTTTTATAGAGAGAGAGAGAGAGACAGAGACAGAGACAGAGACAGAGAGAGAGGCAGTGAGGTCAAGTCAAGTCAAGTCAAACTTTTATTTCCAGATGGTACATTGAGTAAGCAGTGCAATTGCTATTTTTTCATCAAGCCATCAAGCCAGGTGGGCAAGAAGGGGGAAAGGAGGAGGGAGGGAGAAAGAGGGAGAGAGAGAGGAGGAGAGAGGAGAGAGAGAGAGAGAGAGAGGAGAGAGAGAGAGAGAGAGAAGAGAGAGAGAGAGAGAGAGAGAGAGAGAGAATGAATGAATGAATAATCTTTATTTTTCAAGGGTAACAGAGTAAGTAAGCATTACATACTTTTTTTCATCCGGCCCTTGCCCTGATCAGGGAATAAAGCTAAGAAACCCCCTCCCTACCCCTACATACCAGCATCACCACCAGCAGCAGTTCAACCAATATTTAAAAAAAAAAGAAAACAGAATACATTCAACAAAACGCGTCATCCTAACTGGATACACTGATAATTATTTAAACAAAAAATAACATAGCAAAAAATATTAAAAAATAGCAAATATTCAGGACCATGAAACAGAAGGCATTACAAATCTATAATGCATGAGTGTGTGTGTGTGTGTGTGTGTGTGTGTGTGTGTGTGTGTGTGTGTGTGTGTGTGTGTGTGTGTGTGTGTGTGTGTGTGTGTAAGCGGGAAAACAAGCAAAGTAGGCATAAAAGGGGGAAAAAAACAGATTAAAAAACAACAACAACATAAAATCCTTTAAACACAAAAAACTATATGAAAACACATTTCAATATTCAAATGGTAAGAATACAGTTTGAATCCAACATAACAACCAAAATACTCCTCTCCATAATAAGTCTAGGATAGAATATCTGAAGGTGGAAGTTGGAGGGGAAAGGAAAGGGAAAGGAAGCAGAGAGAGAGAGAGAGAGAGAGAGAGAGAGAGAGAGAGAGAGAGAGAGAGAGAGAGAGAGAGAGAGAGGAGAGAGAGAGAGAGAGAGAGAGAGAGAGAGCGCATCGCCAAATTACATCGTCATCAAAACAAACCAGTCAACAAAAATATTTCAAAAAACTCACTTCCATAAAAAATAATTATCATCAATGAAACCTAAATACTCGCAATTTAACCAAACCTACCAAGGAAAAGAAAACCCACAGAGAGAGAGAGAGAGAGAGAGAGAGAGAGAGAGAGAGAGAGAGAGAGAGAGAGAGAGAGAGAGAGAGAGAGAGAGAGAGTATCTTCAAATTACATCAAAACAATTTAGTCAATATTTCAAAACACTCTCACTTCTGTAAAAAAAATAATAATAATTATCATCAATTATCTATAAACTCATAATGTAGCCAATCCTTACAAGGAAAAGAAAACCCTAAAAGGCAAACAACAAGCAAAAGAGCAAGATTGTATAGAAAATTATTTTTAAAAATCAAATAGGAGCGAAACATTTAAGGTTATAAATACAAACCAGTTTTAAATCAAACTCTAAACATTAGAGAGAGAGAGAGAGAGGGGGAGGGAGATAGAGACAAGAGAAAAAAGTGTGTGCGCGCCCGTGCGTGTTTGTGTATGTGTGTGTGTATGTATATGCACGTGCTCGTGCACGCGTGTGTGTGCGCGCGCACGTGTACATGCATGCTGTGTCTTCGCGCATGTGCATGCGTGCATGTGTGCGTGTAGAACTGTAATATATCTTATTCTTTTATTGTATGATTTTATATCACTACTAGGTTGGGTTCTTGCCTTAAAGTGAAAACACATATAGGGATGTGAACAGACTAACAGACAACTCGATAGGATATAATATAGTTTTATTCAGAGACTCGTGTACATAGATGTATACATGAACAAGGCCTATCTAAAAGTGCGGGAAAGTCAGTCTCGCTTCCAGGCACTGGTCGGACAGTTCCCACGCACTCTCGCAGGCGAATGGTGCCAGAATGAATGAGGCCAAGGTCAGGCTGAGTGCAGGGGATGGACAGTAAGGGAGGGGGTAGATCAAGATGGGGATCCTTGTTGGCTTAGGGGTACTGTCCTTCAGTCTTTATTATGCTAGTATTAATAATACTTCATCCCCCTTCTTTTATAAAAGAAAATTATAATAAGATTGTTATTTTCTTGTGAAGCTGGTGATGTCCTTTCACAATCAGGTATGCAGACTATTAGCAGTTGTTCCTGGCTAATGTCACTGGTGATTTTGTTTGAGTCAACTTCTCTTGTGCCAGCATTAAAACTTGAAGATGTAGAAGTATCTTGAAAGTATTTGAAGTAGTCTCTTGACACGCACAGTTCATGTTCATTTGATTAACCTACCACATTGAATAACTCATTATTGATATATATGGATATATATATTTGAGAAACAGAGTTGGATATATATTCAAGCAAAAGATGAGAGGAAGAATGAGGTTAGCAGATTATATAGTTTCACATGCAGTTTACTATTTTCTACAGTCTTTCATTATCATGCATCCGAACAGTAAATGTTGGTCCGTGTGTATTTCTTTTGTTTGTGGGTATAATTATGTGCAAGTGTTCGGGATTTCACGATAGAATTGCTTGTATGTATTCACTATCTTTCTCCGTCCTTTGAAGGAAAATTTAAAAAATCAACATGCCTGAATGCACAGTATATCTGATTGTTGCTCATTTGCTTCATCTTTATCATTAGCAGAAATTTTAGATCGAGAGTGTTAGATTTAGATTTCCTGAATAAGGCGTTGTGGTGGTTTTGCGTTTCTGTTTGATCGTCGTAGTGTGTGTGTCCGGGGCTGTCTGATTGTGTTGCCGGTGTCGTTGTCAGAATGACAGCTGGCGAGGTAGCCGGGGTCCCTGGGGTCGTTGTCCAGGGTGTCGTCTGTCCATGTGACGCGTCGTTGCTGGCGGCTGGACCGCGGGGTCGGGGTCTGGGTCGTCAGGGCCCGCAGTTGCTGTCTGTTTCGCTGGTACTGTCCTCCATTGGGGGTTTGGACAGTGTATGACCAGGGCTCAGGTCGCTTCTCCGTGACGTTGGCTGGGGACCAGGTGCCGTCCTGGCTTTGGACCAAAACTTTCTGCCCGACTTTGAGTGGGGGCAGATCTTTGGCGCTGCGGTCGTAGTACTCCTTCTGCTTCCGTTGACGGGTCTTCAGGGCTTCTCGCGTCTTCTGGTGTTCCAAAGATATGGAGGGGAGGGACGGGAGGTTGGACCGGATTGTGTGGGAATAGAGGAGCTCAGCAGGGGACGGTAGGGCGTCGTTGATGGGGGTCAACCGGAGACAAAGCAAAGCCATGTCTGGATCACTGCCGCTCTGTTTTGCTTTGAGGAGGGTCTTCTTGACAGTCTGGACCATTCTCTCCGCAAAGCCACTGGATTTTGGGTATTTGGGTGGGGGTTGGATGACAGGTTTGGAGTCCTGCTCTAGAGATATGTGCAGTTCTCCTTCAACGTCTCAAATGCCCTCGAACCTATCAGGGTACGCAGTCTGTAGGTCTTTTGCGCTCAAGATGGGCTTAGTTTCATCTTGCACGGGCGATTTTGCGTGTACGGCACAGTGTACTGTCACCAACTGCAGTGCTCTGCAGCTTGGTAATCCCAGGATTGCCGGACCGTCGCTGTCAGTGACGAAGAACTCAGCTTCGTGCCAGTCTGCTTTGTGTTTGCAACGAAGCTTAATGACGCCGTGCTGTTTGATGACGGTGCCATTGTATGCATGAAGGATTGTTCTTCTGGGCATTGTTGTCCCTTTTGCTGGGAAGCCTTCTGCGTCCAGCTTCTCTGGAAACATCCTGCGAAACGTTCTTAAGGGGAGGATGTTCCCCTGTGCTCCCGTGTCCACCTTAACGCGCAGTTTGGCTGGTTGTTTGTAGTCGACGACGATTTTGGTGTATATCTCGTCTCGATTATCGTCCATTGCTTTTTCAATGCTTGAAAAGTCTAGGAAATCCATGTCGTTGGCGATATCATCGATCTGGTCATTGTAGACAGCGTTGATGCGCTTGCGTTGTCTATTTTTGTCGCCCTTGTGTCGACTTGAGGATCTGCCTCTGTGTCCGTCTCCACGCCCTTGCCGATGCTCGGTTCGACGCGAAGACTTGGCTCTTCCTTCTGTAGTCGATCTGCAGACTTCTTGCCAGTGGTTCGGTTTTCCGCACCTGTAGCATTCTGCGCCATATGCTGGACATTTTCTAGGTGGGTGTCTTGTACCACAATTTCTGCACATTTGTTTTGCTTTGACTGCGTCAATATTTGCTGCTGCTGCTGCGCTGTCACCATCCATTAGCTTCTTCATCTGACTCATGTAGCTGGTGGTAGCCTCGTGCGATTTAGCAATAGCTAGAGCTTGATTTAGAGTCAATGTAGTGTCTTTGGACAGCAAGTCTCTCTGGACAGCATACTGATTCGTGCCGGATATCAGCTGTTCCAGCACTCTCTCTTCAGCCTGATCTGCTTGGTATCTACATTTCTGAATTTTGGATCTGCAGCGCGTCACAAAATCTTCTACTGTTTCAGATTCTTTTTGTCTCAGTCTTTGAAGCTCTAGCCTGTGTATACGAAAGTTCTCTTGTGGCTGCAGAAGATCAAGTCTCTCCCATATGTTGTTTGGTTCCTCGAGCTGTTCTTGTGTCAACTCCCAGGTGTTGAAGAGTCTTAATCCTTCTGTCCCTAACCAGAGAATGATGTGGTTGTGCTGCTTTTTAGGATCAGTGTTTTTCACTGCAAACCACATTGTGCACATCTGTCTGAAGTCTCTGAGTGCTTGTGCGCGGTCGCCGTGCAACCAGTCCATCTTAGGATTGGGCAAGTTGTCAGCCATAGTGGTTGTGTGTGGTAAAATATGAAAAGATACCACTTACCTGATTGGTGATGAGTATATGACAAACAGGCACAGGTATTATACCAGCACAGAGTAATCCAAAGTTGAATCAATGTCACATATGTCCAATCAGGCACTGTAAATCCGTTGGTCGAATTTAGTAGTCCATGGCACAGTTGTGTCAGTCTGAAATCACTTTTACAGGCACTCATGCTGCCACCATGTAATAAATCTTATTATTTTATTGTATGATTTTATATCACTACTAGGTTGGGTTCTTATTATAAGTTTACTGCCTTAAAGTGAAAACACATATAGGGATGTGAACAGACTAACAGACAGCTCGATAGGATATAGGCCTAATATAGTTTTATTCAGAGACTCGTGTACATAGATGTATACATGAACAAGGCCTATCTAAAAGTGCGGGAAAGTCAGTCTCGCTTCCAGGCACTGGTCGGACAGTTCCCACGCACTCTCGCAGGCGAATGGTGCCAGAATGAATGAGGCCAAGGTCAGGCTACATGCGTTAGTTTTAGGCGAGTGCAGGGGATGGACAGTAAGGGAGGGGGTAGATCAAGATGGGGATCCTTGTTGGCTTAGGGGTACTGTCCTTCAGTCTTTATTATGCTAGTATTAATAATACTTCAGTCTACCCCTGGCGTGGAAGCTCTAGCCCTGGGAAAAAGACACTGGGATAATAATTATGGTGTAGGCCTAAGGCCAAATACTGCTTTACATTTTTGCAGCCTAAAGCCATTGCACATAAAAAGACATCAGGAGAATATGGCATATGGCAAAATACTGCTTTACATTTCTGCAGCCTAAAACTGTTAGAAACATATCTGAATAATTTATTATTACAGTGACTACGGTAAAAAGATATCGATATAGAATAATAGACCAATGAATAACGATTTATGTAAAGGATTTTCTCTTACACACTTCAACCATACTTTACAGAAAACTGGCTTCATATAACACTACAAGTGTTAATGACTGCACAGTAATATCTACATATGACTGCACAATGATATCTACATACAACAATAGGCCGATGAATATCAAATAAAAATTCAAGTAAATGATTTTCTCTCGTGTACCTCAACCATACTTCATGGACAGAAAGCTGCCTTCATACAAAAGACTGCCAGCATTTTCTTTAACAATCTGTTGCATCAATTCATTGTTATGTTGTGGCAGCAGAAAATCATGAGAATAACCCCAAGTTCTAAATTTCGTTCGGGGCTACCCAAGTCCTTTCACAGCGAACAATGCTGGAGAGACTGCCTCTATTTTAGCCACACAGCTGACCAGGCTGTGTTTGAATGGAAGTCTTATAAACGTGTGCTTGATAAAATTGACAAAGCTGCATGCACATGGAAACTGTATGTAAAAAAGCGAACGAGTGTTTACTCCTTTATTCTTGAAATATTTTTAGAGTAGAAAGCAAGCCACAGGAGTGGGAGCACACGGAAATCTTGCATCCCCCCTCCCCTCCCCTCCCCTCCCCTCCACCACAATGATAATGATCTCAGCAACATTTTTCCATAACCTTCAATACAAATTCTTCCCTCCCCTTACTATACTTTTTAGATTTTTAAAATTTTTAAAATATGTTTTCATTTTGAACATTTTTACATAATCACGAACAACAAAACAAATGGACACACTACACACACAAAAACAAAACCTACCTGTTGCTTGGGGCAGAAAGTGGCGCTGTGTGGCGCAGTGACGATGCATGGTGTGGATTTTCTGCATGCATGTCTACACAATCATCTTGTCTGTCACGATGCATGGTGTGGATTTTCTGCATGCATGTCTGCACAATCATCTTGTCTGTCACGATGCATGGTGTGGATTTTCTGCATGCCTGTCTACACAATCATCTTGTCTCAGTCGTTGCCATTCAGAAATGAAAATGTCGGCTTGGCAAGAGTTCTGAAACCCTCTGCGGTTGAGCAGAGTTCGTTTCCATGTGTTGAATGGGGCATCAGCTTGGAGGGTCATCACTTGGGTTTTCTCTCTTTTCTTCTTTTTCTTTGTTTTTTTCATCACTGGCTGGCTAACTGGTTGGCTAACTGGTTGGCTAACTGGCTGGCTTCTTTC
Source organism: Stramonita haemastoma (assembly GCA_030674155.1). Classification (NCBI taxonomy): domain Eukaryota; kingdom Metazoa; phylum Mollusca; class Gastropoda; order Neogastropoda; family Muricidae; genus Stramonita; species Stramonita haemastoma. The sequence goes on from CM060322.1 coordinate 833,327, forward strand.
ACCTTGCTGTTTAGCGTTTCTCGACATTTTGCTTTGCCGGCCTGCATACATGTGTAGTTGCTTGCTGGTTGACGTTGGTTCTGTGTTACAATGCAAGAACATGACACTAGAGAGGAGAACAGAAAGAAAGAAAAGAGAAACGAAAGAATAAGGACCAAGAGAGAGAGAGAGAGAGAGAGAGAGAGAGAGAGAGAGAGAGAGAGAGAGAGAGAGAGAGAGAGAGAGAGAAGATGAGAGAGAGAGAGAGACAGACAGACAGACAGACAGACAGACATAGACAGACAGACAGACAGACAGACAGACAGACACACACACACACACACACACACACACACACACACACACACACACACACACACACACACACACACACACACACACACACACACATACAAATACGCAAGAACAACGAAGGAAAAAGAGAAGAAAAAAAACACATAAAAAGAACAAGTACAAATCAAGCAAGGAAAGAGATCAAAATGAAATTGAGATAAAAAAAATTAAGGAAAAGGATACCCAAATAAAGGCAGACAGAGAAAAAAACAGAGAAGGCAAGGCTTGAAAAAAGGGAACAAAAAAAGAATACCCACATAAAAATCCAACAAAACGTACACATACACTGGTGTGATTAGTCATCCATCTTCAAAGTCGGAATGTGGCTACCTTCATGGTGGGCAAAAGACAGTGGCATACGCGAAAACCTCACCACTGGTGAACCTCAGAGCTCTAGCTGAGGACCAGAAGACTATAGTCAAGTAAGTCTGCATCCTGACACTAATGATGATCACAAGAGAGGGAAAACATACGGAAACACTTTCCCATTATCACTATCATCTCTACCACTATGTATGGTTCTGAGATTTTTTTTCATTTCCAGGATAATGGAATAAGCGCTCATGTGCTTCTCTCAACATCCAGTCTCCCTATGCTTGCCGCTTTGTAAAATTTTGCTTCCCATTGCTACTGGCACAAAACAGCCTACTATTCCGAAAAGCAGAACAGGGAAATAAAACCAGTGAGCAAGATGGTCTGGGTATGCTTGCACACAGGGTGTGCGTTCATCAGTCTTTTCTGAAGGATTCGGATTCTGCAAAGCTGCCTATGCTTCAAGACTTGCTTATACTTTACTGAAGCAAAAACCACGAAAAATAAAACCAGGACTATAAATAATACAACCCCAAAAAAACAACTAACCATAGGCTCAGGTCAAAATGGCATAGCAGCCACAATGCACACACAGATTCTTGTGCAGTGGTGGCCCTCAGTTTGTCGAATGTTGGATGAAAGTGAGAGGGCTTAGGCTACAGGGAAACTCAGTTCCCACCACCCCCGTCTAGGGGTGAACACGGTCACGTGCTTCACGAATCAGCGGCAGCATTGATAGCAATATAATGTTACCATAGGAAAGTCGAATCTGTGTGTGTGTGAGTGTGTGTGTGTGTGTGTGTGTGTGTGTGTGCGTGTGCGTGTGTGTGTGTGTGTGTGTGTGTGTTGATAAGTATGTAATCATTCAATCATTCAGTAAATCAATCAATCCATCTCTCAGTATAAACACTGTCATTAAACCTCCCTCCCTCCCTCTCTCTCCCCCTTTCTCTCTCTCTCCCTCTGTATAGATTATTATTTTGTATTTTGTATTTCGTATTTTGTACCACTTTATGTCACAGCATGAAATTCAGGCTGCTCTCCCTGGGGAGAGCGCGTTGCCACAAGTGCTGCGCCTACCCTTTTTTTTTTCTTTTTCCTGCATGCAACTGTATTTTGTTTCCCTATCAGAGTGGCTTTTTTCTACAGAATCTTGCCAGGGTCAACCCCCTTGTTGCCGTGGGTTCTTTTATGTGTGCTAAATAGTGATGTGTAACGCATAGGACCTCGGTTTATTGTCTCACCCGAAACACTAGCGCCCAGACCACCACTCAGGGTCTAACTATTCAATTATTCAATCATTTAATTAACCAATAAATCACTTTCGCTCAGTACAAATATTGTCATTCAATTCCCCCCCCCCCTCTATCTCTGTATAGATTATTATTCAATAATTCAATTATCCAATCAATTTATCAAACATTTAGTCAATCAATCAGTCATTCACTCTCTCTTTCAGTAAAAAGATTGTCTTTTAATCTCTCTCTCTCTCTCTCTCTCTCTCTCTCTCTCTCTCTCTCTCTCTCTCTCTCTCTCTCCTCTCTCTCTCTCTCTCTCTCTCTCTGTGGAGTACATACATACCAATGCCTTTCTCTAAATTCTACTTGGCCCAGGCCAAAAGCTTTGTCAGTTATTGATGTCAGCAAAGTGTGGAGGCCTACATTAAAATGTTGTGTTGTAAAATATTATGTTGAGATTGTCTTCAGCCATGACAAGTTCTTAGCATAACAACTCTCACTTTCCTATGAACCAGGAAAACCCTCTGTTTGCAGGAAGAAAGGCAGGAGAATGGGCTGGGTAGGCAGAAAGTACGCATGAAAGGAAGAGGAGAGAGAGGTGAGGAGAAAGACAGAAAGGGAGGGATAGAAAAGGAGAAATTGCTAGAACAGAAATTCCAAAAGATGGGGATGCGATTAAGATATACCCACTGCCTAATCCACAGGGTAAAATGAAGTGATTTCACAGCAAAGCCACGTTCCAGAGTGTTTGTTTCATATATTACTTTAAAGTCACGGCAGATTTCTCTGCGTGAAATTCGGCTGCACTCCCTGGGGAGATTGCGTCACCACAAAAGCAGCGCCACCCATTATTTGTTTTTCTTTTCCTGTCTGCAAATGTCTTTGTTTCTCTAAGGGAGTGTCTCTTCCATAAAGTTTTGCCAGGAACAACTCCCTTGTTGCCATGGGTTTTTTTGTGTGCACTAAATATGTGTAGCACACAGGACCTCGGTTTATTGTCTCATCTGGAAGGCTAGTATCCAGACCACCAATCATAGTCTAGTGGATGGGGGAAAAGTTTCAGGACCAAACGGAGATCAAACCACTGCACACTTCAAACCTGTACTTTCGCTTTCTAGGCAGGTGCGTTACCTCTAGGCCACCGATCCACCGAAGCACTTTGAAACCAAATGTTTGTCTACACATCAAGTAAAGGAACAAATAAAACATGTCACAGAACACAGGTTGCTTTAGGCTACCATGGGGTAGGTCACAACACACACACACACACACACACACACACACACACACACACAAACAAACAAACAAACATACACACACGCAGGCACACACACACACACACACACACACACACACACACACACACACACACACACACACACACACACACACACACACACGCGCGCGCGCGCGCGCGCGCGCGCGCGCGCAAGTCGAAAATAAAAACATCCAAGACGACTTTCAGTTAATGGGAAGTAACACCTTTTACAACATTACTACATCTAAGTTTCTAGTAGTTTCCCCTGTGTTAAACCCAGCGACCCAGAGGAATCACTTTGTTGTCGTGTAGTGCTAAATTCTTTACTGCTATACTTAATGAAAGGTTGGTAACATATTCTGAGACTCTAAACATTCTCTTAGAAAACCAAGCTGGATTTAGACCAAATCATTCCACTACAGATCACATATTTGTTTTAAAATGTTTGAATGATCTCATAAGGAACAGGAAAAAAGCTATTCTGTGCTTTTGTGGACTATGAAAAGGCTTTCGACAAAGTGTGGCATAATGGTTTGTGGATAAAACTCATAAGATCAGGTATTGGTGGCAAAGTGTCTAATGTAATTAGAAATATGTATAAAGGAATTGTCTCTTGTGTTTCTTCAAATGGGTTGGTGTCAGAGACATTTACTGTCCACCAAGGTGTCCGACAAGGTGAAAACTTGTCCCCGTTCCTTTTTGCTCTTTATGTAAATGATTTAGAATCCTACCTGATCCAAAACGGCTGCACTCCAGTTGACATAGGACTTGATTTTGATGACAGAATCTCAGAGTACCTAAAAGTGTTGTTGATATTATATGCCGATGATACTGTAATATTTGCTGACTCTGAGGAGAAACTTCAGAAAGCACTCTGTGAATTAGAGGCTTACTGCAGTGAATGGAAACTAAAAATCAATTGCTCCAAAACTAAAGTAATGACATTTTGTGGTAGAAAAACAAACAACCAGTATCCCTTTACACTAAATGGAAATATGCTGGAACATGTTTGCAAATTTAAATATCTGAGACTGACATTTAATTTCAATGGAAAATTCAATATAGCTGTTAAGCAATTAAAAGACCAGGCAAGACGGGCAATGATGGCCCTATTAAGAAAAAGCAGACAGCTTCAGCTCCCAATCTCCTGTCAGCGTGACTTGTTTAACTCACTGGTGTTACCAGTACTGACATATGGCTGTGAAGTCTGGGGTAATAGCTGTACTGATATAGCTGAATCATTACATCTGGAATACTGTAAATATATTTTACGACTTAAAAAGAGTACTCCTAACTGTTTTATATATGGGGAAACAGGGCGTTTCCCTTTGTTCATACACATTTACAGCTGTATGGTAAAATTTTGGCACAAATTGTCTGTTGACCCAAGTAAAAAATACTCGGCCATTATGCTCCAGACACTGACAGAATGTTTCAATTTTCAAATACATAAAAATGATTGGCTATGCAAAATTAAACAGATACTTGATGAAAATGGACTATCCTTTGTATGGCATTATCCATAGTCAGTGTCTACAGCATGGCTGATAAATAACCTGTCCCAGAGACTTAAAGATAGTTATATGCGAAAATGGGTAGAAAATTGTCGAGACTGCCAAAAAGCCATCAACTACACTTTGTATAAGCACCAGATATCCTTTGAACCGTACTTAGACAGCCTACCACTGTGCTACAGCCTGTCCATGTTAAAAATCAGAACTAGTAATCATAAACTACCAATAGAGAAAGGAAGATATGTAAATTTACCACATGATGAAAGACTCTGTACTCTGTGTGACATGAACCCCTTAGGTGATGAATATCATTTTGTCATGGAATGCCCAGCATTGCAGAACTTACGCAACCAATATTTACCTAGGTATTACACAAACCGCCCAAACTTTTATAAATACGAATCACTGATGAAAATGGGCAACAGAAAAAAATACTGAATTTGGCAAAATTCATCAAACAAGGACTGCAAATGATTTCCTAAATATTTTGTTTTTCATATACTCGCAAAATTGCATAACCATGTATGTACATATCGTATTATTTTGCCCGAAACAGTCATCAATTTTTCTAGTCATAAGCTGTTTCAATGTATTCACTACTAAAGTGTGACTTCTCCCCTCTCTAGTCTGATTTGTATACATGTAGGGAGAGAGACAAGGCAAGGCAAAGCAAGGCAAGGCAAGGCAAATTCTTTTATTCGAGGATAATAGATAAGCACACATGTGCTTTTTTACATCCAGTCCCCGTCCTTTTCAGAGAGAGAGAGACAAGGCAAGGCAAGGCAAAATTCTTTTATTCGAGGATAATAGATAAGCACTCATGTGCTTTTTTACATCCAGTCCCCGCCCCTTTCAGGGATAGCATCAAGATAAAAAGACAGCCTCAACTAAAACAAGAACAATTATAATGATCCAATTACCAAGAGCAAACCACACCAAGTATCAAACAACAGGTAAGAAATAAGACAGAGATACAATATTAAGGTAATGTTATAAAAAAAAAAAAAAGGCACTCATTCAGAAACGAAAATAAGAAGTAAGAATCAGTTATGATTTTGATTTGAATAATAAACAAGCAAACAAACAAAGAAACAAAAAAGCAACAACAACAAAAAACAAACAAAAAAAACAAACAACAACAACAACAAAACAAAACAAAACAAAAACAAACAAACAAAAAACAAAACAAAAAAAGGCGCAATGATTATAGATCAAACATGATAATATGATGAGGTTAGATGACTGAAAACATCAATCCACCACCATCTATCATCAAAATATGTCCCATAAAACATAAGATTTTGATAAAGGGTGAGAAAGAGCAACAACAAACAGGTAAGCAATAAGACAGAGATACAATATTAAGGTAATGTTATAAAAAGGCACTCATTCAGAAACGAAAATATGAAGTAAGAATCAATGAAGAATTTGATTTGAGTACAAAAAAACAAACAAAAACCAATCAAAGCAACAACAACAACAAAAAAGGCGCAATAATTAAAGAGCAAGCATGAGAATATGATGAGGTTAAATGACTGAAAACATCAATCCCGCCATCTATTATCAAAATAAGTCCCATAAAGCACAGTTTTTGAACAAAAAAAAACCCAACTCACACTCACACACACACACACACACACACACACACACACACACACACACACACACACACACACACACACCACACACACACACACACCTCACTTAGTCTTATGATTATAGTCATAAGATCATCATAATCAGAGAGAAGTGAGGAGGGAGAGGGCAGATAGTTTGAGAGGGGAGAAGTGTGGTTTGTTATTTTTGATGCATCAAGTAGATTAGAAGGTGATTTTTTAAGGTTGTTAATGATTGATGCTGTTTAATTGAGTCAGGGAGGGAGTTCCATAGGGCAGGGCCTGAATATAGTAAGCTAGTTTTGAACAAGTCTATTCTTGGGATTGGGACACTTGGCTTTACCGTATTTCTGGAATGATTCATTGGGAATTTGTCTCTTAAGGATGTGGGGACATTTCCTGTCAGTATCTTAAACATCATGATGCCTTTGTTATATTTTAGTCTTTGGTGTAGGGGAAGGATATTTAACTGAGTATAATCCCCTTCTAGCAAGGTTGTTTTCTTCAGAAGGACCAGTTTGAGACCACGTTTATACAGACTTAGTAATGGTTTCATGATATTAGCACTGGCAGAGTCCCACAGGGTTGCAGCATAGTCTATTGAGGATTGTATATAAGCTTGAAAAAACAGTTTCCTTGAATGAAAATCGAGAGTGTTTAATTTTAATCAACTGGTAGACTTTTTTGGACAAGTATTTGCATAGGTGAGATATGTGGTAGAACCAGCTGAGATTTTCATCAATTGTCACTCCTAGAACTTTGTGGTGAGAGGTCTGTTCGAGGAGAGAGAGAGAGAGAGAGAGAGAGAGAGAGAGAGAGAGAGAGAGAGAGAGAGAGAGAGAGAGAGAGAGAGAGAGAGAGAGAGAGAGAGAGAGAGAGAGAGAGAGAGAGAGAGAGAGGAGAGGAGAATAGTCATTGTTATTTTGCTACTATGCTCTTGAATTATTGTATTATTCTTAATGTGTATGTGTTCTATTATTATTATTATTATTATTATTATTATTATTATTATTATTATTATTATTATTATTATTATTATTATTATATTATTATTATTATTATTATTATTATTATTATTATTATTATTATTATTATTATTATTTCTATTATTACTATTATTATCATCATCATTGTCCTTTGTGAACTTATGTTTTGCTCTTCCCTCTTGATAGCCATCATTCATTCCCAGATATGTTTACCCTTTGTTTCTCTGTAACTAAGAGGAGTCAACAGGAATGAAACATTGTGAATTGTAAACATGTGAACTAGCTGCTTCAAAAGACATCCTTATTGTGGAAGGCGACTGGAATGCTAAGGTGGGACCTGATGCCTATGACACCTGGGCAGGAACCACAGGACGATTTGGACTGGGAGAAACAAATGACAGAGGACAGCGGTTGCTGGAATTCGCAAAGAAGCACAAACTGACTTTGGCTAACACACTCCACCCTCACAAGCCATCCAGAACATCAACCTGGCACTCACCAAATGGTCTGATTCATAATCAAATTGATTACATTCTGTCACCCCAAAGATTCAAATCCAGCATAAACAAGGCAAACACAAGAACATTCCCAGGAGCTGACATTGGCAGTGACCATGACCTTGTACTTACCACCATCAGGCTGAAACTGAAAGCAAAACAACAGCCAAAAAGCCCACGCATAAGATTCGACCTGGAAAAACTCAAAGACCCAACAGTGGTTGAGATCTTCCAAGCCAACATTGGAGGAAAGTTCGCCGCACTCACAGCCATCGACAATGATGTGGACACATTGGCCAACAACATCAAAGAAGTGCTAACGACAGCAGCAGAAGAAACATTAGGAAGAAGCAGAACAAATAAACAACCCTGGGTGACAAATGAGGTTCTTGACCTCTGCGACAAAAGAAGAGAACTTAAAAAACAAAGGTTCACAAGTCAAGAAGCTTACAAGAAGTACATGGATAGCCACAGAGAAGTGAGGAAAAAGATGAGAGAAGCCAAAGAAGCGTGGATAGAAGAACAATGCAACAACATCGAAGCTGGAATGACCAAGGGAAACAGCAAAACAGCTTACGACACTTTGAAAGCACTAACGAAAACCACACAGCCTAAAGCCTCTGTTATTGAAGACAAAGAAGGAAATCTTTTAACGGAAAACAATGCCATCCTCCAACGCTGGACAGAATACTATGAGGGATTGTACAACTACCCACTACGCCCAGATACCAACATAGTTTCTGACAAACCCCCTGAACACCAAGATAAAGACCCACCAATACTAAGGTGTGAAGTAGATGCAGCTATTAGACAATTGAAGAAGGGGAAGTCCCCTGGAATCGATAACATCCCAGCTGAACTCATAAAAAATGGAGGGAATGAAACAGCAAGGCGATTCACAGAACTTTGTCAGAAGATCCACGACACCAAAGAATGGCCAAAAGAATGGACACAGTCTCTTGTAATACCCCTGCCAAAGAAAGGAAACCTCAAACAATGCCAGAACTACAGAACCATCAGTCTCATAAGTCATCCTAGCAAGATCATGCTGCAGGTAGTCCTCAACAGACTGAAAAACCAAGCGGAAAAACTCCTGGCAGAAGAACAAGCGGGCTTTAGACCAAAACGCAGCACAATGGAACAAATTTTCAATCTGAGAATTCTGATAGAGAAGCATCTCCAACACCAAAAAGACTTGTACCACAATTTTATAGACTTCAAAAAGGCCTTTGACAGGGTATGGCATGACGGCCTCTGGCAAGTACTCAGGCACTTCAACATTGACAGCTGCCTAATTGAAGTCATCAAAGCTCTGTACGAGAACGCAAGAAGTGCAGTTTTTATGAACAATCACGTGGGCGAGTTCTTCAAGACCACGGTTGGGGTTCACCAGGGCTGCCTTCTCTCACCTGTACTCTTCAACCTCTTCCTCGAAAACATCATGACAGAGACACTGCAAAACCACCACACTTCCATCTCCATTGGTGGAAGACCCCTTTGCAACCTCAGATTTGCAGATGACATTTACCTCATGGGCAGCAGCAAACAAGAACTGCAAATCCTCACAGACAATTTAACAGATCGAGCGAGCGCATACGGCATGGAGGTCAGTACAGAGAAATCAAAGATCATGGTCAACAGCGCGAGTAATGACATCACGGAAATAAAGATGAATGGAGAAACACTAGAAGAGGTAAGCCAATTCAAATACTTAGGCTCCATCCTAACAAAAGATGACACATCAAACAATGAAGTGAAAGCTCGCATTGCAACAGCAACATCTGCTCTAGTCAGACTCGAGAAGATCATCAGAAGCAACAACATCAGCTTCTGCACCAAATACCACCTTTACAAATCCCTCGTGATATCTATCCTCCTATATGGCTGTGAATCATGGACTCTGACAGCAGAGTTAGAGAGAAGAATCCAAGCATTCGAGAACAAGTGCCACAGAAGACTCCTCAAAATATCATACAAAGAACACAAGACCAATAACTATGTGAAAGAAGAAATCAAAAAGCGTGTGGGCCCCCAAGAGCCTTTGCTCTCCACCATAAAGAGGAGAAAGCTGATGTGGTTTGGTCACACCACAAGACACAACACCCTAGCAAAAACCATCCTGCAAGGAACAGTCGAGGGCAAGAGAAGAAGAGGCCGCCAAAAGAAATCATGGGTTACACCTCCTACTAGCCACACAGGATCGTGAAGCATGGAAAAAGATCTCTGTTGCGTCTTCTCTCATGTCCCCCCTATGTCCTTTGGGACATGGGACTGAGTGAGAGAGTGAGTGAGTGAACTAGCTGCTTGGTCAGGTATAAGGGAAACAACTCGATATGACTGTCTAGTAATAATAATAATACATGGAATTTGTATAGGGCTATATCTTGTAAAAACAAATCAAAGCGCTTGCATTCGACCAACACAACACACAATTAACAACGATTTACAGTTTTAACAAATTCGAATGTACACACACACACTCACGCACACAGGCACACAAGCACGCAACATGCGCGCGGGCACACACCCCTACAAACGTTATGCACTTTGGCAGGTGGATGTTAAAGCAGGGACAGGTGAGAGATGGAAGCGGAAAGGAGAAAACTTAGGTTTGGAATAAGTGTGTCTTGAGGTTGGATTTAAAAGTGTCATAAGTAGGCTTTTGCCAGAGGGAGAGAGGAAGGTCGTTCCAGATCGATGGACCAGAAACACAGAAAGAGCGGTGGCCAACGGTAGATAGGTTGAATCTGGGTATTCTTAAGGACAAAGTATCTGCCGACGAGCGGAGGGAGCGAGAAGGTGTGTACAAGTGAAGACATTCACAGAGGTAGGAGGGTGCAGTATTGTGGAGACATTTGTAACAGAGGGTATTGATCTTGTAGTTTACTCTCTGTGGCACAGGCAGCCAATGGAGAGATTTCAAGACAGGGGTAATGTGCTCAGATTTTTTCTTTCTGAGGACAAGAGGAGCAGCAGAGTTTTGTATACGTTGAAGGGAGTGGATGGATGATGCTGGCAGACCAGCCAAAAGAGAATTGCAATAGTCCAGACGTGAGAGAATAAGAGAAGTGACGAGTTTGGATGTTGCATCAGTGGACAGGTACTTTCGAATTGCGCTAATACGCCGTAGTTGATAGTAGCATGACTGACAGGTTTGGGTAATGAATTTTTGCATGGAGAGAGTGTTGTCCACAACGACTCCTAGATACTTCACAGAAGTGGATAGCGGAACTGACGTATTGCCGAATTCTATTGAAGTTGTTGGAATGGAGGAGAGTTTGTGTTTGGTGCCTACAAGCATGGCTTCGGTTTTATCTGCATTTAGTTGTAATTTGTTTTGTATCATCCAGTGTTGGATGTCTTGAAGGCAGCTGGTCATATTTGTCAAGAGAGAAGGAAGATTTTCAGGTGTGTCGCTGCTTTGAATCTGCGAGTGGTCAGCTTAAAAGTGATAATTGATATTAGAGTGCAGTTATCCTTCGTAGATTGCTGATGTGATAATTTCCCCCCTCTCTTTGAATGATTGTACATGTATTAGCCTACTTATGTTTTAACTCTGTTCCTTGCTCCTACTTCATATAACCTTATCCAGTTATTGTCTCATTTTCCAACCAGTTATGCAACTTTTCGTTGTTACCCTTTTACACTTCAGATACCGTACACCAGAAAGTACATGAATAATTTGCCATCTAAAGAGATCGCACTGGCCATAACAGTATATAACAGTATATAACCATGTCTAATTCATTTTCATTAATATTGTCTCGTGTACTTTTGTTTTGCTCTTCCTCTTTATGCCCGTCATTCATTTATCGATATGCATGCTTTTTGTATCTCTATAGCTCAAAAGAGTTAATGGGAATAAACTATTGTGAATTGTGAATTGTTGAAAGTTGAACTGGGTCCATGAAGTCCTGGGTTCGAATCTCGGCGGCGTCTAACCAATTAAGGGTGGGGATTTTTACAATCTCCCAGGTCAACCTCAAATCCAGACCTGCCAGTGCTTTGATTCAATTGTGTATATACATATGCAGCAGATCACAATTACCGTGCTAAAGATCCCAGAAATCATATTAACACTTGGTGGGTTACGGAAACACGAATATACCGGCATACATCCGAAGTCGGAATGCGGTTACCTTCAAGGTGGGAAAACCGGTCACATCCAAAAAATCTCATCATAGAAGTAACTGGAGCTCAAGCAGAAGTTCTCCTCACGCCCCCCTCCTCCCCAGCCCCCCCCCCCCCCTCTAAAAACAAAGACACTTTGAGAGGGGTGTGTGTACGCGCACGCGTTCCCGCGGGCTTGTGTTTGTGGGTGCGTTTTCTCCTGTATGTGCACCTGGCGGAGTCTTTGCACTTTCTAGTGGTGCATCGCACTATTGTTTATTATGATTATGGATATATGTACCGCAACGTTTTATTTCGCCTTTCCTGCGCGCACGCGTTCCCGCGGGCTTGTGTTTGTGGGTGCGTTTTCTCCTGTATGTGCACCTGGCGGAGTCTTTGCACTTTCTAGTGGTGCATCGCACTATTGTTTATTATGATTATGGATATATGTACCGCAACGTTTTATTTCGCCTTTCCTGAAGCCGGGCAGGGCCTCTTCTGAGGACTGGCGTCGCCGCAAGTCAGGCGCCTTGCACATTAAAGATGGTAGTAAGGTGGGTATGCATACAATACCACACTCTCGTGCTGCCTTGGGCTCTATTTTGGGCAAAAATCGGTGTAGGACGGGATTCAAAACCAGCCCGTTTTGTGGCATCTTTTCGGAAAAGACCCCTTATTCTTTGGGAGGGGGGTTAGTATGCGCGCGCGTTCGCATGAACGCGGTCGTGTTTGTGGATGCGTTTTCTTGTGTAGGCCTGTGTGCATGTGGCGGAGGCTCTGCATTTTTCTGTAGTGCATCAAACTATTTTATAGTATGATTATTGAAATGGGTACCGCAAGGTTTTATTTCGGCTTTCCGTGCAACAAAGTTGCTAGATTCAGGCCGGGCCGGGCCTCTCCTGAAGAGTGGCGTCGCCACAAGTCCAGCGCCACGCACATCAAAGATGCTGGTAAGGTGTGTAAGCATACAATACCGGACTCTCTTTGTGCCGTGGGCTCTGCTACTGGTCAAGAATCGGGGTATGGCGGGACTCAAACCGGCCCGTTCTGTGGCATCTTTTCGGAAAAAAGAGCCTTATTCTTTGGGAGGGGGGTGTAAATGCGCGCATGTTCGCGTACGCGCGCTCGTGTTTGTGGGTGCGTTCTCTTTTGTATGTGTATGTGGTGGAGTCCCTGCACTTTCTTGTATATTTCTTGTATATACTATTGTAAATTATGATTATTAAAATGGGTACCGCAAGGTTTTAAATCAGCTTTCCTTGCGACAAACTTGCTAGATTCAGGCCGGCCTCTCCTGAGGAGTTGGGTCGCCACAAGTCCGGCGCCACGCACATCAAAGATGGTGGTAAGGTGTGTATGCATATCATAGCGCACTTTCTTTCAACAGTGTGCTTGTGCTGATCTGTTAATGTTATCTTCTTATATATATATATTTTTTTTTTAATAGGAATTATTTGTGATCAATTGTAGTAAGTAGTGTGACTATCGGTAACGAACTGTGTGTTGTCATAGAGGTCAAAGTTTTCTCCAACTCTTTTCGTTCTGTATTAAGGCCAGATGGTGCACACTGTTGTGATTTTGTTGACGATTTTGTTGTACATGTTTTTGTTTTTTTTAAAGGAAAATTGGCCTGGATTAAGTGTGGCCAGTTCTGATCAGTTGGAAGCCAAACATTGCAATTAAAGTAACTGTTATAGTAGCAGATTTTTCATATCCTATTTCTTTCATGCTGCTTCTTGTTATTGACATGTTTTTTTCATTATCATCGTTCATGAAAGTGAAGCCATGTCTAATATCAGAAAGTACCAAGTGGAGTACATGTATGCTTTAACTAAGAGAGGATTTTTACCAGATTGTTCCTGTCCTTTGTACTTTATGCTTTTTTCTCTTTTATGTTTTTTCTCTTTATTGACTTGTTTTCATTATTATTATTTAAGTTCCTGAACGTTTGTTTTGAGCATTTCTCGTCAGCTATTAGGACATCAGTCAGCAAAAATAAATAAAATAAATAAGGAAAAATGTGTGCTCTTGTATTGTGGTAGGATTGCTATGATTGATCATGTCTGATGTAAGCTGCTGCTTTTCTTCATCTTCCTGGCCACAGTGGGATAACTTTCTGTTCCTAGCCACTGGCTCTGCCTCCTGTGTGGCTTCAGCAGTTGTGAACTGGCCTTTTCACCAGTGTGGGATGGAAAGCTTCAGCAGTTGTGAACTGGCCTTTTCACCAGTGTGGGATGGAAAGCTTCAGCAGTTGTGAACTGGCCTTTTCACCAGTGTGGGATGGAAAGATTCAGCAGTTGTGAACTGGCCTTTTCACCAGTGTGGGATGGAAAGCTTCAGCAGTTGTGAACTGACCTTTTCACCAGCGTGGGATGGAAAGCTTCAGCAGTTGTGAACTGACCTTTTCACCAGCGTGGGATGGAAAGCTTCAGCAGTTGTGAACTGACCTTTTCACCAGTGTGGGATGGAAAGCTCAAACAGATCTATGGACAACTTTCATTAGCACACCTCATGGCAAAGGTCCCATGTGTGAACGCACGCAGAGTATCTTGAGCACACATTAAAACCCGTTCCGCTTTTCGGAAGAGTAGGCCATTGTGTGCTGGTGGGAACAGATGACAAACTTTACAAAGCTGCAGACACAGGGATTGGATGTAAAAAACAGAAGAAAGCATGTGAGTGCTTATTCCATTATCCTCGAAATAAAAGAATAAAGAAAAAATCAATCAATAAAAGAATAACTGGGTTTGTGGGCATCTACTCCTATCTTGGCATTCCTGTCACCTTGTACAACAAGGATGTCTTTCTTAGGAATTTGATTTAGAACCCTTATCGTTGGTCGTATGGTGTGTGTGTGTGTGTGTGTGTGTGTGTGTGTGTGTGTGTGTGTGTGTGTGTGTGTGTGTGTGTGTGTGTGTGTGTGTGTGTTTAAAAATAAATATTCTTTTATATCGAGGATAATGGAATAAGCACTCGTGTGCTTTTTTTTTACATCCAGTCCCCGTGTGTATGCAGTTTTGTAAATCTTGTCATCTGTTCCCACCGACACACAATGGCCTACTCTTACGAAAAGCGGAACAGGGTTTAACATGTGCGCAAGATGTTCTGTGTGCGTTCGCACACTGGGCCTCGGTTTATAGTCTCATCCAAAGGACTTTTGGGGGGAGTAGAGACAGTACTGATGTTAACTCCAAAGGAAAAATCCCCTTGAACGGGAATCGAACCCGGGTCGTCAAATTGCCAGCGCAATGTTCTGACCACTAGGCTATCCCGTCTCCTTGTGTGTGTGTAACTGACAGCCTCATGATCTCAAAGCAGATTCCTTCTGGCTGCAGCATTTCTGCTGACCATAAGACAGCAAGGCATTCAAAGCAGATTCCTTCTGGCTGCAGCATTTCTGCTGACCATAAGACAGCAAGGCATTCAAAGCAGATTCCTTCTGGCTGCAGCATTTCTGCTGACCATAAGACAGCAAGACATTCAAAGCAGATTCCTTCTGGCTGCAGCATTTCTGCTGACCAGAAGACAACAAGGCATTCAAAGCAAACACTAATCACAACTTGTAATTTCAAAAGTTTGTTTTTTATTCAAACAGCAATTAGCTTGAACATGTAGTACTTAACACACATTTCTCAAATGAGGACCGAAAGCGAAATATTCCAAAAAGTATTGCTCAGATTTTACAAATTGAGAGTCAACACTGCAAAACAAGATATCATAAGATTATGAAACACAGACCCCCCCCCCCCCCTAAAAAACCCCAACAACCCAACAACGAAGATAAAATAAAAGGCAACCTACGTGTTCTCTAGTATTTCTTATAAAACAAAATGTTGACAAGAATATTTATCCATCCCCTAGTCTGGCAACCGTGGGGACACCCCTGAAGACTTAACAACTAGTTCCCTCCATTCCTCTCTCTGTTCTGCCTTTCTCAAAGTTTTGTGGAGTTCTAGGCCTGTCCATTCGCTGATGTTGTCCTCCCATCTCTTCCTTGGTCTGCCTTTTTCTTCCTTCCTGGACAATGCCTTGCAGTATTGTGTTTGCTAGTCCTTTCAATCTTGTGACATGCCCGTACCATTTAAGTTTAGGCTTCTTTACGATTGATAGAAGGCTTTCGTAGGGACCAATGGTTTGCTGGAATCTGAATGTAAAAACTCTAATATTCACAACAATATAAAAGGCTAATGCTTACAATTACATAAAATCTAGTGAATACAAGAGTGTAGAAAACTAATGTTTACAAGAATGTAACAAACTGATGTGAACAAGAATATAAAAAGCTGGTGTTTACAAAAATATAGAAAACTGATCTTACAACATAGACAGGTGATGTTACAATAGTATGAAAAAGCTTATTATGTTCACCACAATATAAAAAAACTGACGCTTTTTATTAATTTATTTTTTATTTTATTCTATACCACTTTTTGTCACAGCGGATTTGTCTGCCTGAAATTCGGGCTACTCTCCCAGGGGAGAGTACGTCGCCAATGAGCAGCGCCTACCCATTTTTTGTCCTGTCTGCAACTGTATTTGTTTCCCTATCAGAGTGGCTTTTTACTACAGGATTTTGCCAGGGACAACCCCCTTGTTGCCGTGGGTTCTTTTCGTGCGCTAAATAATGACGTGTCACACACGGGACCTCGATTTATCGTCTCATCCGAAAGACTAGCACCCAGACCACCACTCATGGTCTAATAGATGGGGGAAAAGTTTTGGACCCGAACGGGATTTCAACCACCGCACACTCTGACCTGGACTTTTCGCTTTATAGGCAAGGCGCGTTACCTCCTAGACCACTGATCCACCAAAAATATAGTTGACAGTTTTATGCTTACAACACTATAAAAACCTCAAAATGATTATAAAATTTGATGTTTATAAGACTTACAAAAAAGCTGTTAACAAGACAAAAAAAGCCTTATGTATATATATATATATTTTTTTATACATATATATATATATATATATATTATATATATATATATATAAATTATAATTATATATTATAATAAACATATATATATAATAAATTTATAATTTAATATAACACAATATATATTATATATATATATATATATAAAATTATATATGTATGTATTATTATATATATATATATATATAATATATATATATGTATTATATATATATATATATATATATATATATATATATACATACACACACTTAAATTTATATGCATGCCTGCGTGCGTTGGGGGATCTTGTGTGGTGTGTGTGTGTGTGTGTGTGTGTGTGTGTGTGTGTGTGTGTGTGTGTGTGTGTGTGTGGGGTTGTGTGTGTGTGTGTGTGTGTTTGTGTGTGTAACGATGTTTACAAGAAATTAAGCCTTAAAATATAAAAAGATGATGCTAACAAAATATTAAAAAAGCTGATGTTTACAACAATAAAAAGTTGATGTTTATAACAGTGCAAAAAGCGTATGTGAACAACAATATAAATTACCGGTACTTACAACAATGCAAAAAGCCATTAACAACAATATAAATTACTGGTACTAAAAGCAGTACAAAAAGCTGATGTTTACAACAATGTAAAAGGTTGATGTTTTCAACAATACAGAAAGCTGATGTTGACAACAATATGAATTACTGGTACTTACAACAATAAAAAAGCTGGAGTTTACAATATAAATTATTAGTACTTACAACAATACAAAAAGCTGACGTTTACAACAATACAAAAAGCTGATGTTTACAATGCAAAAAGCTGATGTTTACAATGCAGAAAGCTGACGTTTACAATGATAAAAGCTGATGCTTACAACAATGATAAAAGCTGATGCTTACAACAATACAAAAAGCTAAAGTTTACAATGATAAAAGCTGATGCTTACAACAATACAAAAAGCTGATGCTTACAACAATACAAAAAGCTGATGTTTACAGGAATACAAAAAGCTGATGTTTACAATGATAAAAGTTGATGTTTACAACAATACAAAAAGCTGATGTTTACAATGATAAAAGTTGATGTTTACAACAATACAAAAAGCTGATGTTTACAATGCAGAAAGCTGACGTTTACAATGCAGACAGCTGATGTTTACAACAATATCAATTACTATTACTTACAACCATAATAAAAGCTGATGTTTACAATGATAAAAGCTGATGTTGACAACAATATAAATAGCTGACATTTACACAACAATAAAAAAAAATCTCTTGTTTATAAGAATATAAAAACTGATATTCAAAATGCAAAAAACCTGATGTTCACACGAATAGAACCATTAAGAATAAATCACTGTTATCAGCATTATAGCTACACACACACACACACACACACACACACACACACACACACACACACACACACACACACACACACACACACAAACAAACACACACACACACACACACACACACACACACACACACACACACACATACACACACGCACACACACGCACACACGCACGCACGGGTTCTTGACAGGCAGCAGCATGACATAAAATAGCAAAAAAGTGATGAACAACACCAAAGAGATCTGCTTCACATTTTTTTTATCAACTTCAAGAAAGCATTTGATAGAGTGTGACATGCTGGACTGTGGCAAATCTTCATAACTTTGAACACTGAAGAATACTTAGAGCAGATCATTCAGAGTCTCTATAAGAATGCCAGCAGTGCAGTTCTTCTGGACAGATACATCCGACAATAGTTTTCAAAGAACAGTAAGAGTTAGACAAGACTGCATACTCTTGCCTACTTTGTTTAACCTCTTTCTTCAGAAGATCTTGCCAAAGAGGCTTCCTGAATTCCAGAACACTGAATCTCTTGGTGGTAGATTCATTTTCCATCAGATTATTTTCAGAAACACTCAACAGTTTTTTTGTTGTTTTGCTTTTTCATCATTGCTAAATGTGACTACCACTAGCTATGCCTGATGACATTTGTTTTCTCATCATGCTGGTAACATAGACTAAGAGCCTTTCAAGTGTCATTTGTTTCTCCTCCAGAATTTCTTCAATCAAGTTCAGAACTTCCTGATTTACAGTTTCGTCTTCACTGGTGTTGAACGTGCTGAGCCATTGCTCAGCTGCAATGAAAGAAACTGCATAACGAGACAGAGCTTGTTCCCGTTTGGTGCAAGAGTGGCAAGTGTGGGACTTCAGTTCACTGCCTTCCTTACGCTGACGCTGACGCTGAGCACGAGTGTTGCCACGCCGCTCAAGTAGCATGTGGAAGGTGTACAAGAAAGGATTGAGGGCGGAATTGAAAGGCAGGACAAAGATGGCCATGGCCACATTGACATCTCCAGAAATGGGAACACCACTTTTGGCCAGCAGTCCCAGCAGACCTATGGGGAACCAGCAGAGGAAGTCAGAAATCACCACAGCCAGCAGACGTTTAGCAACCGCCATGTCTTTGGCCTTCTTGCTGGAATTCCTCATAGTTTTCCCTTTGGAATGCATTGACCGGAAAATCAAAACCTGGCCAAGAGCAATCAGAAGGAAGAGGATGAAGTTGAAGGCAATCATGACACCAAAGGCATAGTCACTTCCAGGGAAGGCCATTCTCGTGATGGGCAAAGGGATGCAGATCCCTGTCTGTTTGTAGAAATCCCAGGGTGGAGAGAAGGGAAGGAGAGGGATGACAGCAAGCAGCACCCCCACCATCCATCCAACAAGGCATGTACACTGAGCAGACTTTAGGGTGAAGCCAAAATTTTTGTGAGGAAACTCAACAAGCAGAAAGCGTTCAAGTGTGATGAAACAGATCAGAAAAGCCGATACCTCACTTGACAGAAAGGATAAAAAGCCAGCTGTTTGGCAAGCTATACTGTTTTTCCAGTGTGTGTCACTCCATTCATATGTTCCATGGTAGATTCGGTCAGCTATTCCAATAATGGCCAGGTAGAGACCCATTAAGAAATCAGACACACACAAATGAGTAACAAAAGTATCAAAACCATGAGTTGCTCTCACTCCCTTGGCAAAGATGCGATACAGAAAACTAACACAATTCCCCACAAGAGAAAATATGGCATAGACAGCAAGAAATATTCTGAAAGCATCAGTTCTCAGTAGAGTGGCACAAGAAGACACTTCATCAGACGGAGCATAACAATCTTTTGGATCAAAGCCTTCAGGCAGAATGTTGGGACAACATATCTGGAATTTGGAAGCATAGATGTTTTCTAGTTCAGACAAACCTTTGAACATGTTTCCATAGAACTCGGTCACTGGACAGTCCGATATATCCAGAACCTGCAATTTATGCTGTGCACTAAATCCTGGTTCCAGTATTTTCTGCAGTCTGCTTTCAGAGAGGTTCAGGTGCTGGATGTTGGGGAAAGGCACTAGAGATGCATTGGTGATCTCTTCTGTGCCCCCACCTGACATATCCAGGAAAATCAAATCAGTAAAAGTTGTGTTGAACAAATCTATGGAATTTAACGAGATCAGTTCATTGAAAGCAAGGGAAAGGGAACGCAGATTTGTCATCATTTTAAAAGAAAACTCTTTGATGCTTGCTAAAGAATTGTGACTGAGATCCAGGTTGTGTAGATTTGGCAAACTGACAGCATCAATCTTTTTCAAGCGGCAGTGTGCCAGGCTCAGATAGACCAAGAGATGATTACTGGCAACATCCTGTAAGGTCATGCCTGTGTTGTCAGCATTCACATACCTCAACTTAGGGTAGCCATCTGCTGAAAACTTCCCCCTGCAAATGAAAGCAAAACCCAAACACACACAGTTTGGGGGGCAAGTCGTGTTGCACATCAGTTCATCATCGTGTCTTGGACACTGGAAGTTACCATCACACAGCTGATCTGCATGGACACACACGTCTGCTCCTAGACAGCGGTAAAAACCCGGACAGGTGTAGGAGTCACAGTCTGCTTCATCCTCCTTCTCTGGACAGTCAGTGACCTCGTTACACCGCAGGTAGACAGGCAGACAGTAGCCCTCACCTGCACACTGGAAGTGGGTTTCTGGGCACACGGGATTTCCTTGGGAAACGTTAACAGCTTCTACAGTGATGTTGCCTGTGGTAGTGAATCTGATGATGGCAGGGGGAAGAACTGTGTTGGAGAAACTGACCGTGGAACTCAAGCAAAACAGCTCGTCACTCCCATCTACACAATGTAACTTTCCATCGCAACGTGAGGCGAGTGGGAAGCACTGAAACCACAGAGGTAGTACCATGTCAAACAATTATTTGCACACATGCTACACATATCCATCTCTACATAAATTCAATCAAAATCATGTTGGTTTGTGGAAGTATCCATATAACATGAATGATGTTTATGATAATATTCAGGCTTCTGTCTAACAGGAGCCCATCACATTTACCGCCAAATCACTGACCTTGTTTATTTATTAACTGTTCTTCAGTTTTCTCAAGGTTAGCAGGAAAGGGTTTAACTTATGTCTGTTTTGTCAGCTGACACTTTGCTAGACACTCACATGGTCTACATACTGCAGCACTGTATTTCTGCAATGATGTGAGTCATGTCAACGAGAAGAATCAAAATATTCCAAATACAGAGATATACTGTTGTCCACAGCCTTCTAGAAATGGAACTAGAAATAGTTGATATATATATAATATATATATATAATATATATATATATTATATTATATAATATATATTATATATATATACATACATACATACACACATACATACATATATACATATACACACACATATATATATATATATATTCATTAAATAGTAATGATACTATAGTAGTAGTAATTTTAGGTACTTGTTATACATGTATAAAAAGTGGAGTCTGCAGAGTGAATTGTTGGATGTCTGTTTTATGAACAGAATATCATAACCATGTCATTAATTATGCTAATACTAACATAACATCAAAAAGCAATAAGAACAATAATCTCACAACCCTTGGACGAACTCTGTTACTCTATTCATCATTGTCTGTCTCTCTGTGTGTAAAATAGTGACTTTGTAACCAACATTGCAAAACCTTTAGCTAGTGACCAAATTTGATTTTGCCCTACTTAAGATATCAATTAAAGGATTGCTCATATTTCTCTTTATAATCTATCTCTCTCTCTGCATGTCTCTCATGCATATCAGGGTTGTGACTTCATATAAAGAAGCATGTAATGCCTATTTCTTACTTCTAAAGCAAAATACCTTTTCCTTGACTCCTGTGCCTTGTCTTGCCTCACCTTAAACTTGCTTTCTACATGCTTCTGACTCAGGGAAAATCTGTCTTCTCAGTTTTCGCGACTTACCTGTAGCCTTTGATTCTATAGGTCATTCAATTCTTCTCTCTTGTCCCCCAAAAGGTTTGTATTAAAGACACAGCCCTCACCTGCTTCATTTCCTACTTTACACACTGATTCCATGCAGTTTCACTAAACAAGACTCAACCAGTACCTGTCAAACTGGAAAGTGGAGTCCCACAATGATCAGTTCTGAGCCCTGTTCTTTTCATTATCTACACTACTCCACTGTCACATGTAATAAACCGTCTTTGGTGCAACCATAATCTTTATGCCAACGACTCTCAGATTCCAAGCAGTGATACTCTTAAAAATCTGCCTTCTCTCTTGACTAAATATGGCCTACTGCTTTCAAGATATCCAAATCTGGATGATACAGAACAAGTTAAAGCTAAACGTAGATAAAACCAACGCCATGCTTGTAGGGGCCAAACAAAAATTATCTTCTATTACAACAGCTTCAATAGAAATCAGCAATATATCAATCCCTCTATCCACTGCTGTGAAGTATTTAGGGCTTGTTATTGATAACACACTCTCTATGCAAAAGTTCATCACCCAAACCTGCCAGTTATGCTACTATCATGTAGGGTGTACGTGTATTAGTGCAATTTGAAAGTACATGGCCACTGATGCAACATTCAAACTCGTCACTTCTCTTATTCTTTCATGTTTGCAGTATTGCAATTCTCTTTTGGCTGGTCTGCCAGCATCATCCATCCACTCCCTTCAAATTATACAAAAGTATTCAGCTCCACTGGTTCTCAGAAAGACAAAACCCAAGCACATTATTCCTCTCTTGCAATGACTCTACTGGCTGCTGGTGCCACAGAGAGTAAATTATAAGATCAGTACCCTCTTTTACAAATGTCTCCTCAAAACAGCACTCTTCTACCTCTGTGAATATCTTCACATCTACACTCCTTCTCATTTACACCGCGGATACCTTGTACTTATGAATACCTAGATTCAACCAACCCACCACTAGCTGTTGCTCTTTCTCTATGTCTGATCCATCAATCTAGAATGACCACTCTCTCTCCTTTTGACAAAAGCCTACTTATGACAATTTAAAATCCAGCCTCAAGACATTTATTTCAAATCTAAGGTTTTCATCTCTGGTTCCTACTCAAATTTGTCTCTGCCTTCAACAGCCAAAATCTCAATCACCCTGCTTAAGTGTATAATATCCGTGTGTGTGTGTGTGTGTGTGTGTGTGTGTGTGTGTGTGTGTGTGTGTGTGTGTGTGTGTGTGTGTGTGTGTGTGTGTGTGTGGTGTGTGTGTGTGTGTGTGTGTGTGCGTGCGTGGTGTGTGTGTGTGTGTGTGTGTGCATGTGTGTATGCATGCATGCATGCTTGGGTGTGTGTAAGCATGTGTGTGTGTATGTGTGTGTGTTTGTTTAAATCATCATCATCATCATCATCATCATCATCATCATCATCATCATCATCATCATCATCATCATCCTTTACACCCAGTGGTGTGTAGGGCAGCAACAAAGACTTTCCACCTCTGTCTATCCTGGGCCAGCCTGGTCAATGAACTCCAAGAGTGTTGCATGGATTCCATCTCACATTCCACTGTCCTCCTCCATGTTGTTCTTGGTCTTCCTCTCTTTCTCTTGCCGTCTGGGGTCCAGTGCAGTGCTGTTCTTGCAATAGATTGTGTGTCTCTCCAGAGTATATGCCCAATCCATCTCCATCTTCGTTTGCTAATGATGGTGCCCATGTCAGTTTGGTTGCATTTCCTCAGTAGATCTTCATTGGAAATCTTTTCTGGCCAAAAGATTTGAAGGATTCTCCGGAGGCAGGTGGTGTGGAAGGATCTAAGTTTGGCAAGATCTGTCTCGGTCATCCTCCAACATTCAGATCCATACAGAAGTGTAGACACAACACAGCTCTGGTACAACTTCAGCTTGGTGTTGGTACTGTACTGTGGAGATCTCCAGATGTTGTTCATCTCCCTAAACACATTCCTGGCCTTTCCCAGTCTGCTGTGGATGTCCTCTTTGGTGCCGCCCTCAGGTTTGATGATGCTGCCCAGATACGTGAATTTGTCTGCCTGGCGTAAATCTGTTCCATTTACTTTCACAGGGGCTGGTGTTTTAACATGTAGCGTCATTGTCTCCATCTTCTTGGTGCTGATTCGTAGCCCCACTTGCCGTCCAAAGGTTTGAAGTCTGCTGGTCTTGTCCTGTATATGCTGGTGTGTGTGGGATAGTAGCGCCAGGTCATCTGCCAAGTCATCAAGAGTTGAGAAGAGGTTCCATCTGATCCCTCTTGGAGTGTCTTCTGTTGTCTGCCTCATGACCCAATCAATGACAAGATTGAAGAGAACCGCTGACATAACACATCCTTGTCTTACACCTGTCCTGACTTCAGAGTGTGTCACTACAGCCTACTGAGCATCTGAAGTTGTTGTAGAAGCTCTTAATCAGGTTTACCAGCTTGGATGGAATGCCATAGTGTCGTAGGATGTTCCAAAGGCTGTCCATGTGAATACTGTCAAAGGCCTTTTCAAAATCAACGAAATTCACATATAGTTGCCTTTGCCACTCGGTGCACTGTTCAATGATGGTACGTAGTGTGAAGATCTGATCAGAACAACTTCTTTGTTTTCTGAACCCTGCTTGTTCTTTTCTCAATGACTTGTCTACAGCATCTGACATTCTTCTGATGATGACCTTGACCAGTATCTTGCTTGGCACTGACAGAAGGGTGATTCCTCTCCAGTTATTGCAGTTGTTCAGGGCTCCTTTCTTGGGGATCTTGACAATTACCCCTTTGTCATCAGGTACTTTTTCTCCCTCCCATATGGCTGTGAACAGTGGCTGAAGAATGGTCACTGCTAGCTCAGGATTGGCCTTGAACAGTTCTGCATCAAGGTTGTCCTGGCCTGGCGACTTGCCATTTTTGAGTGTCTTGATCGCAGCCACTATTTCTTCTTTTGACGGAGGGTCAGTGTCAATGTCCAGGTCTTCTGCAGCTTCTGGAATGTCCGTTGTCTCTTCAGGAGATGGTCGATTGAGAACTTCCCTGAAGTGTTGGGTCCATCTATTTTCTTGTTCTTTCTCAGTTGTCAGCAGTTTTCCCTGTTTGTCCTTGACTGGGCCCCCTGTGCTCCCCTTGAACTTACCACACACTTGCTTTGTGATCCTGAAGACTCTTCCCTGCTCCCCTTTTGCTGCCGCTTCCTCCGCTTCAGCTGCAAGTTGGT
Source organism: Stramonita haemastoma (assembly GCA_030674155.1). Lineage (NCBI taxonomy): Eukaryota > Metazoa > Mollusca > Gastropoda > Neogastropoda > Muricidae > Stramonita > Stramonita haemastoma. Next base: position 858,648 of record CM060322.1, read on the forward strand.
CCATGGCATCTCTCTTATCGCGGCGTGCAAGTCTCTTCACTTTCTTGTCTCTCTTGTAGTCATGGGGATTTTGTTCTGCAGCATTCTTTTCTTGATCTGTCTTCTCTCCTCAATGGCATCTAACGTCTCCTACTGGATCCAGTCTTTATTTGTCTTCTTCTTTCGGTGGCCTAACGTCGACTTGCTGCTCTGTGTATATATCGTGGCAATATGCTTCCATGTTGAGTCTATGTCCTGTTGATCTGTCAGGTCTTGTAAGGTCTGAAATCTGTTCCTTAGGTCACAGACAAAGTCAGCCTTAATGGTGTTGCTTCTCAGTCGCTGGGTGTCAAAGCGTGCCTGAGTGGCTGGCCTGGCTTCAGTCTTCTTCAACTTTGTCTGGATGGTTGCTGTCACAAGGTGATGGTCACTTCCGACATCTGCCTTGCGCATGGTCTTCACATCCAGAAGGGAGCGTTGCCATACACCGTTGATCATCAAGTGGTCAATCTGGTTCCTGTCTCTTCCATTTGGCGCGTTCCAGGTCAGCTTGTGGATGTCATGGTGCTTGAAGAGGGTCTCTCCTATCACCAGGTTGTTCATGGCACAGAAATCTACCGGTCTTTCTCCATTGTCATTCCTGGTCCCCATACCATGCTTCCCCATGACTCGTTCATAGTGGTGTTGTCATTTCCGACCTTAGCGTTCAGATCCCCCATGATGACTAGAAGGTCATGCCATGGGGTTTTTTCTGTCTCTGTCTGGAGCTGGCTGTAGAAATTTTCTTTGTCTTCTTTGCTACTGTCGTTGGTTGGTGTGTAGCACTGAATGATGGAGATGTTGATGTGCCTGCCCTTCAATCTGGCACTCATAATTCTGTTGCTTACTGGCTTCCATTCTAGCAGGCATCACTCTACACCTTTCTTGAGGATGATGGCAACTCCCTCATGGTGCATGTTGTTGTCTCTCCCAGAGTAGAGGATGGTTTCTCCAGTGGTGGTTTTCATCCTCCCAGATCCAGTCCATCTGCTCTCACTCACACCTAGGACATGAAGCTTGAAACGTCTCATTTCTGATGTTACTTGTGCCAGCTTGCCTGTTTCATACATTGTTCTTCCATTCCAATGTCCTAGTCTGATCTTGGTTTTGGTGGTGTTCAGGTCCATCCTTATCCTGCTGGCAACGTCCTCTCGGCTTTGGCCACCAGCATTTATTCGAGCCTCACTGGGCTCGGAAGGCCCCTCACACACAGAAGTAGTATTTTACTTTGTTGCTGTTTCTGTAACATACTGTTTTTTACGAGACAGGGTTGTTAGCCCTGTGCCCAACCCCCAACCTGGAGGGCCAGCCCCCAACCTGGAGGACCAGGCTTTTTTCTGTTGGGGTGTGCTTCCCCCACATACGACAGGTAGTACCAGTTTAGCATGGATTACTGGTAGCAGGCAAGCCTGACCTGAAAAGTGAGACCCTCCTTAGTCGCCTTTTACGACATGCCTGGCAGGGAATAGCAGTCCTATTCTCAGCTTGCTTAGCAAGCTTCCCGGGTACTGCATGGGGTTTATTTAAATAATGATTGTTTAAACTTTCGTTATGGGCTGCACGTGTAGGAATAGATTGAATGCAAGGACTTTGATGTGTTTTTACAAGAAATAATACATTTGCTCGCATGTTCACTCTCTCAACCCTTGCTCTATTTCTCCATCATTCAATGCTGACACAACTGATAAGCATCGGTATAGGTTATATGACCACCCACATTTATCAAGTGCTGTAGTTACCTGTTTGGATTTCTGACACACGAAGTGGCTGGAAGGACAAGGTGGAAAGTCACAGAAATCTTCATCACTCGAGTCGTCACAGTCCCTGTGGTGGTCACACAGCAAAGAGTAATGCACACGTTGCTGGTCATTCTTGCAGGTGAACGTTGTTCTTGCCAGGAGAGGATTCCACTGCAAACATCGTTTGACTTCCCGTTCCTTATTTCCGTAACAGCGACTGGCAGGATCACACTGCAGAAACGTATGAGTTGCATGACCATCTAAGCACTGGCTCATGTGTGGATGGGTCACAGCCGTTCTTGAAGGTGATGGGAATACGACTTTTGACTGCCATCTGGACTCCATATCTTGACCAATCTCTGACTCAATCTCGCACAGGTAGGCAGCTTTTAAAGGTAGATAGGTCATCTTCATGGCCAGATGCTGCTGTTTGTATTCAAAACCAGCGCAGTAGGGAGGAGGGTGTTCAGGCTCCTGACCAATGTCCAGGTAGTATGCCATGGTGCCATCAGACCACTGCCACATTGAGGAGTACCTGAAATAACCAGAACATTACATGGAGGAGCCCATCAGATTACCTGAGGCAGCCAAGCTGTATTTTACCTGTGAAAGGTGTAGCATAGGTATCAGTCGATATCCATCAACATAGAAAAAGATAAAGAATGAAGAAACAAAGCAAAGCAAGTAAGTAATACAATAGATAGGTTTGACACATATAATTCAAAGCATGTTTCTCTAGCGCAGGAAGGAAATTTTTAAAAAATCTTTAACTTGCTAATATTTGCCAATTTAAAAGAAATCAGTAACTTTACTTAGAATTAGACATTTTAGACAGAATACACAGAATAAGCAATAACAAAGGTAATCAGGATTTTTTAGTGTGCGATATAAACATTAAATAAGGTTTTCTCTTTTTTGTGTGCTTCAAGGATAGAAGGATGCTTACTGGTCATGCAGGTGATGCTGTAAGCGTTGCTTTAGTCCAACAAGTAGAACATTTTGGCCGGTGATATTGTACCAAAAATTGGCCACCATACTCCATTCCTGCTCCGTGTTCAGACTGACCAGGTAGCCTCTGTTCTGCCTGCAACTGAAGTGAGCCTCATCCCAGGTAATCTCCCTGCCAGGGTGGAAATACCGGTAGCATTTTCCCTCCATCTGAATTGAAGATGTCCCACCCCCACACAGGTCTGCTGGGGGACACGTCCCGGATAGTCTGTCTGCAGCGTTATCGCAGAACGTTTCATAACTGCATAGAAAATGCTGCACTAGGATTGAACCTTTCATCCCAGAGCAAACCCACTTGCCATCCCTGAGCTGTACGGGAGGATCTTCAGGGCTGTGGATGGAGTAGAGGAGTTTGAAATTTATCTGTTGATGACTGGAGTAGACCTTGACGGATAGGACATCAGTTTGGTAAGTCATTGGAAGGGCGTCCATGTATTTGCAGAGTTTGGTGATGGGGGTTCCTGTACAGGTGGGGGTGAGGTAGATGGCGAGGTAGGTACAGGAGCAAGCTGAACAATACCTCATGTCAAAGTTTGCAAAACTGAGCATGATAAACCCATTGTTGGAGAACTTCAGTGTCATGCAGGCTGTCATCTTAACATTCCCATACACCCTTGTGTTCCATACTGGTGATTGAATGTATCCTGTTAACACACACACACACAAACACAAACACACACACACACACACACACACACACACACACACACACACACACACCACACACACACACAAACACACACACACACACAAACACACACACACACAAACTTGTGATGAGAATTATGAAATTATCATGCAGGCACCCACTTACACTTGTTTCCCCACTACTACTTTCTCAATAAAGAATGATAAATAAATAAAAAGGGGTTGTTCAAAACATGTTAGGAGAAAAACACAAGAAGATCATGAGAATTCCTACAGCACAGTTTCTATTTAGATTCTGTCTTCTCATTATGAATTAGAGAAATCACGCCACATGCCAGTCATATCTCATTCTATTTCTAGTAATTTCCATGGTAACTGTGTAATATGCAAGAAGTGCACACCCATAGCAGGTCGTATCATCCATGGTAAATGTGGTCATAACACATACCTTTCTATTAGCAGCTCCAGGATATTTCAGTTCTCTAAAACGCTTGAAGGGTCAACTGGATAAGTCTCTATTGACTCTCAAGTAACTAAGTGTTAAGTTGTATGCCATCCGCATCACGGTCACATTCAGCCCCAAACACACAGATCAAACTGTCATTAGTAAGGAGCTTAGTAGGTGGTGTCCTGCGTATGTAAGCTCAGAACAGGCACCACTGAACACCACCAAAGCGACCCAGCAGCAGTGCAGGGCCCCTGTGGCTGGTGACCCTATGGCAGTCTGATATTGATGGGCTCCCTATGGACTTTTGACACTGAGGCAATGACATGAAAGATCTGGGTGCGGCTGTGGCAGGGAGATTGAAATGAGAGTTGTGGGAGCAGAGACATGGGAAAGTCACAGAAGATGAGCAGCAATAAAGATCATGGTCCACATTGTCCCACAGAAAAAGACACTATTGTTAGGTGGACAAAGACCTAATTGTGTGAAGTAGGGATACGAGACCATGGCTCACAAGGTTTTCAGGGCACAATGCCATTTGCAGTGTTGAAAAGGGGTGTATCTCTGGGTGACATTGGAAAAAGGGCTGGCTGGGCAATCATTAGAACATTCCAAAGAGTTACAACTGCTAAGCAGGTGAGAAAAAATGTGGACTTGATGACAATATGTTGAACTTCACCTTCACCTGCACATATCCCATTGTCCAGCAGACCAACGAAGATTTTGCAACCAGCTTTTTCCACTTCCCATGGTCCTCTGTATTCCATAGCAAATTGCTTCACCCATGGCCAGTCCACACTATGATATTGTCTTCCCATTGTTTTCTCTTTCTGGTTCTTGTTTCTCTCCTTTTACTGTTCCCTGTAGGACAGTCTTGGCCAGTCCACATGTTTGTGTGATGAGCCCACACCCATTTAGGTGGCTTTATTTCATTGAAGTCAGGAGTTCTTCATATGGTCTGATGGCACTATTTATTCTGGTTTTGACTTCCTTATTAGTGATGTGATCCCTGTGTGAGATACCAAGAAGTTTTACGGGAGTGTCTCATCTCCATTACCTGTATCCTTTTTTCAATGTCTGCTGTTATTATCGACGTTTCATATGTGTAAAAAAAAATATGGACATGTTCAGGGAATGCATCAATCTGACTCATGGAAAAAAGGAGTAAGTTTACCCATTTTGAAATCTGGGGATCCAATGGACCCCGAAAATTATCGAGGTATAACACTAAATAATTCCCTCAGCAAACTTTTTTGTCAGATATTGAACATTTGCACATTAAATTACTTTGAAGACAACAGACTAATATCACACGAACAAGTAGGCTTCCAAAAATCATATAGAACATCAGATCATATATTCATACAAAACAAAATAATAGATGGCATTTTAAAAGCTTTCAGAAAGCTTTTGACTTCGTCTGGCATGAGGGTCTTATGTTGAAAATGTACCGTTTACGTATTAAAGGAAACTGGTTTAGAATAAGCCAAAGTAGTATAACAATGCAACAGTGTGCACGAAAACTCGTTGTGGTTTTTCCTCTGAAATATCAGTTCAAAGAGGTGTACTACAAGGAAATGTACTTACTTAAACTTAATTCTCTCCATGTCAGAAGGCACATAAGGACAGGACATCATTTCTCCACTGGTTGCGATCTGTAGCTGGGCTGCGTGCTGCACTCCAAGAGCTCCATCCAGCAGCATTCCGCTCCACCTCCACTATTCTTCGCCAGGTTGTCTTTGGGAGGCCTCTCTTTCTTCTTCCCTCTGGTGTCTATCCGAGGTCCACAGCACAGTCATTCTTCTGATCTTTTCTTAGGACATGGCCAATCCAATTCTATCTCTTTCTTCTTATTCCTGCACTTATCTTCTCTGCTTCTGCCATCTGAAGGGTTGCCTTGTCGGAAATGTGCTGTTGCCATCTAATCTTAAAAATATTCCGGAGGCATTTGGTTTGAAAGGTGTCCAGTTTTTCTTCTTCTCCTTTTGTGAGCTTCCAGGTTTCACATCCACACAAAAGTACTGAGAGTACCAAGCTCTTGAAGAGGGAGGTTTTGGTTTTGCTGATGATGTCTCCAGCTTGCCAGATGTTACACAGGTGTTTGAACTGGGCATTCGCCAAGGCTATCCTTCTTTTGATATCTGCTGTTCCTCCTCCATCCTTCATCATGTTGGCCCCTAGACAGGTGAAGCTGTCCACCTCTTCGACATCATTCCCATTGACTTTCAGCTTCTCCTTGCTCTTGCTGTTGGCTTTTATCACTTTGCATTTCTTGTTGTTCATCCTCAGGCCAACTTTAGCAGCATTGTCCTCTAGCTTGGCTGTTTTCTGCTGTAGACGGTTCATGGCCGATGATAAAAGGGCTAGGTCATCTGCAAAGTTGAGGTCTTCTAGCATGGTAGTGAAATTCCACCTGATCCCTGTTCTTTCGCCCTCTGTCATCTTCCTCATGACCCAGTCAATCACCAACAGGAAAAGGAATCCAGACATGCAGCACCTCTGTTTCACTCCAGTAATCACCGGAAACCAGTCTGTTGTTTCATTTTCATCTATGACAGGGCACTGAAAGTCCTCATAAAAGGACTTAACCATCCTGATCAATTTCCCAGGGATTCCATACTCGCGCATGATGATCCAAAGACTGTTTCTGTGTATGGAGTCAAAGGCCTTTTCAAAATCTACAAAGTGGATGTACATTGTTGCATTCCGTTGACTTGTTCTAAGATGTTCCTGATGATGAATAACTGTTCCGTGGTTCTTCTCCCTTTCCTGAAGCCGGCTTGTTCCTTTTTTAGTGATGGATCCACTCCTGCTTGTATCCTGTTGACCAGGATCCTGCTCAGCACCTTGCTGGCCAGTGGCAGTAGTGTGACTCCTCTCCAGTTTCCAAAGTCCTGGAGATTGCCTTTCTTTGATATCTTGCAGATGAGTCCTTTTGTCCATTGCGTGGGAACTGTTTCTTTTTCCCATATGAGGTCAAATATTCTTTTCAGTTCTTTGCTGGTAGTCTCTGGGTCTTGCTTTCAACATCTCTGTTGTAACTTGGTCTATTCCCGGTGCTTTTCCATTGTTGAGTAGTGCATAGTGCATTTCTTATCTCTTGCAGTGTAGAGGTTTCTATTGAAATATCCAGTTCTTCTCTCCCCTTGTCTTCTTCTTGTGGTGGGTCATCTAGTGTATCCCTGTTGAGTACCTCCTGAAAGTGTTCCTTCCACCTTTCTAGTCTGGCCTCCTTACTCTTCAGCAGGTCTCCATTCTTGTTCTTCACTGCTGCCGCTTGTCTTGTGCCTTGTCCTGTCAGCTGTTTCACTATGTTGTATACCTCTTTCTGTTGTCCATTCTCCACCGCAGCCTGTGCTCTCTGTGCTTTCTCTGCCATCCATTTTCTCTTGTCTTCTCTTGCGCTCCTTTTCACTTCCTTGTCCTTTTCCTTGTACCTTTCCTCATCCTGTTCCGAATCCTTTCTGATCGGATGCTGTCTGTCTTGGTCTTGATTTCCTTCCTCTCCTCTATCAGCTTCCATGTGTTGTCACTGATCCATGGTTTGCTTTTTCCTTTTCTGAATCCAAGTATCTCCTCTGCAGCGTTGACATAAGCACTCCTCTGCTGCTCCCATATCTTCTCTATGTCTTCACTCTCTGTTCTGTTTTCTTCCAGCTTGTTCCTCACTGCCTCACAGTATTTTTTCTTTGCTTCTTCGTCCTTTAGTCTATCCACGTTTATCTTTGGCGTCACCCTGTTCTTGTTCCTGTGTGTGTTGAGCCGTAGTTTGAAGCTGGTCCTCACCAGGTAGTGGTCGCTGTTGGCATCCGCTCCCCTCTGTACTCTCGAGTCTATTACAGATGATCTCCATTGTCCGCTAATCAGCAGGTGATCTATCTGGTTCCTACTCTTCCCGTCAGGTGAGACCCATCTGGCTTTGTGTCTGTCCTTGTGTAGAAACAGTGTACCTGTTATGACGAGGCCATTCATCTGACTGAACTCACACAGCCTCTCTCCATTGTCGTTCTGCTCTTCAAGGCGATGCACCCCCATCGTCCTTTCATATCCAGTGTTGTCGCTTCCTACTTTGGCATTAAAGTCACCCATGATGATGATGATGTCGTTTTTGTTGCATCCATCTATCGTTTCTTGCAGTTCTTGATAAAATTGCTCCTTCTCCATGTCTTCCTTTCCATTGTGGGGGCATATACTTGTATGACTTTTGCTCTCCTGAATCTTAAATAGAATCTGGCAGTTAGTATCCTTTGGTTGACAGGCGTCCACTCCATTAGTGACTTTGCTGCTGCTTGGCTGATCATGAGCGCAACCCCTCTCTCATGTATTTCATCCTTCCCGCTGTAGATTACAGTCTGCCCTGATGCTAGTTGTACTTTGCCAGCTCCCGTCCATCTACTTTCACTAATCCCTAATATATCTAGTTGATAGCCCTCCATTTCTCTTGCAATTTGAGCTGCTGTTCCTGTACTGTACATAGTTCTCACATTCCAATGTCCGATGTTGAGTTTAGTGGTGGGACTTGCGAAGGACCTCATCGGACGTTGGGCTTCCCTGAGGCTTTCACCCATCGTGGTCATGTTGCCAGAGTTTGCGATCCCTGCTCCTCCCTGGTTTTGTTGTTGATTCATGTCCAAGGTTTCTGTAACTGGTTTTCTTTTATGGGAGGAGGTAGTTGGCCTTCTGCCCAACCCCCAGACTTGGAGGACCAGGGTTTTTTGTCAGGGTGTCCTTCCCTTAGACTGCATTGGTTCACTGTGCAATCCCCCATCCACCACCCGGGGGCCGCGCCTCAACGCCGTGCAGTCCCAGCGCGAGGGGAAATGTACTTAGTCCTACTTTATTTAACGTATTTGTAAATGATCTTCCAAGTTATATTGATGATATGGACTCACCATCCATAGATTATGATAAAACCAATGTTATTTCTTGCCTGCTATATGCTGATGACCTTGCAATCCTATCTACTACAGAGGCAGGATTACAAAAGAAGCTACAGAAAAAAAACAAAGTTGTAATATTCACTCACACAGACCCAAAAGTACCTATTCACTTCAAACTAGGTAGTCATATAATCCAAACTATTGATCAGTTCAAATACTTGAGTGCAGTATTCCACAAATCAGGAACTTTTCACTTTGCCCAAGAACACTTAGCTAAACAGGAAAATAAAGCAGTGCATTCACTAAGACGAGTCATAGTGGAATTTCTCTGTTTTAGAGATAATAAAGTATTTTGAATTGAATTGACTTGAATCAAAGGACAGAATAATCCTTACGATACAGTATTGCAGCTTTTTGATTCTTTGATTATGCCTATAGCAACATATGGAGCTGAAATTTGGTTTCCATGGGTTGAAAATAAGATACCTATCTCAGTTTACTCAGACATATCCTCTTTCTTTGGAAACTCTTTCTTCTAAATATCCACATGAAAAAACAGTATTATGAGACTTTGTAAATCAATTTTGGGTCCACATTCTAAATCAATGAATCTACTAACCCTTGCAGAATTAGGAAGATATCCAGTGGGGATTCATGTTGCATATCGAGTTAATGGATATTGGACTCATATCTGACATGCACATCATAATACCTACATAAAAAGAGTGTACAATGCTATGTTGAACTGAGAGGGCACTGCTAAAGCTCCTTGGATACTGTTTGCTAAAAATGTTCTTCATAACTTAGGGCGAGGACACGTTTGGAACAATCACTCAACACTCAGTAAAAACAGGCTGAAATTTGCATTTTGCCAACAATTAGATTAGAGATATGTCAAGTTCTGGAAACAACAAAGAACTAAAACAAGTAGACTCAAATTTTACAATAAAATTAAAAAGACCGATTATCACCTAGAACATTACCCTGTTGCATATATCGACCCATCCCACAAACAAGCTCTTTGCAGGAGTCAGTGCCACGATTTGAACATTGAACATGTTTGTCTTCCCAATGATAGAGTTACACTAGTTGAGATATAATTCCCAAAACAATATAATCAGGAGAACACACACACACACACACACACACACACACACACACACACACACACACACACACACACACACACACACACACACACACACACACACACACATACACACACAAGGTTTTGCATCAGCGGTAGGGAATGGCAAATAAGGGAAGTAATCATGCATTACTTTATCACCAAAGGCAAGGAAACTGTCATTTTAAAAAAAAATCAGTTGACTTGATATTTTTGCTGATTGAAAATTCGGATATACGTTTGAAAAAAAGTGATCTTAATGAGCTGATCCCCACAGCTACAAATACAAACCATTAACCAGAACTATAGTCATACAGACGAACAGAAGAAAAGCCCAGTCTCACCTACTTGGTCTCCCACTGGAGCTTGCATCTCCAGTGTTCCCTTTGGATGCATACACCATGGTACAGCCTGGAAAGTTAGCGTTATATTTGCGTGGAAGCACTGAGGGTAAAACAGATTTAAAAACTGCAAATCATTTTCACTTGTGTGTGAGAAAAGTATTTTCCTTCCTCTTATCATAGATCTGAGAGAAATAAATACCCTTTCATGCTTTATTTTAAAGTAAATATCACAGCTCCCCATATTCCAGTCTTCCATGTTTTCAGTCTGAATTTGAAGAATGGTAAATGGTGGCGTATAGAGATAAAGACAAAAATGTCTCCACCTCTTTATGGTGCTGTTACGGAATATGTCATCCTGGGGGCTAATGAAAATTCTTCCGCTCATGGCATACACAGGTTTTAAATCTGTGCTGCTATAATAGCTGCATGGACTGAAATCGGCACTTGTAAAAGTAACAGACTTGAAGACTGCCAGGTTCACAGGTGTAGTGTAGGATTGGAATACAGCTTGCAGAGAACATTCTGCTAGTGGTGAGTGGTGATCAGATCTGAAAACGTGTCTGGTGGAGTTTTCCACCATGATATGGAACGTGTAACTCTTTCTTCTGCAAGCTGTAGCACTGGAGACTGTGGCTGACTGGTCAAGTCTGAACTCTCAGTGGACTGACCAATGTACCGGGATGATTCAGTTTCTGCCAAGTCACGGTCACCTTCCCCTGCCAGACTGACTGACGTATTCCTATATGCCGACGGAACATAATCAGGAGAGTCTGTAAGAAGAGGAGTATAGTCCCTGACTGAGGAATTGGGGCTGGGTCTGCTGCTGTTGGGGTGGTTTCCCTGTCACTGTGAAGCGCTGACTCCAACACAAGAGATGTGTTCAGTTTGGTCCACCCCAGTGTGGAGCTGGTTGACTGGGGTTTGTGTGTGGAGCTGGTTGACTGGGAGTCAGTTGACTGGGGTTTGTGTGTGGAGCT
>CM060322.1:874832-889832 GCA_030674155.1 Stramonita haemastoma
ATTTTCTGTGAGCAGCAGTAAAACTAGAAATTCATTCAAAAATGCCAGTTACTGGACTTCCAGCGGCTGTGGAGAGGACCTTAGGCGCCCTGCTGACCGACAATGCAGTTTCCAGCTGGAAAGTGGCAGGAGAAGGGGACAGCGTGGTTTTTGTCTTGCGACTGAAACCAGTGGACACAACAGTGTCAACCAACATGGCGGATCCAACAGTGAATCGCAGCACACAAGCGCAGTACTACAGGAAAAAATCGTTTTCTCAAAGACGACGAGATGTTGAACGGTCTCGAAAGCATAAAGAGAAGCAGGCAAGTGTTGTGGGTGAAAGTGACTGTGTCCTCAGTGCCTCGAATCTGCCTGACAGTGGAGTAGAACAGGGGAATACAGCATGTGTAGATACACATGGAATAGACCTACCAACAACACACACACAGGACATCAACACAAAAACATCAGTGAAGTTGCCATCATCGGTTGATTTAGAACCTCCCTGTATGTCTGATTGTAGTGACTGTGCTGATATGTGTGTTTTGCAGCCTGAGGTGAACAATGATAATATTGTTGGTGCATTCGACACAAGAAATGTCAAACAGTACGTGGCTACTCTAACTGATAGAGCCGTACAGAGAAGGCTAAGAGACAGACAAAGAAATACACACTTTAGAAAATCCGTGCTACATCATTCAGACGGTGAAGATATTGTGACGTGTGAGTCAGACGACATTGTGATCCAGTGCGCATGCCAACCAGACACTGAGCCAGTATGTGTGTACTGGTTTGTCAAACAGCAAGAGAAAAACATGCTAAAAGAGGAACGTGTCAAACTCGCCAGTTTGCGGAATGGGAAGCGTATCCAGAACACACTACACACGGAGACCCTATCGTGTGCTTCAAGGGACTTAGCGACACTTAGAGACCTATTACAGCAGTCTCTTGGCTAGGCCTAGCCTAGACCTAAGGGTGTGTTTGTGACAAAGACTGGACGAAAGAAAGGCTCGGAATGCCGTAACATATCTGGACAGTAAAGAGTTTGTGTCTCGATGTACATTACTAATCAATGCTGTGGTTTCCATGGCTTGGAGTAGCGTCGTGTGTCAGCTTAAAGCAATTATCGTTATCGTTATTCGGCAACCCCCTTCATGTATGGGCCAATGGCCTTTTTTCATGAATAAACCTTTCGAGTTCGAGTTCGAGTTCGAGTTCTCTCTCTCTCTCTCTCTCTCTCTCTCTTGCTTGGCTGCCAGCAAGACGCTTCTGTGTGAGCTGTGAGTGGAGTGTTGTATTTTCTCTTTTTGTGCATCAAAATGCCAGTCACAGGACTCCCAGTAACTTTGGAGTGTGCGCTCAATGCTGCATTGCAAGAGCAGACACTGTCCTCGTTCAAAGTGGACGGTAGAGGTGACCAGACTGTTATCATTCTAAGATTAACAGGCAAAGCTGACAACCATTTTCCTGTCACCCCAGGTCAAAGGTCATATCGCAAAAATCTTTTTCGCAAGTGTGCCGCGACAAAAATCGTGCAGAAGCACACAGAGCAAACCGTGATGAAAAATAAACAAACAGGCTCCGTCTCCCTCCGGTTTATTCTTACCCACCCCGCCCAGTCTACTGTATGCTGCAAACCGTGCGCAGATTGATGCTCCGAATGATGTGTCCATGTGCAATTCGACAGTCAGCAGATTGACTTGACACAACATGACACAGACAGACAGACAGTGACAGTCAACTTTGACAATATAAAAAGTGATCAGTTGTGTGGTGAAGTTGGGAATGAAGGGAAGGAATGTGATAGTGATGACATGAGTGCAGAAGTAAGGGCAGAGGAGATGTGTGAGAGAGAAAAAGAGGATGGTGAGGAAGAAGTGAGTGTGTCTGGTTCTGAATGTGCGGAGAGTGAGGCAGAATATTCGGGTGAATCTATTGAGGGGCAGACATGTGAGACCAAAGAAACCATGAATGGCGATATTTTGAACAGCTTTAAAAAAAATCAATGACTACTTTAACAATAGAATGGATAATCTTTTGAGTAGGCTAGATCAAGTGACAACAACTTTCAAACCTGTTAGAAAAGAATTTGCTTGTAGAGATGTGTCATAGATGCTCCAGTGATGATGATGATGATGACCAATGACAGTCTGAAATTGTGTCATGACAGATGACGTTGTCGATTATATGTATAATCATAAACTAATGACTAGAATCTGATGATAATTTGTATCACAGGTGTAGTTATTACTGATACTATTCAATCATTGCAAACCCATGTTGTGGCTTTCCATGCCATGTTGTTCATCTCGGCTGTCATTGACAGTGTATTAAAAATTTAAAAAAATGTGACGCTCCGCCACGAAATGAGTCGCTTAGCACATTACCCAATTTTGCTCTAGGAGCCATTAAAGGCAGGTAGGGGTCAAGTTGTCAATTTTGAGATTTTGATTAATTATTAAACTATATCCGTTTATCTACCTTATAATGAAATATAAAGGCATAATTTTTATCCCTTTTGCTTTAAATGTGTTTTGAAAATACCCAAGCCCTCATTCTGACAACTTGTTACGAAAATAAACTTGTCCGTTTCTCATTTTGCCACTTCCTGTAGTCTATCATTTCAACTTGTAATAACTTTGCACAGAATTGTCCGATTTTCAATCTGTTTTTTGTATTTGATAGCCACTTTATTGTACATTAATAACATGTCAATAACTAAAAATTGACCTCATGTGCACTCAGTCTCATTATGTGGTGGAGCGTCACTTTTTGTTTCCAATTTATGTTGTGCCCAGTCCCCATCCCTCTGTCCCCTTGTGAATGGGCGTAAAGCTTATCGCAAATAAACCATTGTCATTGTCATTCTCTCTCTCTCTCTCTCTCTCTCTCCTCTCTCTCTCTCTCTCTCTCTCTCTCTCTCTCTCTCTCTCTCTTAACATTCAATAACACGATGCATTACAGCAAGGTGCAGGCTGCCGCCACACGCAGACACACAAAAAAACATGCACACAAACACAACACGCGCACACATGCGAGTGCGCGCATACACATCCCCAGGAATAAGAGGCATTTTTTTCGAAAAGATTTTATAAAATCACCTGTTTTGAGTCCCGTCCTATCCCAACTTTCGCACAGTAGCAGAGCCCATGGCACCAAGAGAGTGCTGCACTGTATGCATACACACTTTATCATTTCTTATAAGCGTGGCGCCAGGTTTGTGGCTACACCACAGCCCCGAAGAGGCCAGCGTGGTTTGAATATAGTCAGTTTGTTGGAACAAAAGCTGGTACAATGTATGCAAAGAAATTGAGCAGTACACATAATAATAACGTTTGACAATAGTGTTTTGACAGCATCTTTGAAGTCGGAATGCTGCTACCTTCATGGGGATTAAAAGCAGTCGCCTGCATAAAATCTCGCCATTATAAAAATACTCTACCCGACAATTGTCGGCCAGGTACATTTATATGAATGTTTGAATACATTTTTATAGTGGATTTATCATGTAATGGAATGCATTCCTCATCTTGGTGGTACATTTATATGAATGTTTGAGTAATTTTTTTATAGTGGATTTATCATATAATGGAATGTATTCATCATCTCGATTGTCTTTTCTGCGATTTAAATGGTGACATTTCGGCAAGGACGGCAGAATTCTGTAGGAACTAGTGATCGTGCAAGTTCCTCAATTTAACTCCCCTGCCTTTATGAATTTTAGTAGCCCCAAAGAAGGCAACGGTGTTCTTCAACCATGGGAGAGAATTTAGAAACTGTGCGCATGCGCGTGAATTAACTCCCATGATAGAGCGATCCTTTATGAATTTTAGTCACCCCAAAGAAGGCAAGCATGTTGTTTATTAGGGGGAGACAATTCAAAAGCGTTGTGCATTTGATTAAAGTATGTCGTAACGTGCGAAAAATAAAAATAAAAATAGAGATATACTGCCAATAAGTTTCTCCTGATTTTGCCCTCTCGTATTTTTGGTGTTATTGTTGCAAATAGTAGATCTTAACAGTGCAGCCAATAGACTATTGTTAGCACACTTTTTATGCTTCATTTACTTTTTTCTTTCTCTGGATGAGAGAGACAGAGAATAAAATACTTGCAGACAGGAAAAGAAAACAAAATAATGGGTGGCGCTGCTCCTCTGGCAACGGGCTGTCCCTGGGGAAAGCAGCCCGAATTTCAGGCAGAGAAATCTGCAGTGACTTCAAGTGGTAGTATTCAATACAAATTACTTACCCTTAAAACAGTAGTGACAAAATATCAAGAGCCCCTTTTTTCCATATAATCGTAAGCACCCTCTATGACAAGTAAAACTGATATTGGGATTTTCCTTTGCCCTAGAGGTTGCGTAAGGGATGTAAGGGACGGGACAGCCTAGTGGTCAGAGCATTGCGCTGGCAATTTGACGACCCAAGTTCGATTCCCGCTCGAGGGGATTTTTCCCCTGGAGTTAATATCAGTGCTGACTCCACTCTCCCCAAAAGTCTTTCAGATGAGACTGTAAACCGCTGAACAAAATGACCTTTCTTCTGGCGCGAATTCCTTAGCCGACACCGACTCACGGAGGCCTTCTACTATAATTGTTTTATTTCTGCTTTATGATTCATCCTTTTCTGTTTCATTTGAATCTCTTTTTAATGGGGATTATTGTTGTAACAGAAATCAACATAATGTTGCATGTAGCATGTGTGCGTAGGGTGGGGAGATGGAGGTGCCACTGATGTTATAGCTGTTATTATAAAAGTTGTATGACTCAAGTTTATACAGTCATATGCATAAATTAGTAGAGATTATCTAGGAGTACTTAACTGTTCATGTGGTGATAATTATGATATTAGGACTGTTAAATGTAAACATTGTTTGAAATAGTTCAAATTTCGAAAACAGGAGTGGGTTTACAATCATTATGTTGTGAAAAATATCAGTACTGTGAAATGGCGTCAGTGCATTAACATGCTGCAGGAAATCCCCTCAAGAATAATAAGAGCAAGTAAGTAATGTGGTAAAGAAAAGAAATAAGATAAAGTGCAACACAAAGTGTTCCATGTAGCTTCAGAGCAGAAACGATAGTAGAAACACTATACGATCGGAATCATCAATTGCTGTGGAAATTAAAAATAGTCTACTCTTCTATAGTTACTTTTTCTGAGTGCGATTATGTATAGCTACCTCAATTTATTGTAAAGTAGAACGGAAAATTCATAAATCAAAAGATCTAGACACAGTGCACAGTTTCAACTATCAACCATGACAAGCGTAGTATCAAAATATTTTACGGGAGGACCTTCAGGTAAGAGGAAGAATCCTTCCGCTTCCTCCACAAGTGATTCCGGTGCCAGCCCCGAACAGTCTAGCGGCAAGGAGAGACAGGAGAAAAAGAAGGCCAGAAACACCAGTGTGGACAGTGAGGACGACACCATGGACTCGGAAAATATTTTAGAAGAAATAAGACGAAAACTATGCAATGTGTCAACAAAGGAAGACATCCAAGAAATGAAAGCCGAAATGAAGCAAATGAGAGAAGAGATGAACAGTATTTCAACGGCATTAAACACTCGAATGGACAAGTTAGAAAGCGAACTGTTCGACATGAAAGGTGACAGAGATGCGCTGAGTGCGGAGGTGGGGAGGCTGAGGGAGGAGAACAGGGAGCTGCAGGGACAGGTGCAGCAGTGCAGAGGAGAGGACAGTCAGCTGCGGAGGGACCTGAACGATCAGGAACAACACGGCCGGCAATTCAACCTCCGCGTATACGGGGTACCAGAGGCGAGGGGAGCTGAGGAGACGGTGGACGACTGCCTACGGAAATGCACCGACATTTTCAAGAAGAAGATCGGGGTGGGGGTGTCTGCGGCGGACCTTGAAATTGCCCACCGTGTGGGTAAGCCTGGCGGCGGCAGGCCACGCCCCATCCTGGCGCGCTTCTTCTCCAGGAGGCTGAGGGGACAAGTTCTGGCAGACCGTCGCAAACTGAAACAGTCTGGTGTGTCCGTGGGGGAGGATCTCACTCAAACTAACTACAAGCTCTTAAAGAAGGCATCGGACCATACGGCAACGATGGCAGCATGGTCATCTAACGGCAAAATCCTAGCTAAAATGAAGAATGGACGGATTCTTAAATTAGATGTCACAATGAACGTCAATGAAGTGTTGTCTAAGGCCATGGCCTGACACCTGCCTGATAAAATGAAAATGACAGTGACAGAATGACGACGCCATCCCTCTGCCGTATGTTGAAGCTTCGCGCCGTGCTTCTCTCTCTCTCTCTCTCTCTCTCTCTCTTCTCTCTCTCTCTCTCTCTCTCTCTCTCTCTCTCTCTCTCTCTCTCTCTCTCTCTCTCTCTCTCTCTCTCCTCTCTCTCCCTCCGACCCTCCCATCCCACCAACCCCTCTCTCTCTCTCTCCGTCTCTCTCTGTCTCTCTCTTTCTGTCTCTCTCTCCCATCCTCTCTCTCTCTTTCTCACTCTCTCTCTCTCTCACTCTCTCTCTCTCACTCTCTCTATCACTCTCTGTCTCTCACTCTCTGTCTCTTTCACTCTCTGTCTCTCTCACTCTCTCTCTCTCTCACTCTCTCTCTCTCTCTCTTTCTCTCTCTCGCTCGCTCGCTCGCTCGCTCGCTTACTCTCTTCCCCTCACTCTTTAACCTCTTCTTATTTTGTTTTAGACCATATAAACGTTCTGAGAATATTATTATAAACTTGTGAGCTCAAGTTCCAATTTGTTTGTATTTATGAAACATGTGGGAGAGGGGGAGCATGAAATTATGTCAAATTTGACAGACTTGTGGTCAAGTGGGGAATTGCAGCTCTAGTACATCCAAGCGGAGGCCATTTATATTTTTTTCCCAACTTCTCTTGCCTGTGCATGCGCTTAAAGTGTATTGCAATGTTTGGATTATCATCCAGCTAAGACTGACCACTTGGTTGAATACAAACTTAATGACCTCCCTTGTACCCTTTAATAGGATCCTCAAACTTAAGGCACAAAGATTCACTAGGTGTTTATTTTCTCTCATTCAATTTTTTTTTTTTTTCAACATATATTCTAAGCATATTTTCTTTCTCTTGTTATTTTCATCTTTTGAGGGTAGCTTCGGAGGGCCACAGGGATGTCAGGTGTTCTTGTGGGTGCGATTGACATTTTTTAATTCTGAGGGGTGCCTTGCTGTGGGGTGCCACAGCGGATGGGGCTTCGGTCACCGCCGAGACTTCTGATGAGGGCTCGTCCGGGGCCGAGGCTCGAGTTGGGTCAGGTCAAAGGCATGGTTCTTACTCAGGTGTGCCTACAGTGCTGTCAATGAGGGACGTTGTTCCCTAGAGCTTAATTAATTTTTTTATATTAAATTTTTTTTTTTAATTTATAAGTCATTTTCAAAATGATCAAGAAGTTGGTACTTGCACTTGTTCTTGCTCCACTACTTTTTCCTCAAAAAATTTGACAGACTTAATAACGAATATGTCTTGTATATATTGGTAGTGGCATATGTAGACCTGCCTGAAAATGGCGTTTTTCGGGGGCTTAACATTGTAGGGAGCTGACAGACAAAATTAAACCCATATTATAGCTTATATTTGCCCCTTTGCAGTGCTAGCAATACTGTTGATGAGCACTGTGTGTGAAGTGTCGTGCTGTTGTGCAGTAGGCCAATAATATTTTCGTGGATACTGACTTAGAGGAAGATGTCCCATCTTTCTTGCCATCGCCAAAAAGTCATTTCGCACCTGCCGGTGGTACCACAGTAGAGTGTGTGGTAAGGGATTTGAATTTTGGTATGTTGTTGCTTTAATGATCGAATCATATGAAAGGAATCCTAGAGATTGGATTTCTTGGTGTCAGACCAAGTCTCTCCCCCCCCCCCCCCCCCCCCCCCCATTTCGAATTGTTTTTATGTTTGTTTGTTTTTGGGGGGGTGTTAATTCTGTGTGTGTTTGGATCCTTTGACTACCCACACTCCTCATTTTGAAGTGTGGAAGAGGTAAACAATTATTTAGTCGAGGAGGGTTGGGGAAGGGGGGAGAAATAAACTCAAACTGTGCAAAAGCATCTTGTATGCATGTTGAGCAAGGGGCTCAACTAGAATGGCTTGCTAACACGATCTGCCTGGAATTAAGACCTTACTCCCTTCTACTGGAATTTGAGTGATAAGTCGGGCTCTGGTCATTGGGATAAGACAACAGTCTGATATCTCAAGTGCAGCACATATGTGCCACGCATGAGGAGCCGGAGACAGCGGGGGAGTAGTCCCTTGTAGGGTTATACCCTTTGGTAGGGAGTTCCATGCACACCTCGACAGGAGGGGGGGGGGGGCAAGATGGTGCGAGGCCTGTGGCGACCTGCTCCTTTAAGAGAGGGTGGCCCCAGTGTTGGGCGAAGGGTCCGTTGCGGCTTAGGATGACGTGTGGTACAGCCCAGTGAGTGTAGGAGGGGTCTGCAGGGGGCCTTCACATAGTGGCGGTGGTGATGAGGTGCGTTACACATGCATGTGCACTTGAATATGTTGGGGGGGGGGGGTTCTGTTTTTTGTTGTTGTTTTAAAAATTGTATTTTATTTTTATTTTTATTATTATTATAGAGTATGACTGTATATACTGGCTAGATCTGTTTGTGGATTGGTTTATAGACATGATCTTTTTGTTGATGGGATATACTCTATGGGCTTTTTTGCTGCTTGATGGGAAAGCTATCTGTGGAACAGGGTGAAAGTATGTCTGGGTTTTCGTTTTGGTCTAGGGTGACTTTTTCACCTCTGTTAAGATGATGGGAGTGAGGGAGGGGGGAGCTTCACTGGTGGTGGAAAAGGTTGGGGTTGTGACAAAATCCACTGAGCATGCTGTTGAATTGCTCACCATGCCTCGTGTGCATGACAGGTGTGATCACACATTGTAAACAGCAAACCTGACTTACCTGGGAAAGTTACCTTTGTTTTGGCATTAGTAAGCATAACAGTGATGACTTAACTAAGGAAAAACACGACTTCGGGGAGGGAATCTCTCTCTCTCTCTCTCTTCTCTCTCTCTCTCTCTCTCTCTCTCTCTCTCTCTCTCTCTCTCTCTCTCTCTCTCTCTCTCTCTCTCTCTCTCTCTCTCTCTCTCTCAGAGGTTTGTTTACAGATCTTAAGACGAGTGGATGTTGCACATTTTCTGTGTATTGTTTAAGGGGGGAAACCTGCCATGGTTGAGTTGCACTAACTGACAGCTGCTGCGTCAGAGGAAAAGATTGTTCCTTTTTTCAGGTTTTGTGTGTGTGTGCTGAGTTACAGCATTATTCTCTTTTGTTTACCTATAGCGCACTTGGGTGCGCGTGTGTGTGTGAATGTATGTGTGGGTGTGGGTGTGTGGGTATATGTGTGTAGCTCTTGGTTTGAACGTGATCAGCAGGATTCACTACCGTTTTTGCAGTATATATGTGGAGGCGTATTTCCCACTGGAACACACTGTTGGGCATGCAGCAGGGGGACTGGGTGTAAAGGAAGAAGTTTTGGGACTCCTGTTCTTAGTGATGTTTTAACTGTCTAGACAGCATACTGTCATGAATTCAACGTTATCAATTTCATCTTTGAACTGCCAGGGTCTTGGCAGTTTTGAAAAAAGAAGAGACGTTTTTCAATATTTACGACAGAAAAATCACTCAGTTTATTTTCTTCAGGATACCCATTTCAGTAGTAAATCAGAACGTCAGATCAGGGCCGAGTGGGGTTATGAGTGTGTATTTGCTTCCAACAATTCCAGATCCAGAGGAGTAGCTATTTTGTTTAACAACAATTTTGAATTTAAAATAAAACGTGCAATAAAAAACAATGCAGGTAATTACATCGTATTATTGTTAAACACTATGGGGAGAGATATACTACTAGTCAATATATATGGGCCAAATAGGGATGAACCAGCATTTTTTGTAGACATAAAGAAAAAGATTGAAGAGATGAAGACACCAAATGTAATTCTAGCGGGAGACTGGAATCTTGTTATTGACCCTAGACTGGACTATCCCAATTACAAGAACATTAACAATCCCAAAGCCCGGGAGAAAGTGACAGATATGATGTCAGATTTTGAACTGGTAGACGTATGGAGAGAACTTAACCCGGAAGTGCATAAATATAGCTGGAGAAGACGAACTCCTCTCCAACAAAGTCGGTTAGATTTCTTTTTGGTGTCAGACTTGTTAAGTACTTTTGTTAAAGACACAGACATTCTTTATGGTCACAGAAGTGATCACTCTCTTGTTTACATCGTCCTTGAATTCAAACCACCAGAAAAGTATAGAAGCTTTTGGAAATTTAATGCACAGCTTTTAAGAGATCAGCAATATACAGAACTTGTAAAAGAAACGGTTTTGAAAACCAAAGAGCAATATGCAGCCCTACCTTATGATAGAAATAATATTGACTGTATCCCTAACACCCACATTCAATTCACGATACCTGACCAGTTGTTTCTTGACGTTCTCCTAATGGAAATCAGAGCGCAGACAATCTCATTTAGTATTAACAAGAAAAAAAGAGAGACTACACTAGAAAAAGAATTAGAAAGGGATATTACAGAACTCGAGAGTATTCTACCACTAAATGAGGCGGATACACACACTTTACAGCATAAAAAAGATGAGTTGAATGAAATTAGAAAAAGGAAAATGGAAGGTATAATTCTGAGATCAAAAGCAAAATGGGCCTCACAAGGTGAAAAGATTACCAAATACTTTTGCTCACTAGAGAAAAGGCACTTTATCAGCAAACAAATGACAAAACTAATAACGGATAAGGGTGACACCTTAATTGAAACAGATGATTTGCTCAAAGAAACAAAGCAGTTTTATGAATCACTATATGCAGAAAGGGAAACTCAAGAGGTAAATCTTGATAGCTTTGTTCAGAACTTGCCTCACCTTACAAAAGAGGAATCTGACAATATCGAAGGCTTAATTACTTTAGATGAAGCATCAGAGGCCCTAAAAAACATGCAAAATGATAAAACCCCAGGTACAGATGGAATGACCACTAATTTCTTTAAATTTTTTTGGAAACAGTTAGGCACTTTTGTGGTCCGCTCCTTAAATGAAAGTTTTCTCAAAGGAGAAATGTCCAGCATCCAAAAAGAAGGAATTCTGATCTGTTTGCCAAAAGGAGATAAACCTAGGGAATTTCTTAAAAACTGGCGACCAATAACTCTACTAAATGTTGTGTATAAAATTGGGTCAGCCTGCATTGCAAATCGTATTAAGTCTGTGTTATCCAAATTAATAAATCAAGATCAAACAGGATTTGTACCTGGTAGATATATAGGCAATAGCATAAGAATAATTTATGACATTATACATTACCTGGAAGAAAATGATTTATCTGGTCTACTCGTTTCTATAGACTTTGAAAAAGCGTTTGATTCGGTCAGTTGGTCATTTATGAGGAAAGTTTTAAAAATGTTCGGATTTGGAGAAGATGTATTGAAATGGGTTTGCACATTTTATAAAGACATAAAGACGCGTGTGACAGTAAATGGTAAATCGTCAACTAGTTTTATTGTTGAAAAAGGTTGTCGTCAAGGAGACCCAATCTCACCATATTTATTTGTACTCTGTGCAGAAGTACTTGCGTGTAAAATAAGAGAAGAAGTAAATATTAAGGGCATAAAGATAGCAGACACAGAGTTCAAAATTAATCAGTATGCTGATGATACAACATTTACATTAGAAGGGGATAGGAAGTCATTCGAAAAGTTGTTTGAAGTTTTGAAAGAATTTGAAATGATTTCAGGTTTGAAATTGAATTACGAAAAAACCTTGAATGTATGGTTGGGAAACAAAAAGAACTGTCTAAACAGATTTTTGACAGATAAAAAGATGGGATGGAACCCCCAAAATTCAAAATATTGGGAATATGGTTTACAAATGATCTAACACAAATGACAGAAATAAACTCAGATGATAAGTTCCTCGAAATAAAAACTCTTTTCAAAATATGGTTGCAAAGAACAGTTACACCTCTAGGAAGAATAGCAATACTAAAATCACTTATTCTCTCAAAACTGATATATCTGTGGATTCTGCTACCCAATCCTCCTGAAACTCACATTAAACAACTACAAAAAATGTGCTTTGAATTTGTGTGGGACAAAAAGACTGATAAGATTAAAAGAAAATATGCTGTACACGATCTTGAAGGAGGGGGTATTGGTATTCCGAATATTGAAGTATATATAAAGGCATTAAAATTAGCATGGCTGAGAAAGTTTGTAAATGAAACTCCGAAATGGGCGATTATTATACGAACCTTAAGCCAGAGACTGACTTGATCCACACGTATGGGGCCAAACGTTTTGAAAAAAGTAGATTGAATCTGTTCTGGAGAGACGTCTTCTTGGCCTACATACATTTTTGCAGACAGGTTGAAGTAAAAGAGGGACGCGAGTTTCTTTCCGAGCCATTATTTTATAATGAAAAATTCAAAATTGATAATAAACCATTTCACTTCAAGACTTGGGTAAATAGTAATATTGTTTTTGTAAAAGATATGGTGGATATAAATGGTAACTTTATAGGTTACCAGGCATTTACCGAAAAAATTAATTCAAGGGTAAACTTCTTAAGTTACATGAGCTGTTTGCAATCAATAAATGAATACAAAAGAAAGAAAAACATTGAAGTGAAAGACAACGAAAAAAATGAACTTTCGAAAGCGATGCAGCTAATACTGAATACGCAAAAAGGTTGTCGACAGTATTACAGTGCTCTACTTGAAGAAATAGAAATATTAGACATTAAACCTTTTGTAAAATGGGAAGATAAACTGAAAACTGCAGTCGATTGGACAGCAGTGCTGAAGAAAATCAAAAAGATAAAAGAGGTAAAACTTAAGTGGTTTCAAACAAAAATTTGTTATAGAATTCTTGTGACCAATGTGATTTTGAAGAAAATGGGAGTTGTAGAAAGTGACAGGTGTAATTTTTGTAGCGTGGAAAAAGATGCAGTAGAGCACTATCTATATAACTGTCGCTTTTCCCTCTCTTTTTGGAGGGAATTAGAAAATGTACTAAAAACAAAATGCTTTAATTGCTGTAACTTATCATTTGACAATAAACTTATTTTGTTTGGTGTGGCTGAAAATATCAAAACTGACGAAATACTAGATTTCATAATTCTATTTAGCAAATTTTTCATATATAAATGTAGAATCAATAAAACCGTTCCAAATGTTGACATTTTTTTAAGAGAACTAAATAAAAAGTTTAAAATTGATAAACACGCAGCTTATCTGAATATGACATACCATGCTTTCCAAAGAAGATGGTTCCCATACATGGGTTTACTTGAAACATGAAAAGAAAAAAAAAACCTAGAGGGAACTGAAAAACAGGAAAAAGCAGATAACATGGTCATTCAGACTACGTAGACAGTTATTTAAGACAAACAAGGAATAACTATACTGATTAGTATGGCCATGCTATCTCTTATCATAATTTGTGGCCTTCAGGGTACCTTAGTAACAGGCCGTCCTTAATATGTACGCACCCAAGGCATATATACCTGTCTTGATTTTTGTTGTTGTTTGCATTTCCCCATGCTGTACATTGATGAGTCTCTCGCCATAATTGATTCTGCATCAGGGCAGACATGTATGTTCTACGGACACTCGGGTATACTTGGGTGCTTGGTGTATGTAGCTGTGGGGTGTACATGTATGCCCTGATATGCATGATTGATCCTGCTGTATGTATATATGTATGTTAGAATAATGTATGTATGTATGTATGTATGTATGTATGTATGTCTGTCTGTCTGTCTGTCTGTCTGTCTGTCTGTCTGTATGTATGTATGTAGGTATGGGTGTATTATGTACTATACCTATGCATTTGTGCAAAACTTTGGATGTAAACAAGATTATTGGTATTATACTAACCTGTTTGTATGTTTGGTAGTTTTGTTTGTTTTTGTTCCCCTTAGTGACCATGTTTCTGTATATAATAACTGTAGGATTCAGAAAAGGGGGTTGTTGGTAACGATGATAGTAGTCTTGTTTTGTTCTTATGACTTTCTAGGATGTTTTGGTGTCTTCCTTGTTGTAATTGGTGGTAATAATTTGTGTGCATGTGGGGTGTGCTTCTGAATTGCTTTTTGTACTCTATTTGAAAAATTAAAAAATATTATAAAAAAAAAAAATTATTATGATATTAGACCCTGACAGGCTTTGGGTTTGGGTTGTGTGTGTGTGTGTGTGTGTGTGTGTGTGTGTGTGTGTGTGTGTGTGTGTGTGTGTGTGTGTGTGTGTGTGTGTGTGTGTGTTTTACATCATGGATGTTAGTCCTTCCCTCTTAGTAAAATTCCATATTTGCGATTTTGGTATTTCAAAAAGGAATATTAGATCCAAGACCTTGAATCTTATTTTTGAAAATGAGCGAGGCAACAACCTGTGATGATTTCCTCCTTTAAATCCTTGAAAGTTAAGGCTTGTCTATGGAAAGTCTTCTAATTAAGGATGATGATGAACTAAAGATACATTTCTGTGTTGAAATATGACTGAAGGTTCAAACACATGTGAGTGCGTGGATATTACGAACAGCCCTGAGCTTGAGGAAGCATGACTGTGCAGTGTGAGATTTATGTCATTTTTCTTGTGGATTAGCTGATGGATTACAACATGACTGTGCAGTGTGAGATTAATGTCATTTTTCTTGTGGATTAGCTGATGGATTCAAACATGACTGTGCAGTGTGAGATTAATGTCATTTTTCTTGTGGATTAGCTGATGGATTACAACATGACTGTGCAGTGTGAGATTAATGTCAGTTTTCTTGAGGATTAGCTGATGGATTACAACATGACTGTGCAGTGTGAGATTAATGTCAGTTTTCTTGAGGATTAGCTGATGGATTCAAACATGACTGTGCAGTGTGAGATTAATGTGATGTTTTCTTGTGGATTAGCTGATGGATACTGACACCTTGCTGAGATTTATTCTGTTTTATTCTATTTCATGCAGCTGGCTCCTGCCCAGAATGAGTTTGCTGTGGGCTC
>CM060322.1:894832-917332 GCA_030674155.1 Stramonita haemastoma
TATTAAAGGCTTGCATATGAATGTAACGTGTTGAGAAAAACAAAACCTTCGCCCATAACACTAACACAGTAACAGACATAATAAACTGTTCAAATTAAAAGGCAGCACGATCAGCACAACAAGGAAAGAGAATAATCCACACCACTCTTTCCCCATCCCACCCTACCCCTAAAAGCGTAGTTAAATAAGGACAAATAGCTAAATAAAGTCAAAATTTGTAACATCTTAAAGAGAATTGCACAGTTCAGAATATAATAATTAATATACTTCATCATGAAAGATTATTGCATGGTTTGTTAATCTCACTAATGTAGTCATGCACAATTCTAAAACCACAACTACCGGGCTTCCTTCCATAATCCTAGTTAAGGAGTATAGATCAGTAAACAAGACATGTAATGTAGGTTACACATTGATTTTAACCAGTATTATTTATTAAATTGAACCAGCCCTTAAAAGTGAAGGTTGAAAATGAGACAGACTCTGTGTGTGTATGGTGTGTGTGTGTGTGTGTGTGTGTGTGTGTGTGTGTTTGTTTGTTTGTTCTTTAGATTTTACATCTTTTCACTGTTAGGCTACTGATATTAGACAAAAAGAGACAGACAGGGAGAAAAGCAGATGCTTGTGTGTGACTAAAAGTTTGTGTTTTGTCACTTAAGATGCATGTGAATATATGTGTGTGAGCATGTGCGTGCAAGCACATGTATGTGCATAGGTGAGTGTGTACATGTGTGCGTGTGTGTGTACATGTGTGTGTGAGTGAGTGAGTGTGTGTGCGAGTGTATACATATATGTATGAATGTGTGTGTGAGTGTGTGCGTGCGTGCGAAAGAGAGAGAGAGAGAGAGAGAGAGAGAGTGTGTGTGTGTGTGTGTTGTGTGTGTGTGTGTGTGTGTGTGTGTGTGCATAAAGATATATCAATTTATTTACATCAAATGGCCAAGTTAATTAGCAAAAACAAATAGAAAAAGAAACAAAAGTATGCCAACAGTCAAAACTCAATAAATAGATACTACAACAAACAAACTAACAACAACTTTTAAGCAGACATTATATAAACCTATAGACAGGGCTATGTACAGGGGATTGAACAATTTCAATTAAAAGAATCTGATCTGACATTGGATTCTGAAAAGTTTCTTCAGAAAAATTCAGGTCTGTAAAAAAATGTTTTGGAAGAAACTGGAGTACTTCGCTACAACTGTAAAATATATGGCTCAGGCTAAACTTTTGTACACAAATGCAATTTACGTTTTTACAATATTTCATTTTGATAGCATCAAGTCGAATTTGGCAGATCATACTAAAAACTACCCTTAAATAGAAATTAGAAGCTAGAATGATGACATCAGCTGCCTTGTAAGTCCTACAATAGATCCTATTTTTTCCCAGATATACTGAATTGATGTTATCATATCTTAGTACTAATAGTAGTTGTGCCCATGATGTTGACTGTATCAAATGACAAACCTCTTTTACCGAAGGATGAATGTTTACTGTTTTGGGAGTTGTTTCTATTCTTAGCTCCCAGCTTGGCCGATTTGTTGGCTAACTCATTACTCCATAGACCACAGTGGGAAGGTACCCAACAAAAAGTTATCTCTGTGCCTTTGATTCTCAAATAATGAATTAAATGGCTGACTTCAATGATCATGTTGGGATGCGTATCCAAATCAAAAGACTCTGGGACATTTAAAACTGACTTTGTGTCAACGAAAATGAGAATTTTGAAAAGGATTCTCAGAAGGTTAACAAACAGTCTAAAGCTTTTAAAATAGCAAGAAGTTTAGCAGTGAATACTGATAATTGTTTACTCGGAAAATAGGATTTTCTGACTTTAAGAGCTGGGATTACAAAGGCAGCACCTACAGATTTATTTTCTATCACTGATCCATCTGTGTGTGTGTGTGTGTGTGTGTGTGTGTGTTGTGTGTGTGTGTGTGTGTGTATATATATCTATTTGAAGGCAGTCCTTATATTGATCATAAATGTGTAGTCTAAGGGAAGTTGTAAAAATATTGACATTATTTTGCTCTAAGTAACTCCCAACATGGGATGGGTGAATGTATAACTATAGATATATAGTATATCTGCTGGGCTGATATTTGACTTTTTAAAAAGCTCAGAAGCATAAGTAGCAATAGTTTTTTGTGCTCTTTTAGGGAAATCAAGCTCAGACTGCTTTGCTATTTCTTTGTGTACAAAATTTTCTCTTGAGCTACTTCTCATGATAAATTTTGCAGCTGATCATTCTCTAAAAGCATCTATTGGTAAGACTCCGGCTTCTTTGTACATTTCTTGGCTAGAAGCATGAACTGGCACACCAAGAGCAAGTTTGATAGTTTTACTGTCTATGCTCAGAATCTTTTTTAACAGGTACTTTGGGGCTCTGAAGAACACCTCTTGTGCATAAGACAGTTTAGACCTAACTAGGGCAGTGGAGAGATGAAGAGAGTCCTCTGAGAGTCCATTCCCCATGGTAGTCTGCTTATGGCCTTTAAAAGATCGAAACTCCTCCTAGCCTTGGTAAGGATATGATCGATATGATTGTTCCAAGTTAATTTTGGTGTAATATAAAGGCATAGAAATTTGATCATTTGTGTATACTGAATTAGTTTTCCTTGTAATTTAAATATTGGAAGACTGTTTGGAACACTTCCAGAATCAAATAGCGTCATCTTTGGTTTTTTCCGCCAAAAGAGACAATCCATTTTCCTTCATGAAGTTTCAAAGTCTGTCCAATTCAGTTTGATATAATCTTCTGAGATGGTTTTGAGCTCTTTGTGGAGTTGATTTTTTCAATGTGGTGTTTAACCACATACAGATGTCATCAGCATATTGAACCAAAACCACATTACTTGACAGAGCTTTAGGAAGGTCATGTATTAGTATGTTGAATAATATAGGAGCTATAATTGATCCCGGAGGTATACCCATTTCAGTATTGTGGGAAGAACTTCAGAAGAATAACTTGAACTTGTGTGTGTGTGTGTGTGTGTGTGTTGTGTGTGTGTGTGTGTGTGTGTTGTGTGTGTGTGTGTGTGTGTGTGTGTGTGTGTGTGTGTGTGTGTGTGTGTGTGTGTGTGTGTGTGTGTGTGTGTGTGTGTGATAGAGATAAAGATCATTTATTTATTTATTTATCTTTTTTATTTATTTATTCTTTTATATCATGGATAATGGAATAAGCACTCATGTGCTTTTTTACATCCAGTCCCCTTGTGTATGCAGTTTTGTAAATTTTGTCATCTGTTCCCACCAACACACGATGGCCTACTCTTACAAAAAGAGGAACAGGATTTAATGTATGCGCAAGATGTTCTGCGTGCATTCGCACACAGGGCCTCGGTTTATAGTCTCATACAAAAGACTTTTGGGGGGAGTGGAGTCAACACTGATGTTAACTCCAGAGGAAAAATCCTCTTGAATGGGAATTGAACCCAGGTCGTCAAATTGTGAGCTCAATGTTCTGACCACTAGGCTATCCCGTCCCCCTCAGACAGTGTGTGTGTGTGTGTGTGTGTGTGTGTGTGTGTGTGTGTGTGTGTGTGTGTGTGTGTGTGTGTGTGTGAAAACATATAAATTTGTGGCACAGTGTATGAGTGTCACTGTGTATGTGTTTGTGTGTGTGTGTGTGCGTACATGCACAAGCATGCAAATGTGTGTGTGTGTGTTTGTGTGTGTGTGTGTGTGTGTGTGTGTGTGTGTGTGTTGTGTGGTGTGTGTGTTGTGTGTGTGTGTGTGCATGTGCATGTGTGTACATTAAAGTTTGCTAAAACTATTAATTGATATTGATTGCTTGTGATAGGTCAAATGCAAGTGCTTTGATTTGTTTTTTGCCAGATAGCTATACAAATTCCATGAATTATCATTATTATTATTATTATTATTATTATTATTATTATTATTATTATTATTATTATTTATAGGTAACTGATTAAAACAATCAGTCTTACTTAACATCAGCCACAGAGCATTGATAGTAGATGACGCAGTCACCTTTACAACTTCTTGCATTGATAGTAGATGACACAGTCATCTTTACAATTTCTTGCATTGATAGTAGATGACACAGTCATCTTTACAACTTCTTGCATTGATAGTAGATGACACAGTCATCTTTACAACTTCTTGCATTGATAGTAGATGACACAGTCATCTTTACAACTTCTTGCATTGATAGTAGATGACACAGTCATCTTTACAACTTCTTGCATTGATAGAAGATGACACAGTCATCTTTAGACTTTACAACTTCTTGCATTGATAGTAGATGACACAGTCATCTTTACAACCTCTTGCATTTTGACACTGTGAAAAAGATTGCATGAGGAATAGGAATTTTTATGTTTTTTTTGTTTGGTTGGTTTGGGGGGCTTTTGTTCCTGGGCTAGAAGGCCAAGGTTTACCAGTGGTGAGCTTTTTGCCAGTGCAAAGTTTTGTTTTTTCCCCACCATGAAAAGCGGCACTCCAGCTAGAGGGCTGCAGTTGGGGATGGAACCTTCCTGTTTGGCCAGGACTGGGAAGATGGGGGAGAGGCACCCCTCTGCTCTCTCCCGTTTTCCACTGTCATGGGTTCTTTGGACATGCACAAGTCTGTAAGCACACGGGTCTGACCGGTTTTATCTATAGATAGTCTCCTCCAAAAGACTTGGCATTCAGTTCAATTTTCCCATCAAACTGGAAAGAAAGGGCACGGCTGGGAATTGAACCCAGAGCCACATGCAGTCATGGTTTTACTTGTTAGGCAGGTGAATGTCTAATTCTAAACCATCCTGCCACCTTCCTTCTTAAATGAAAAGATAATTTAAGCATCTGATGATTCCGTGAAACAAATCCAACCATTTTCATTTCAATAAAGTCAATCAGTCATATATACTGAGTGATGTTTGGTTTTAATTCAGTGTTTTTTGCTCAAGATCAGTATTTTATTACACAGTTTATAAAAAAAAAAAGAGTACTTATTCATGTTATAGTCATTTTACTTTTTTTCCTATCACTGATCCGTCTGTTATGCCGTGCATAAAATAGGCCATAGATATGTGTCAGTTAGGTGACTTTTAATTAGGACTGCTTTAAAAGTGTCCCCCTCATTTTCCCAAACAGTTTTAAACACACATACACACACACACACACCATGCATGCACACATACACACACACGCATGCATGCCCACACCCATGAATATACGCAGGCACACGCACACATTACACACACGCCCGCACACACATGCGCACACATGCACGCAAGCATGCATGCACGCCATTCTCTCTCTTCGCAGTTAGTGACAAATTGATACATTTTTCTGAAGGGATTTTTTTTTTTTAACTTAGCTTCATTTCTTGACTCAACCTGGTTTGAAATATTTTTTAATAATCTGAAAATTGAGTCGGTAATCAGTGGTCAGAGCGCTTGCTTTCCCCCAGCCAAGGTTAAGCAGCATCAAGCGGGGTTACCAATTAGACGGGTGACCGTTTTTGTGTCTTGGCTTCAGTATAGTCCCCCAGTTTACCCAGCTGTAAAATGGGCACCTGCTCTCTGTAAGGTTAGGGAAGGTAAAGCAGTGAGGGAGAGGAGATGGACACCACCCTCAGTATGCTGGCCCCTGGAGAAGCTGAGGTCTCTGACACCTCGCTCCCCTACGACCACATTGGTTATGGGACACCTTTCCTTTTTTTTGTAATAGGTAAAATTCTGTAGGGGCGTGTATGGGGTGCTTAAGGAGAGGTGGTACCTTTGTAAACCTGGCAGTAGCATCCCTCGGGATGGACGGGAGCACTGGTCCTCACTTGGCACTCAACTCTCACTTCTGGGTCCGGGTCCTTAACCCACCCACACCCCGGTAACCGCTTCTACTGGCGGGCGAAACGTTGTTAGGGGCTGGTGCATTCTTAATCACCAGTAGGAGTCTTGGAGAGGAGATGGGCGCCACCAAGCTTCCTCAAGCCCACTGCAAGAACATGATGAGAAAAGCAAAACAGAAACACATGCCGGATCGGTCGAGGCCCGGATCAACAACGACCGCGCTACCCACTGCAAGCCTCCAGGGTGGGAGTGACAAGTGTGCCACTGGAGCAGAACCAACCCTAAAGCTTCCAGCTAAAGGGGTAACCATTGGTACATGGAATGTTAGGACTCTGTACCAAACAGGAAGAGTACAGGAACTCACACATGAATTACAGAGGTATAAATGGGACATCCTAGGGCTTGCGGAAGTCAGATGGATTGGCTTCGGAGAAACAACCATGCAAGACGGCCACAAGATATGGTACAGTGGAGATGAGAAACTACACCAACACGGAGTAGGCTTTATTGTCAGGAAAGAGATTGTGTCAAGCATCATCAACTGCACACCAATATCCAGCAGACTCATCTCAATCAGAGTCTCTGCAAAACCCCAGAATCTCACCATCATCCAAGTGTATGCTCCAACATCTGACTACGATGATGACCAGATAGAAGAATTCTATGAAGAACTTGAAAACGTCATCTCCAAAACGCCCAAAAAAGACATCCTTATTGTGGAAGGCGATTGGAATGCTAAGGTGGGACCTGATGCCTATGACACCTGGGCAGGAACCACAGGACGCTTTGGACTGGGAGAAACAAATGACAGAGGACAGCGGCTGCTGGAATTCGCAAAGAAGCACAAACTAACTCTGGCTAACACACTCCACCCTCACAAGCCATCTAGAACATCAACCTGGCACTCACCAAATGGTCTGATTCATAATTAAATTGATTACATTCTGTCACCCCAAAGATTCAAATCCAGCATAAACAAGGCAAATACAAGAACATTCCCAGGAGCTGACATTGGCAGTGACCACGACCTTGTACTTACCACCATCAGGCTGAAACTGAAAGCAAAACAACAGCCAAAAAGCCCACGCATAAGATTCGACCTGGAAAAACTCAAAGACCCAACAGTGGTTGAGATCTTCCAAGCCAACATTGGAGGAAAGTTCGCCGCACTCACAGCCATTGACAATGATGTGAACACACTAGCCAGCAACATCAAAGAAGTGCTAACGACAGCAGCAGAAGAAACATTAGGCAGAAGCAGAACAAAGAAACAACCCTGGGTGACAAATGAGGTTCTTGACCTCTGCGACAAAAGAAGAGAACTTAAGAAGCAAAAGTTCACAAGTCAAGAAGCCAACAACAAGTACATGGATAGCCACAGAGAAGTGAGGAAAAAGATGAGAGAAGCCAAAGAAGCGTGGATAGAAGAACAATGCAACAACATCGAAGATGGAATGGCCAAGGGAAACAGCAAAACAGCTTACAACACTCTGAAAGCACTAACTAAAACCACACAGCCTAAAGCCTCTGTTATTGAAGACAAGAAAATCTTTTAACGGAAAACAATGCCATCCTCCAACGCTGGACAGATTACTGTGAGGGATTGTATAACTACCCACTACGCCCAGATACCAACATAGTTTCCAACAAACCCCCTGAACACCAAGATAAAGACCCACCAATACTAAGGTGTGAAGTAGACACAGCTATTAAACAATTGAAGAAGGGGAAGTCCCCTGGAATCGATAACATCCCAGCTGAACTCATAAAAAATGGAGGGAATGAAACAGCAAGGCGATTCACAGATCTTTGTCAGAAGATCCACGACACCAAAGAATGGCCAAAAGAATGGGCACAGTCTCTTGTAATACCCCTGCCAAAGAAAGGAAACCTCAAGCAATGTCAGAACTACAGAACCATCAGTCTCATAAGCCATCCTAGCAAGATCATGCAGCAGGTAGTCCTCAACAGACTAAAAAACCAAGCAGAAAAACTCCTGGCAGAAGAACAAGCGGGCTTTAGACCAAAACGCAGCACAATGGAACAAATTTTCAACCTGAGAATTCTGATAGAGAAGCATCTCCAACACCAAAAAGACTTGTACCACAATTTTATAGACTTCAAAAAGGCCTTTGACAGGGTATGGCATGACGGCCTCTGGCAAGTACTCAGGCACTTCAACATTGACAACTGCCTAATTGAAGTCATCAAGGCTCTGTACGAGAATGCAAGAAGTGCAGTTTTCATGAACAATCACGTGGGCGAGTTCTTCAAGACCACAGTTGGAGTCCGCCAGGGCTGCCTTCTCTCACCTGTACTCTTCAACCTCTTCCTCGAAAACATCATGACAGAGACACTGCAAAACCACCACACTTCCATCTCCATTGGTGGAAGACCCCTTTGCAACCTCAGATTTGCAGATGACATTGACCTCATGGGCAGCAGCAAACAAGAACTGCAAATCCTCACAGACAGTCTAACAGATCGAGCGAGCGCATACGGCATGGAGGTCAGTACAGAGAAATCGAAGATCATGGTCAACAGCGCGAGTAATGACAGCACGGAAATAAAGATGAATGGAGAAATATTGGAAGAGGTGAGCCAATTCAAATACTTAGGCTCCATCCTAACAAAAGATGGCACATCAAACAATGAGGTGAAAGCTCGCATTGCAACAGCAACATCTGCTCTAGTCAGACTCCAGAGGATCATCAGAAGCAACAACATCAGCTTCTGCACCAAATACCACCTCTACAAATCCCTCGTGATATCTATCCTCCTATATGGCTGTGAATCATGGACTCTGACAGCAGAGTTAGAGAGAAGAATCCAAGCATTCGAGAACAAGTGCCACAGAAGACTCCTCAAAATATCATACAAAGAACACAAGACCAATAACTATGTGAAAGAAGAAATCAAAAAGCGTGTGGGCCCCCAAGAGCCTTTGCTCTCCACCATAAAGAGGAGAAAGCTGATGTGGTTTGGTCACACCACAAGACACAACACCCTAGCAAAAACCATCTTGCAAGGAACAGTCGAGGGCAAGAGAAGAAGAGGCCGCCAAAAGAAATCATGGGTTGACAACATCAAAGACTGGACTGCCCAACCCCTGCAACACCTCCTACTAGCCACACAGGATCGTGAAGCATGGAAAAAGATCTCCGTTGCGTCTTCTCTCATGTCTCCCCTACGTCCTTTGGGACATGGGACTGAGTGAGTGAGTGAAAATTCTGTAGGGATCAGATAAAATCAACTATGCTTTTTAACCCATATTTGCAGCTGTCATGGCTTTCATTTTTTTACATTTATTTTTCCTTTTTTTTTTCCTTCCTTGGCTACAACTCCAAGGTTGACCCGCAGTGAGATTTGGTGCAGGTGTGACCCGCCTTCATTCATTAAGGTTGACCCGCAGTGAGATATGGCACAGGTGTGACCCGCCTTCATTCATCAAGGTTGACTCGCAGTGAGATTTGGTGCAGGTGTGACCCACCTTCATCAAGGTTGACCCGCAGTGAGATATGGCACAGGTGTGACCCACCTTCATCAAGGTTGACCCGCAGTGAGATATGGCACAGGTGTGACCCACCCTCATCAAGGTTGACCCGCAGTGAGATATGGCACAGGTGTGACCCGTCCTTCATTCATCAAGGTTGACCTGCAGTGAGATTTGGTGCAGGTGTGACCCACCTTCATCAAGGTTGACCCGCAGTGAGATATGGCACAGGTGTGACCCGCCTTCATTCATCAAGGTTGACTGCAGTGAGATTTGGTGCAGGTGTGACCCACCATTCATCAAGGTTGGACCCGCAGTGAGATTTGGCACAGGTGTGACCCGCCTTCATTCATCAAGGTTGGCCCGCAGTGAGATTTGGGCAGGTGTGACCCGCCTTCATTCATCAAGGTTGCCGCAGTGAGATATGGCACAGGTGTGACCCTCCTTCATTCATCAAGGTTGACCTGCAGTGAGATATGGCACAAGTGTGACCCACCTTCATTCATCAAGGTTGACCCGCAGTGAGATTTGGTGCAAAGGTGTGACCCGCCTTCATTCATCAAGGTTGACCTGCAGTGAGATTTGGTGCAGGTGTGACCCGTCCTTCATTCGTTCATTAAGGCAGTCGCCTTCCCACTGTTGGGATACTGGTTTTCTGTTTTGTTTGTTTTGTTTGATCTGCTGTTTGTTTTGTTTGTTTTGTTTAATCTGCTGTTTCTGTTTTGTTTGTTTTGTTTGATCTGCTGTTTCTGTTTTGTTTGTTTTGTTTGATCTGCTGTTTCTGTTTTGTTTGTTTTGTTTGATCTGCTGTTTCTGTTTTGTTTGTTTTGTTTGATCTGCTGTTTCTGTTTTGTTTGTTTTGTTTGATCTGCTGTTTCTGTTTTGTTTGTTTTGTTTGATCTGCTGTTTCTGTTTTGTTAGCACTAAGTGATGTTATTATCCTCTCTGCTTGTCTCCTCTCTCATTCAATGATGTCCTGTGGTTGCAGGCTGCTGTGGCTGTGTTGCCGCTTTAAGGCCCCGCTACAAACGTTTAGTTGACAACATTTTCCCTGCCAACCCTCAGGTAAGTGTCATGTATATTTATTTATATTTATTTTTATTTATTTATTTGTCTGTAGTTTGTGGGAAGAGAAAAGTGTATCTTATGGAGAGTCAGACTTTTCTCCCATCCATGAGACCATAAATCACAGTCTGGGTGCTAGTCTTTCAGATGAGATTCTTCTTCTCCATCATCAAATGCTCAGAGAGCAATTATCGCTTTCTGTTAAATGATGGAAAATGGGTTGCGCTGCCATTAAGCGCCTGACAAGTCAGGCCCAGCGCATCAGACTCCTCTTTGGAAGAGAAGTGTTAGCTTTAAAGTCTTTCCTGGAAAACAGGCAGAAAACTGGACCAAGAGTCAAAGAAGTAGACAAGAAGAGGTAACAGGAAGAAAATAAAAATGTCAGAAACAAAGAGAGGGATAGAAAAGAGGGAGTTCCTAGCAGTAGCACAGAATTTGCAGAAGGTGGGGCTGCTGTTTATACTGACAGACCTCCAGCATCCCTGGGGGAAGGTGGTTTTTATTTGAGAAGAAAAGAAAAGAAGAAAATGAGGTAATGTTCAGTGGAAAGATTTTGTCTTTCTTGTAAACTGTAATACATGTACATCTTGTTTGTGCCTTAATAGGCTACATATACAACTTTTCACACTTGGGCACAGGATAGCCTAATGGTCAGAACATTGCGCAGGCAATTTGACGACCCGAGTTTGAGGAGATTTTTCCCCTGGAGTTAACATCAGTGCTGACTCCACTCTCCCCAAAAGTCCTTCGGATGAGACTGTAAACCGAGGCCCCATGTGTGCACACATTAAATCCTGTTCCACTTTTCGTAAGAGTAGGCCATCGTGTGCCGGTGGGAACAGATGACAATATTTACTCAACTGCATACACACGGGGACTGGATAAAAAAAAGCACATGAGTGCTTACTCTATTATCCTCGCTATAAAAGAATAAAATAAAATAAAATAATAAAATAAACACACACACACACACACACACACACACACACACACACACACACACACACACACACACACACTCACTTAACCACAGCAGCAAACCGTTCACTCCATCCCCCCCCTCCTCCACTTTCCACCCCCACCCTCATGCAAAAGAGCCCCTAGGCATCCCTCCCCCTAGGGGATTTTTACAGTTCAGCAAGTTGTCACATAACACAGTTCTATAGTTCATCCCTCCCCCTAGGGGATTTTTACAGTTCAGCAAGTTGTCACATAACACAGTTCTATAGTTCATCCCTCCCCCTAGGGGATTTTTACAGTTCAGCAAGTTGTCACATAACACAGTTCTATAGTTCATCCCTCCCCCTAGGGGATTTTTACAGTTCAGCAAGTTGTCACATAACACAGTTCTATAGTTCATCCCTCCCCCTAGGGGATTTTTACAGTTCAGCAAGTTGTCACATAACACAGTTCTATAGTTCATCCCTCCCCCTAGGGGATTTTTACAGTTCAGCAAGTTGTCACATAACACAGTTCTATAGTTCATCTTTTCCTGGGCAGAGTGGACTGGTGAAGAACAGACAGGCTGACACACTGGTTGTTGTTGTTTTGTTATTGGCAGGATGAAGAACAGACAGGCTGACACACTGGTTGTTGTTGTTTTGTTATTGGCAGGATGAAGAACAGACAGGCTGACACACTGGTTGTTGTTGTTTTGTTATTGGCAGGATGAAGAACAGACAGGCTGACACATGAGTTGTTGTTGTTTTGTTATTGGCAGGATGAAGAACAGACAGGCTGACACATGAGTTGTTGTTGTTTTGTTATTGGCAGGATGAAGAACAGACAGGCTGACACACTGGTTGTTGTTGTTTTGTTATTGGCAGGATGAAGAACAGACAGGCTGACACACTGGTTGTTGTTGTTTTGTTATTGGCAGGATGGAGAACAGACAGGCTGACACACTGGTTGTTGTTGTTTTGTTATTGGCAGGATGGAGAACAGACAGGCTGACACATGAGTTGTTGTTGTTTTGTTATTGGCAGGATGGACTGGTGAAGAACAACATGGAAAAGCTGACCTTCTACGCGCTGTCCTCCAGACCT
The DNA here is from genome assembly GCA_030674155.1 of Stramonita haemastoma. Classification (NCBI taxonomy): domain Eukaryota; kingdom Metazoa; phylum Mollusca; class Gastropoda; order Neogastropoda; family Muricidae; genus Stramonita; species Stramonita haemastoma. The sequence continues at coordinate 907,237 of CM060322.1, forward strand.
GAAAAGCTGGACCGAATTGGACAGTACTTTGAACAGAAGCTGACCGCCGACATCAACAGACATCGATACGAGTCAGTGTATATAATATATATATATAAATATATATAGTCATGATGGATTTCCTGAGTCAGTATATATATATATGTATAGTCATGATAGATTTCCTGAGTCAGTGTATATATATATAGTCATGCTGTATTTCCTGAGTCAGTGTATATATATACATAGTCATGCTGTATTTCCTGAGTCAGTGAATATATATATATATATATATATATATATATATATATATATATATATATATATATATATATATATATAGTTGACTTGATAAAAACCCACAGTTCTGCTGGGCACCGCTCCCTCCAGGCACACAGTTGAGGTGAAATAGTAAAATAATAATAAAAACACGACTGTGTTCAACTTCATCTCTTTATTTGACAGCAAATTTTCGCTTCTATTCTGAAGCTTCATCAGGCTGAATAAATAACAATTGTAAAACCTGCTTTTATAAGCATCACATACTGATTTATATTCAAAATGATCACCTTCCCCACACATAAAATGCATGCTAGCCACTGAGATCTTTTCAACTTTGACTCTCTTTCTCCCTTCTCTCCCCCCTTCCCCTCTCTCCCCCTTCCCTCTCTCTCACTCCTCTCTCTCTCCACACACACCTCATCCCCCCCCTCTCTCTCCCTCCCCCACCCAATTCCCAAATCTAAACAAAACCCCAACAAACGTAAAACAACGATAGCATCACAACCATCAATAAAAACCTATAACCAAACACACAGAACAATACTCATACAGTAACTGTGTACTCATACAGTATACTGTGCTGCTGCTCATGCTGTGACTGCTGCCTCATGCTGTGTGCTGCTGCCTCATGCTGTGTGCTGCCTCATGGCTGTGTGCTGCTGCCTCATGCTGTGTGCTGCTGCTGCGCCTCATGACTGGTCTGCCCTCATGGCTGTGTGCTCGCCTCATGCGTGTGCTGCATGCCTCATGACTGTGTTGCTGCTTGCTGCTGCCTCATGGCTGTGTGCTGCTGCCTCATGGCTGTGTGCTGCTTGCTGCTGCCTCATGACTGTGTGCTGCTGCCTCATGCTGTGTGCTGCTGCCTCATGGCTGTGTGCTGCTGCCTCATGGCTGTGTGCTGCTTGCTGCGCCTCATGGCTGTGTGCTGCTGCCTCATGCTGTGTGCTGCTGCCTCATGGCTGTGTGCTGCTGCCTCATGGCTGTGTGCTGCTGCCTCATGGCTGTGTGCTGCTGCCTCATGACTGTGTTGCTGCTTGCTGCTGCCTCATGACTGTGTTGCTGCTGCCTCAGGTTTGTCTTCATCGCCATGGAGGCCCTGGATCAGCTGCTGCTGTCGTGCCACGCCCACTCCCTCAACCTGTTCGTGGAGAGCTACCTCAAGATGGTGCAGAAGCTGCTGGAGTGTGCCCACCCTGACCTGCAGATCACCGCCACCTCCTCTGTCAGTCTGCCTGCCTGTCTGTCTGCCTGCCTGTCTGTCTGTCTGTCTGTCTGTCTCTCTGTCTGTCTGTCTGTGTGTACCTGACCTGCAGATCACAGCCACCTCCTCTGTCTGTCTGTCTGTCTGTCTGTCTGTCTGTCTGTCTGTCTGTCTGTTTGTCTGTCTGTGTGTACCTGACCTGCAGATCACAGCCACCTCCTCTGTCTGTCTGTCTGTCTCTCTGTCTGTGTCTGTCTGTCTGTCTGTCTCTCTGTCTCTCTGTCTGTCTCTCTGTCTGTGTGTCTGTGTCTGTCTGTCTGTCTGTGTGTACCTGACCTGCAGATCACCCCCACCTCCTCTGTCAGTGCCCCCCTTAGTCACTTAGCCTCTGTGTGTGTGTGTCTGTGTGTGTGTCTGTGTCGTGTCTGTGTGTCTGTGTCTGTCTATGTGTCTGTGTCTGTGTGTGTGTGTGTCTGTGTGTGTGCTTGTGTCTGTGTGTGTGTTTGTGTGTCTGTGTGTGCGTGCACGTGCATGTTTGTGTGTGTTTGTGCGTGTCAAAGTCAAAATTTTATTTCCAGATGGTACATTGAGTAAGCAATAAATTTGCTTTTTTTCAAAAGCCATCTATCTAGCAAAAAACAACAACACACACAACAACAAAAACACCCCCCAAACCACTTAAACAAACAAAATACAGACAAACTAACAAAAATAAGCAGCAAGTAAACAAGCAAAATACAACCAAGAAAACCCCACCCAAAAAATATTTAGCTACAACATTGTAACAACTCATAACAACAAACTAAACTCAAAAGGAACTAAAGAGAATATAATAATATAATGACAATAACAATAATAATAATGATGATAATAATGCACTGTAAGAATCACTTTCACGTGGGCCTCACACACACACACACACACACACCACACCACACCACACCACACCACACCACACCACACCACACCACACCACACCACACCACACCACACCACACACACACACACACACACACACACACACCACACCACACCACACCACACCACACCACACCACACCACACACACACACACACACACACGCAACTCACTCATGCACGCACGCACATACCCACGCACACATACTCAACACACACACACTTACACAAGCATATATCCCTGCATGCACAGGCACTCGAGGGTGGGTTTTTTTAATTTTATTTTTATTTTTTAGTCATAGAAAAAAAAACATTTAATTCAAACAATTATATCAGGTTACAATATCATCCATTCTTTTACATTCATACATACGTGTATGTATGTATCTTCAGTTTAACGTCTATTCACATTTCGTGATTTTAGACAAACAAACAAGCAAACAAACAAACAAAAACAACAATAAACTGAAAAATGTCATTTAACAATGCTGAAATAAGAAACTAATCCTAACACTACAAAAACTGGATTATTGGACTTCTTTTCAATGCTAACACAATGTCCAACAGCAAAGAAGGTTCAGACAAAATCTGATCCAGTGACAAACTAGGTACAGCAGGTAAAAATGTTTTTAAATGTTCACAATTAAAAATGACATGACTATTTGTAATCTTCTCACCACAAATACAGTTTACATCTTTCACGTATTTTGTCCTGAATGCGTTTAGTTTAAATCTATAAATGAGGGATGACACATTTCTCCGATTATACCAACCAGAAACTTTGTTACATACTAAAGCATTTTGAAAATCTATCACATTGCTTGTGCGGCTATTATACGGACAATAGCCAGACTCATTTATCTTCTTTCTGAAATGCTTCCAGCAAGCGTTTTGTAGCAAGTTATATCCCTCATGCAGAGATAAGGCAACATTTATTTCACAAGAATTATTTTTACACCTGGCTCCAAACTTTGCAAGGCAGTCAACTTTTTCATTCAAATAGATACCAGTATGTGAGGGAACCCAACAGAAAGTAATAGTGCTACCTCTTAAAATCAAAAAGTGTACCAGATGCCTGATTTCAGTGATGAGGTCTTTTCTTACTTTAGAAGTAGAATTGTTTAAAGCATGCAAAACCGATTTAGAATCGACACACATAAGGATGTTGAATATGTTTTTAGGGAAGTCAAGTACATGGTATAATGCCAACAGAATGGCAGTTAGCTCAGCTGTAAATATAGATTTATTTTTTCCCAGGTTGAAAGATCGTTCTACTTTCAATGATGGGATAATGAAAGCTGCACCTGTCTCATTAGTATTTAGAACAGACCCATCGGTATAGATTTTGAGATGATCCGGGTAAGTGGTTTGAATATGTTCCTTTACTAATGATGTAAGAATGTTAACATTGTCAACTTTTCTTACAGAAGAATAATTAATGTCAAAATGAGCTTTAAGCAGTTCCCAAGGTGGACAGGGAGCTGACTTTACCTCTGATTTAGCTACTTCATTTGGATTAAGTTCTGAATGTTTAAAAAGTGTAGAGGTATACGTGCTAATTGTGGTAAGTGAGCTAATAGTTCTTGCTCTTTTCGGAAAGTGAAAGTCAGACTTTATCTGGACTTCTTTTTCAACATTGCTATCATTTGTTGTACTTCTTAGAACATATTTTGCCACAGCAAGTTGTCGATATTCATTTAAAGGCAGAACCCCTACTTCTTTATATGTGCCTATAGATGAGGCATGAGGTGGTACACCTAAAGCAAGTCGAAAAGCTTTACAATCAAGACTCTGGATTTTCTTAAGCAAGTAATTTGGAGCACTGAAAAAGACTTCTTGCCCATAGGACAGTCTTGAGCGCACAAGGGACAAGGATAGATGCTTTAATACAGAAGAATCTTGCCCCCATGGTTGTTTACTGGTAACTTTTAAGAAGTTAAGAACTTTTTTAGCTTTAGTTGCCAAGTATTCAATATGTTGATTCCACATTAACTTAGAAGTAAGGTATACTCCTAAAAATTTCACTGCTTGTTTGTATTCTAGATCTTCTCCATTAATTCGAAAATTAGGTAAATCTTGTGGGTCAACACCGTTGTTAAAAAGGACAAGGTTGGTCTTTTCAGGTGAAAGTGAGAGACCATTTTCAAAAAGATAACTACTGAGTTTGTCAATTTCTTTTTGATATACATTTTGATAGAACTTCAACTGTCTTTTAGGTGTTTTCTTTTTCATTGTAACATCCATCCACATGCATATGTCGTCAGCATATTGTACAAGAACAGCACTGCTTGATAAAAGTCTAGGCAGATCATACAATAAAATATCGAATAGATATGGTGATATTACTGAACCTTGTGGGATACCCATGTGTGGTGATCTTGGAGTAGAATAACAATTTCCAACTTTAGCTTGAATGATTCTTTCTGACAAAAAACTTTTAATATAGAAGTAAATACTGCCAGAGAGGCCAATAGATTTCAGTTTATATAGCAATCTCTCATGCCACACATGATCATATGCTTTATGTACGTAAAAAAAAGTGGCTAGTACATTCTTCCTGCGAGCAAACTGATGTTTTACACGAGTTGTTAGTTTTACCAAATGATCAACTGTAGATCTACCCTTACGGAAACCTGCCTGATTTATAGGTATAATTTTATTTTTGTCACAAAAATGTGTCAGTCTGTTTAAGATTATTTTTTCCATCAACTTTCCTGTATGAGAAGTTAGTGCAATTGGTCTATAGTTATTTTTATCACTCTTGTTTTTTCCTTGCTTTAATACTGGTATCAAAATAGAATGTTTCCATGATTGAGGTATAATTCCAGTTATCCAGCAGTGTTGAAAAAGGTCTGACAAGATTAACCAGTTATTAGGCAGATGCCTTAGTAATTCATTCGATATGGAATCTTTACCCACTGATGTCTTTTTAGTGGGCAGAGAAAAGATTGCATCTCTTACTTCTTGCAACGTAATAGGGGCATTCACATAGTGTGCATTATCGCATTCTGGATCTAAATATTCATCTTTCTGTACCTCAGTTTCTCTAAAAGCTTTAGATTTAGCTGAAAGGTTTTCAGTACTCATAGAATCAGAAAACATATTCACGAAAATTTCAGCTTTTTCTGAATCAGAAAGAACTTCTTTTTCCTCTATTTTGATTGGACAATTCTGTAAACAAACCCCATTTTTCATGTCATTGAATTTTTTCCACACCTTTTTTAGATCTGTATAGTTGAAAACATTTTTTGTACAAAAACTACTCCAAAAACTACGCTTAGCTTGTGCTATAATACTGTTGCATGCAGAGTTTGCTCTTTTCATCAATAGATGATTATGTTCATTACGCTCTTTAATATAGTTTTTAAATTTTTCTTTTTTCTCATTTACAGCTTTCTGGCAAGAATCATTCCACCATATATTACCTGAGTGTTTGTTGGATTTCAAAGATGAAAATTTTGGAATTGACGCATCAGCAGCTTCTAAAATTTTATCTGTATACTTTTTGTAAAAAATATCAACGTCATCATCTTTAATACTTTCTGTATTTACTGCTGCTAGAAAAGCATTAAATTTATTCCAGTCCGCAAGACCATAATTATATTTTGGGATAGCATCTTTATCATTACTAAATTGACAGGAGTGGTCATTAAGGGTAATCATAATTGGTAAGTGATCACTCCCTAAAGTGTTGTGTGTGTGTTTCCCATTTACAATTTGAAACAAGCACAGGAGAAGTGAAAGACAAGTCAATGGCGCTTGCCCTATGACTTGCAATATCTGGGATTCTTGTTACACTACCATTATTTAATAAGTAAAGGCAAGAATCTACTATATTTTCAACAAATCTATTGCTAGTTATTGACGTGCAACCCTTATCCCAGAAAGGAGAATGTGCATTAAAGTCACCTACAACTAGCCACTTTTTATTTGAATCTTGCAATGTACGAATCCATTCAGTATTTTCCTCATTTGGTCCTTTAGGAAGATATACAGAAACAACCTTTATGATGAGATGATTATCGACTTTAACATTTGCTGCACAGGAATATAGATTCAATATATTAGATGGTGCTGGTGAGATACATGAACTATATTCCATGTTTTCACGTATGTATATAGCGGTTTTTATCTTTTCTGTATCATTCATAATGTTTTCATGCATTGGTGGATAGTAAAAATTTGTTAGTCTTGGCAACTTGTTTTGACTGACATTCAATGACTGTAAAACTAATATATGATACCTGACTGTGGAAAGATGCTGAATAAGATAGTGTAGGTTTGTCACCACTGATCTACAGTTCCACTGTAATATCCTTACTGGACATAGTTGTACCATTCTTAAATGAGAATAGAACAATGAAGAACTTTAGTAAACAAATCAATTGATAAATAAATGAAAAAAAATTCAAGATAGCTCAGTTGCAACTATTACTAATAGACTTAATCTGAGCAATAGAAAATACGTTCAGAAAGTGAGAGCCAGAATCAATCACAGATCTACAATGATGACATTAATAAAATCTCAAAATCAGTTTTTTCAATCAGTTCATAAATGTTCAGTACCATTCTCCTACATAACCACACATGTTCCACCACGGGCCCCTCTCTCCAACCTGAGGTAAGACACGGGGGAATGCTGGAAAGTTCTTGCTGGGTGGCTGTAGAGTTGGGTGTCTTCTGGTCTTCCTTGGAGTCTGCCAGAACCGCTGACGGACGTGTCTGCCGACGTTGACTGCCAGCAGACTGGATCCTCTCCGTGAGGGGTGCAGACCGTCCTTTAGAACCCTGCTGTGTGTTGAAAGGTTGGAGTGGTGAACTAAGGACACATTGACAACATCGTGCAGTTCAGCGCTGATTAGCGCATTGAAAAGTTCTCTCTGAACATTTAGTTTTGAATCTCTAACCGGAGCAATCTTGCTGACAACGATTTTTGCTCTTGGGTGGTCAGCTACAATACCATTTATACAGTCAATATATTTCTTGCTGGTAAGTCTTGGGTCAGAGGTCTTTATGTCATTTATTCCGCAATGAATGACCACAGCATCTAAAGGTTTGTCAGATTGGGAGAATGCTGTGTCTAGGGCTGGTTGTATATCCTCTATTTTGAGGGCTTTACAGGACACCATGTTAAAGCCATAGGAAAGCCCTAGTCGGTCAGCATTAACGCCTTTCATGACAGAGTCATGAAGGAACACGACCTGTGGTACATCTCGGTCTTCTTCTTTCTGTTTAGATCCAATTATTTTTCTTTTAGGAGATGGATGTTTGACGTCAGTGACAGTCTTGACGTCATTTGCGGCCTGAACAGTTTTTTCTAAATATACCTTGTTTGATGCAGCTTTTTCATTTCTTTTTTGCTGCACTAGCCCTGCACCTGACTTCTTCACTGGTGCTTTTTTACAAGGTACTGGTGCAGCTGATCTGGCAGCCTGAGCATAGCTACGTTGTTGTTTTTCTTGTTTTTCGGGACTGTCTGTCTGGGTCTCTTTGTCAACACAACGTAGGTCTACTGTTTTTTCTGGCTGAGAGTTACAACAAACGTGTTGAACTAGCTGGCTGATACGATTTTCCAGCGAATTAATCTTTCACACAGTGAGGCAACTAATAGTTTTAGATCTTTGATTTCACTCACTGTGTCTCTGGAATTGTCGGTCGTTTTTCGGAGCCCCAGTTCTTCCTTTCCAGAGGTAGAGGCAGGCTGGAACATGGATTCCTGTCGCCTGGAAACTTTGGGTGCTCGTCGCGGGGTTCTGTCCTGCTTCAGTCGGGTGTCGTTGGTGTCGTTGGCGTCGTTAGCAGGCTTTCGATGTAAATGGCCGCCTAGGCTTCTGGATCTGGTCATCATTCCAGTAGAGGAGTGATCGTCCAGCAGAGCGTTACGTTAGCCTCTGAACGCTGCCGCCATCTTGATCCAAGATCATACATACGTGTGTGTGTGTGTGTGTGTGTGTGTGTGTGTGTGTGTGTGTGTGTGTGTGTGTGTAAGAGAGAGCCTGAGAGAACTCAGAAAGAGAAGAGAGAGAGAGAGAGAGAGAGAGAGAGAGAGAGAGAAACTCAAAGAGAAAGAGAGAGTAAGAGATTTGATTTGATTGATTTGATTTATTCTTTTATATCGAGGATAATGGAATAAGCACTCTTGTGCTTTTTTACATTCAGTCCCCGTGTGTATGCAGTTTTGTAAATGTCATCTGTTCCCACAGGCACACGATGGCCTACTCTTACGAAAAGCGGGACAGGGTTTAACGTGTGCGCAAGATGTTCTGCGTGCGTTCGCACAAGGGGCCTCGGTTTAAAGTCTCATCCGAAGGACTTTTGGGGAGAGTGGAGTCAGCACTGAAGTTAACTCCAGGAGAAAAATCTCCTCAACCGGACTCGAACCCAGGTTGTCAAATTACAAGCGCAATGTTCTGACCACTAGGCTATCCGTCCCCCCGAGAGCAAGAGATAGAGAGAGCAAGCCAGCATTGCTGTATCTGAAAAGTAGGGGCCCACAGATTTAGAAATGGCCACCTTTATTCCATGTTTTTCTTGTCATTATTCCAGTTCATCAACCTGTATTCCATGTTTTTCTTGTCATTATTCCAGTTCAAAACACACAAAAGTCAAATTGTTCAGATCCCTGGTCATCTCCATCTTGCTCTACGTCTGCGAAAGTTGGACAATGACCGCTGAAACCACCAAGCGGATCCAGACGTTCGAGACAAAATGCTTCAGGCGACTGCTTGAAATTTCCTGGAAGGATAGGAAAACAAACACCTATGTGCAAAGTCAAGTTGCACTGATGGCTGGCCCTCAGGAACCCCTACTAGCCACTGTCAAGAAAAGGAAGCTGGCATGGTTCAGCCATGTCACACGCCACAACACCCTCCCCAAGACAGTCCTACAAGGAACGCTAGAAGGTGGCAGACGCCGAGGCAGACAAACCAAAAGCTGGATGGATAACATCAAGGAGTGGACCCACCTGGACAGTCCAACACTCATTCGGAAGGCAGAGGACAGGGCTGGATGGCGACGGCTGGCTGCAGAATCGTCTCTCCTGTCTCCTCCACGACCATCCCGGTCATGAGAAAGAAGAAGAAGAATTCCAGTTCATCAACCTGTATTCGATGTTTTTCTTGTCATTATTCCAGTTCGTCAACCTGTATTCCATGTTTTTCTTGTCATTATTCCAGTTCGTCAACCTGTATTCCATGTTTTTCTTGTCATTATTCCAGTTCATCAACCTGTATTCCATGTTTTTCTTGTCATTATTCCAGTTCATCAACCTGTATTCCATGTTTTTCTTGTCATTATTCCAGTTCGTCAAGTTTGCCAACATTGAAGAAGATGCGCCATCGTATCATCGTCGCTACGACTTTTTCGTGTCCAAGTTCAGCTCCATGTGTCACTCTGGGGACAACCTGGGCAAAGAAACTAAGATGAAGTCAGTCCCAGTCCGCTGCTACGGCCATTTTATTTTTTGTTGGGTTTATTGGGGGGGAAGGGGAGGGGGGGGTGAGATTGTTTTCGTTTTGTGTTGTTTTCGTTTGGTTTCTGTTGTGTTGGTGTACACTTAAGATGTATTGGGTGTGCAGTGTTATAAAACCACAAAACTGTATGCATACACATATACATGCACAGGTCTGACATACATATACATGCACAGGTCTGACATACATATACATGCACAGGTCTGACATACATATACATACACAGGTCTGACATACATATACAT
>CM060322.1:919832-952332 GCA_030674155.1 Stramonita haemastoma
ACACACACACCACACTGCACAAACAGCATATACAAACATCATATATACATGCGCGCTAGGCGCACCGTGGCATTATTTTGCACGAAGTCATTTAATTATATTACAACAAACTTACATTGAAAATCATAACAACAACAAAATATCAGTGAATGGCACAAAAGTACACAGTGGTGATAAGGTAAAACTTACAAGTCTTTTTCACTACTGTTATTCATGAGATAGTTTTTTAAGTGTTTTTTAAATGGGGTTTTGCTTGTAGTACTTTTTAGATCTACTGGGAGATTATTCCATAAATGACTACCCGAATACAGAAAACTTGACTTGTAGAGGTCATTTCTGGGTCTTGGGAACGTTAATAAATGATTATGCCTGTGCGGATTTATTTTGAAGGATTTTTTAATCTTAGGAGGAGCATTTCCGTTTATAACATTATGCATGCACACAGCTTTGTTGAAAAAAAGTCTTTTATGAAAAGTCAGTATATTTAATTGCTTGTAATCAGAAACAGTCAATGAGCTTGACTTTAACAGAACCAGCTTAAGTGCTCTTTTATATAAACGGTGGATAAACTTCAAATTTGTTTCACTGCATTTGTCCCATAGTGTAGATGCATAGTTGATAATTGGCAAAACATGGCCACAAAAGAAGAGTTTACGGGAATGGTTGTCGAGAAAGTTCTTTCTCTTAGATAGCTGAAGTAACCTGTTAGAGAGACGTTTTCCCAGAGACATCACGTGATCTGTCCATGTCAAGCTCTTGTCAATAGTGATACCTAGTATTTTATGAGAATCCACTTCTTCAATTAATCGTTTATCAATAAACAAGGGTTTAAAACTGGATTTCATTTTTTGTCTTTTCTGTCTAGCTGAAACATACATACATTTTGTTTTTTTCGCATTTAAAGACATATGATTTAACTGTGTCCAAGAAATTAGTCTGTCAATGTTATCCTGTAGTTTGTTGCCTAAGGTATTGGGATCAGAGTCACTACAGAACAGAGATGTATCGTCAGCAAACATTTCACAGTGACAATTTACAAAGCAGGGTAAGTCGTTTACATAAATGGAAAACAGTAGGGGTCCGAGCACTGATCCTTGTGGTATACCATGTTTAACGTCTACTAAATCTGATGTTTGGTCATTTACTACCACTAGCTGCTTCCTATCTGACAAAAAACTTGCTAGAAGATTAATAATTTCTGGTGTTAGCTTGTACAAGTATAATTTACGCAATAATAAAGAGTGGTTAATGACATCAAAAGCCTTCTCGAAATCAACAAAAAGAAGACCAGTAAATTTATTTTCATTTATATTATGCAAGACATTGTCAGTGAGTTGGATAAGAGCTGTATGACAGGAATAGTTTTTTCTAAACCCAGACTGACTTTCACTCATAAGTTTGTTATTAGTAAAGTAAGAATATATGGATTTTTGTAAATGCTTTTCAACAGGCTTAGATAAGACAGACAAAATGGAAATCGGTCTGTAATTTGACGGAGAAGAGGAATCACCCGACTTGTAAACAGGTATAACTTTAGCTTGCTTCAGTTTGTAAGGGAAGCAATTTTTTTCAATGCACAAATTGTATAGGTAGGTAAGTGAGTCGAAAATCAACGGGCTTGAAAGATTTAATATTTTCGCATCTAAGTCTAAGTCACGCATCTGTGTGAGTGTCTGTGTGTGTCTGTGTGCACATGGACAAAATCGTCCCCTCCCTGCTCTACAACATGCAAGATTCCAGGTGCTGTGGGTGTATGAGTGTGTGTGTGTGTGTGTTGTGTCTGTGTGTGTGTCTGTGTGTGTGTGTGTGATATCTTCAGTTTAACGTCTATTCACATTTAGTGATTTTAGATGTGTGTGTGTGTGTGTGTATGTGTGTGTGTGTGTTGTGTGTGTGTGTGGGGGGGGGGGGGGGGGGGGGGGGGGGGTTTGTGTGGGTTTGGTGTGGGGTGTCTGTGTGTGGGTGTCTGTGTGTGTGTGTGTGGGGGGGGGTGTCTCTGTGTGTGTCTGTGTGTCTGTGTGTGTCTGTGTCTATGTGTGTATCTGTGTCTGTGTGTGTATGTCTGTGGGTGGGTGTCTGTGTGTGTGTGTGTGTGTGTGTGTGTGTGTGTGTGTGTGTGTGTGTATGTGTGTGTGTGTGTGTGTGTTTGAAGGTTTGTCATATGAGAGGGGGGGGGGGGGTTCTTTGTTTGGGGTTTTTTTTTGTTTTTTTTTGGGGGGGGTATTTGTTTTGTGGATATCTTTTTTTTTTAATTCTTCTTCTCTCTCTCTCTCTCTCCTCTCTCTCTCTCTCTCTCTCTCTCTCTCTCTCTCTTTTCGGGGTGAGTTGATCTCAAGGTAACAACAACACGCATTTTTGTAAGCAGTGTGATAATTACGCATTTTTGCTTAATTAAGAGTGTAATCAGACCTTTCTGACAGTAGCTACCTACACAGTGTGATGACTGACAGTCTGCTGATCACGGTGACATAAGTTGTATGACTGTCAGTAGCCATGCCGCTGAGCAGTGAGGGTTTTCGTGTCAGGTGTGGCCTTTTCTTAGGAGTTTACCTGAACTTTATGGCTAAGCGTGTCAAGTTTGTACTCAAAATGCGTACAAGACTTGTGACTGCGCGGAACAGAGTCGATGTTTCCCTCTTCGTGTTTGTGGCTGCCTACCTGCTCTGCTGTGGTGACGTGGAATTGAACCCCGGCCCTACAGACAGCAGTCGGCATGCTCAGGAAGGAGGGACAGACACCAATACGGAAACGGCAAACAGAACAGGTGCGGATGACGGGAGTAGCTCTTCCTTGTGTCCCCCCTCTCAGACTTCAGCTGACTCTGCTGTCCCTGGTGTGGCAGTGGATGCTAGTGCCCAGATCCTGGAGATGCTGGGGTCTCTGGGAGGGAGGATCCAGTCCATCGAAAGGAACATGTCTACCATGGCGAGCGACACGGCAAACATCAAGAACGACGTGGGACAAGTCAGAAACAAGTGCGAGGAAATAGGACAGAGGTGTGAAAATCTGGAAAAAGAAAGTCAGCGTCTTACCTCATCACTGACTGAAATCAAAGAAGATGTGGACACTCTCTTCGATGTCCACACAGAAAACAAGATAGACATTCAAAAGTTGTCCTCTAGTTTTGAAAAAATGAAAAGTCAAATGGAAGTGCTAGAGGACAACTGTGAAAAACTGGAAAGTTTCTCCAGGAGAGACAATCTAAGAATGTTCGGTGTCCCTCAAACAGAGAAGTTTGAAAATTATGACACCTGTGCCAGACTGGTAGCTGACACCCTCAACAGAGCAGACGGACAAGGACGCTGGACTCCAGGCGACATAGCAAGAGCGCACAGAGTGGGTGTGAGCAGAGATGGACAACCCAAGCCGCTGATTGTCAAATTCCAGCGATGGAAAGACAAAATGGCTGTCATCACCAACCATGACTTGAGGGAGAGACTAAAAGAGAGTGGCGTGACTGTTGCCAATGACTTGACCAAGAAGCAGGCCAGCTTAGTGTCAGAGGCCAGAAAGGAGGGCAAGGTGGCCTACTTCAAGAGAGGCAGGCTTGTGGTGGAGCCCAGACAACCTGACCCAAGGACTTATGCAGAAGCTGCGGCCACTACAAGAAAATCCTTGGATGCCAGATCCTCACCTGGAGCAGGAACGACTAGGACCCCGGAACAGCCAACTGCAGTGGGCCCTGAGCAGCCAGAGGTACCGGGACACCGCGACGGGGATTCCCCTTTGGGCTTCCGTGACAGCAGTCATGACAGCAGTGCACGGGATGTGCGCAGCCGGCGGGATGGAGAGAGAGGTGGTGAGGGGGTTTCCCCTCTTCGCTTCAGTGGCAGCAGTCATGTCAGCAGTGCACGTGATGAGCGCAGCAGGCGGGATGGAGAGAGAGGCGGTGAGGGGGTTTCCCCTCTTCGCTTCAGTGGCAGCAGTGCACGTGCACCACGCAGCCAGCGGGGTGGAGGGGGAGGAGGTAACGGAGATTCCCCTTGTGGTCGCAGGCAGGACAATCACGGCCACAGAGCACGTGATGCACATGAGCAGAACGAGGAAGGCGGAAATGGTGAAGGGGGTTCCCCTCTTCACTTGAACCAGGACAATCAGAGCGACACGGGACGCACTGTGCGTGCGCAACATGGCGGAAGAGGGAATTCCGCACGTGGCAGACAGACCAGTACCGGTCTACACCACTTCTGGTCCCCTCGGCCTTCCCCTCCTATCAACAAGGGCCCAGCCAACAATGCGCGACCCAGACGGTCAACTCGCAACGCACCGTAGGACAGGCCGGACCATCTTGGGACTCTGAACTTCCTTCTTTACAATGTTAAAAATTTGTATAATAAAATAAATGATTTTGCTTTCATTGATTATGTTTCTTCTTTTGATGTTGTTTGTTTAACAGAAACTTTCATTGATGATGTATTTGATTATTGTGGTATTTTTCGTGATTTTGTCAAACTTGCTGCTCCTGCTAAAAGACTGTCTCGTTTAGGTAGAAACTCTGGAGGCGTTCTATTGCTAGTAAGAAAATCTTTGTCAGCTTTTATCTCAGAAATCAACATTAACTGTGAAAATACTGTAGCTGTAAAGATTAAGAAGTCTTTGTTTAACTGTGACAAGGATGTGCTGATGGTGGCATGTTATGTCGTACCAGAAAATGGCCCATTGTATGACACAATGGCGATTAAGGATGGTGTAGTGAATTTAGAAGAAAGCCTCCTGCAAGTTCTTCAGAATGATAACATGCATTTACTGATCCTTGGTGATCTGAATGCAAGAACTGGGAGTGCACAGCCTTGCCAGGAAGATATAGTTAGTTATACAACTACTTTTGAGGATGATAATGATGATAACGAAGATTCTTTTGGTAATGATATTTTAAGGCGAAACTCAAAAGATAGTACTGTAAATAGCTTTGGCCAATCCTTGTTAAACTTGTGTTTTATGTTTGATTGTGTTATATTGAATGGTTGTTGCGAGAGTGTTTCTAATGGAGATTTCACATATGTTTCACCACATGGATGCAGTGTTATTGATTATGTTATTTTGTCAAAAGATATGTTTTCTCCTAACTGTTGTGATCTGAATGTTAGTGATCATATTGATTCATGGCACTTGCCTGTTGAATTCGTGTGGAAAAAAACAGAGGTAGACACCAGTCCACAGAATGTAGTCAATGCAGGCACTGAGGAGCGTTTTATCTGGTATGAAGACTGTCTACACACGTATGTAGATGAACAAAAGTCAGCAGACTTCAAGCAAAAGTTAGAGCAGGCTGTCATATCTATTAATACTGATATTAACACCTCCTTGAATATATTCATGGAAAACATGTACAGTGCAGCTGCTTGCATGGTAAGAACAACAGGGAATAGGAAAAGAACAAACGACTGGTATGATGAAGAATGTAAGCGAAAGAAAAGAAGAGTGAGAGGATTATTAAGAAAATTTAAAAGAACAAAAAGAATGTGTGAAGGAAAAAGGATAGCATATGTAACAGAAAGAAAACAATACAAACTTTTGTTAAAAAAGAAGAGAAATGACTTTGATGAAGCAAGATTAGTGAAACTTAAGGAATCGATTCATGATGCAAAACTGTTTTGGAAAACTATTCGGTCGGTAAACAGAAAAAAATCAATTTATAATAACATTAGTATTAATCAGTGGTATGACCTTTTTTTTTGCACTATTTAATGAAGAAGAAGAACCACAGCTAGAAGAAAATGGCGAAATTGAAGAGGATGACTTGTCAGATGTTTCCATGGCAACATGTAATGAGCCAATTTCTAGACAAGAGGTTATAGCCAGCATTGGTAAACTCAAGTCTGGAAAGAGTGCAGGTCCTGACAAGATTGTCAGTGAAATGTTGAAACATGCTGGTAATGATGTTATTGATTTTCTTGTTTCCTACTTTAATAAGCTCTTTGATTTTGGCCTTTTCCCCGTGGAATGGTCAAGATCAATAATAGTGCCTATCTTTAAAAAAGGAGATGTAGACCAGCCAGGCAATTATCGCGGAATAGCTTTGACTAGTATAGTTAGCAAAGTCTACACTGGTATTTTAACCAAAAGGCTTTCTGCATGGGCTAGGGAAGAAGAAAAGATAACTGAACAACAAGCAGGCTTCAGAGCAGGTTACAGTACAGTCGACCACATTTTCACACTTTTCGCCATTGTTCAAAAATTTTTGCTACGAAATGCTAAACTTTATGTTGCCTTTGTTGATTTTAGAAAGGCATTTGACTCTGTAAACAGAAACAATTTGTGGAGAGTTTTGAGAAAATATGGTGTAAATGGCAAAATGTATAAAGCTGTACGAAGTGTCTATAATTCTGTATTGGCATGTGTGCGTGATAAGAATTATTATTCAGACTATTTTGGTTGTCCAAAAGGAGTTAGACAGGGTTGCCTGCTCAGTCCTCTATTGTTTTCTTTATTCATAAACGAATTGGCTCTTGAAATGTCCAAAACTGGAAAACATGGCATCCAACTGATATCTGATACTGTTGAAATATTTTTATTGTTGTTTGCTGATGACATTATTTTATTATCTGATACTGCTGTTGGTCTCCAAAATCAATTGAACTGTCTTAAGAGAGAAGCTGATAGATTGTGTTTGGTTGTTAATCTTGAAAAGACAAATGTAATGGTTTTTAGAAAGGGAGGGTACTTAGGCTCTCGGGAAAGGTGGGTGTATGGGAATGAGCAAATTAAGGTCACTAATTCTTATAAATATCTAGGAATGGGTTTCACAACAAAATTAAGCATTAGTAGTGCTCTGGTAGATGTTTGTAGCAAAGGAAAAAGAGGGGTTATGGAAATACAGAAATCCATGAAAAAATTAAATACAGCAGATCTAGAATTGTTTTGGAAGATGTTTGACACAAATAGAACCAATATTAACGTATGCATCTGAGGTTTGGGGATTGTGTGAGGAAGGTAAGCTAATTGAAAAAGTTCACACATTCGCTATAAAAAGATTTCTATCTGTGCCCTTGCATGCATCCAATAATTTAGTCTATGGGGAAAGCGGAAGATATCCATTATACGTAAGAACATGTGTTAAAAGTATTAAATATTGGTTAAAATTGGCTAAACTACCAGCCTCTAGAATATGTAGGCAGGCCTATGAAATGCTGGTCTTACAACATGAAACTGGTCGACACAATTGGGTGTCTAATGTACAGAAAACTTTATGTGAGAATGAATTTGGTATTGTGTGGCTGAGTCAAGGTGTAGGATGTGAATATAGTTTTATAAATGAATTTAAAGATAGACTTATTTCATGTTATAAACAGAATTGGCATTCGGAAATAGTGAATAATGACAAATACAGGTGGTACAGCTCGTTTAAGAGCGTATTCCAAACAGAGAATTATTTGTCTTTTCTAACCAACAAATGGTGCAAGATCAGCCTAACTAGATTTCGGCTGAGAGTTGGTGGCCTTAAAAATTGTAAGCAATGGTTTTCAAGTGAAGATAACTCTAATGATAGTATGTGCCCTTCATGCCAAAATGCCACAGAAGATGAAGCTCACTTTCTCTTCAACTGTGTGGCGTACTCTGAAAAACGCAGAAACTGTGAAACACTAAATGTCCTTACAGGCACCACTGATATGAATTCTGTTACTAATATGCTTTCTGACAGCAACGAAGTGAGAATAAAAAGCTTAGCTAAATTTATCGGAGAAGCAATGAATATCAGAAAAAAGATAATGGAACAGAATCTTTAGTTCCCAGATGGTCCATCATAGATCCTATGCGTGCGTGCGTGCGTGCGTGCGTGCATACGAGCGAGAGAGAGAGAAGAGAGAGAGAGAGAGAGAGAGAGAGAGAGAGAGAGAGAGAGAGAGAGATGTGAGTGGAAAAGGAACTTGTTTAGTTGTACAGCTAAGTGCGGAGCGAGAGGAATATTTGAAGACTGACTATTATTATGTTACACAAAACTGAACTTGTTATCCCCCCTTGTCTACAGGGCTGTAATGTTGAATGGACAATAAAACTGTGTGTGTCTCTCTCTCTCTCTCTCTCTCTCTCTCTCTCTCTCTCTCTCTCTCTCTCTCTCTCTCTCTCTCCAATTTTTAAAAATTTTTAATCCTCTCCAGAAAATGTTAGTGCATGTGGCAAAAGAAACTCTAACCCCAGTGTCAGTTGGAGCCAAAGACCGTTTATCAGGAAAAATCACTGCAAATTGGAAAGGGAATGTCTTGTATGTCTATGTTTTGTTTTTGTTTTTAAAAATTTGTACCACTTTATGTCACAGCAGATTTCTCTGCATGAAACTCGGGCTGATCACCCCAGGGAGAGCACGTTGCCACAAATGCAGCGCCTACCCATTATTATTTTTTTTATTTTATGTATATACAGCCCTGAGGCGCCCTGGGGACTCCAACTCCCTGATTTTTCCTCAGGGATGGTGTCTAAACATGACACCTGTGCGCATGCTGGTTTTTTATAATTTTGTCATCTGCTCCTACTGGCACACAATGGCCTGCTCTTCCAAAACGCGGAACGGGGTTTTAACGTGTGTGCAAGATGTTCTGCGTGCGTTCGCACATGGGGCCTCGGTTTATAGTCTCATCCAAATGACTGACGTGTTGGCTGTCAAATGAATTGTGTACATGCATGTGTTGGTCTGTGTCCTGTGTGGACTGTCAAACGACTTGTATCTGTGTCCTGTGTGGACTGTCTCTTTCAGACCAGTGAATGAATGAAGGTGAGTGAACTACTTTCAGACCAGTGAATGAATGAAGGTGTGTCACCCTCTAATGGGACAACACTTTGAAACCCCCCTTCCCACCTATCACACCTCTAATTCAAACGACACAAAACAGACACCAATGAATATTTCAAACAATTTATTTACAAAACATCCAACCATTTACTAAACCAAAACAAACTCAACTTGCTCAACCTTTCCACCAGTTCAACACCACAACATCACAACACTACAACATCACCAGCTTCACGACCAGAGCCAAACCCAACCTCACCTTTTCAATCTCCTCACGACAATACTAAGTCAATATAAAAATCAAAGTCAACACCCATCAAAACAACATATCCAAACAATGTCAGTATCACAAAAAACCACGTCTCACTCTCACCTTATACCACAGCTGTCCCTACCAGCTGTCTGGCACTAACAGAAAGCTAACTTCCCCCCCCTTTCAAAGTCCAGAAACACCACATATTTACAAGTCCTTTGAATAATTCAACGCACGGGGATCCACGGGAATAATCCTTTCCACAAGGGAGAAAAAAAAAAAACAGTCACAGGTAATAAATATTTCCAAGACTTATGGCACAGCAGGCTCTGGTAAATAAAGTTCTTAAGTCCTCTTGCGCATAAACACAGGTGGGGAGAAAAAAAATGTCTTCAAGTCCTCTGGTACATAAAACAGGTGGAAAATTCTCAAAGTCCAAAAAAAATATCACACTCAGCAATTCACAATTACTACGACCCAATCCTCCAAACGGTCACTGCACCCACACACAACCAGAATCTTGCCACACACCGGCAAAAATAACAACCGTCAATACTTCAATTCCAATGACAGAAAACACACACACAAAAAACCAACCCCCCCCAAAAAACAACGCTGTCAACTCTTCCTCCGAGGAGTGGCACAAAGCCCACAGCTCAAATTAACATCGATAAAAAAAAACCTCAACAACACCAAGACAACTAAAGCCATCAAACAAGACAGCTACCCCACTCCTCCTCCGAGGAGCTTGTGACCCATCTGACTCTCCGCTGGACAAACTCTCTCCTTCTCTGATGAAAATTCTATCTTAAGATATATCACTCACATCAAGAACTTACACTACAAACACAGGATCCACTCACACAGCAAACATCACTGACAAAACATATACAAAAAAAAAGAAACCGGCCTCAAAACGACCCAACCGTTGCAAACATCGTGGACATGCACCCCCTTCACCAAACAACAAAAACACAGGCTACAACCTGAGCCTGATCAATTTTAATAGCAAAACACTTTCACTTCTCAAAAGAAAAAAAAAAAAAAAAAAATCTTCAAACGTCATAATAAATTGTGACAAGGTGTGTGACCTACTTTCAGACCAGTGAATGAATGAAGGTGTGTGACCTCACTTTCAGACCAGTGAATGAATGAATGAAGGGTGTGTCACCTACTTTCAGACCAGTGAATGAACGAAGGTGTGTCACCTACTTTCAGACCAGTGAATGAATGAAGGAAGGTGTGTCATCACTTTCAGACCAGTGAATGAATGAATGAGGGTGTGTCATCACTGTCAGACCAGTGAAGGAAGGAAGGAAGGTGTGTCATCACTTTCAGACCATGAAGATGAATGAGGTGTGTCATCTTTCAGACAGTGAAGGAAGGAGAAGGTGCTCACTTTGACCAGTGAATATGAACAAGTGTGTCACCTACTTTCAGACCAGTGAATGAATGAAGGGTGTGTCACCTACTTTCAGACCAGTGAATGAATGAAGGGTGTGTCACCTACTTTCAGACCAGTGAATGAATGAAGGGTGTGTCACCTACTTTCAGACCAGTGAATGAACGAAGGTGTGTCACCTACTTTCAGACCAGTGAATGGATGAAGGAAGGGAGGTGTGTCATCATTTTCAGACCAGTGAATGAATGAATGAGGGTGTGTCATCACTGTCAGACCAGTGAAGGAAGGAAGGAAGGTGTGTCATCACTTTCAGACCAGTGAATGAATGAATGAAGGTGTGTCACCTACTTTCAGACCAGTGAATGAATGAATGAAGGGTGTGTCACCTACTTTCAGACCAGTGAATGAATGAAGGGTGTGTCACCTACTTTCAGACCAGTGAATGAATGAAGGGTGTGTCACCTACTTTCAGACCAGTGAATGAAGGTGTGTCATCACTTTCAGACCAGTGAATGAATGAATGAGGGTGTGTCATCACTTTCAGACCAGTGAATGAATGAATGATGTGTCACCTACTTTCAGACCAATGAATGAAGGAAGGTGTGTGACCTACTTTCAGACCAGTGAAGGAATGAATGAATGAAGGTGTGTCACCTACTTTCAGACCAATGAATGAAGGTGTGTGACACCTATTTTCAGACCCAGTACTGCAGACATGGAGAGCCCCAAAGATGAAGACGAGCCGGAGCACTTAGCGGAGATGGTGTTTCGTGACCTCATCTGCCGAGCGTCCTACGGCAACATTCGCTCCGTCCTCGTCCCAGTCCTCGTGTGAGTTGTGGGGTTTGTTGTTATGGGGGGGGGGGGGGGGGGCTGGAGGGCAGGATTTGGGAAAGGGGGGTAGGGGGTGGCATTGGTTTGGGTTTGTTCATGTGTTTAGGGGGGTGGTGAGGGGGATGTCTTTAAAGCAGATATTTATTTCTTCCTTCAGAAAGAAAGTGTGGAGGACATGCAGAGTTTTTGAACTGTGGCATTTCACCACAATCTGGTCGTTTTTCAGACATCTGGACAACCACAAGTTGTGGGTGCCAACCGACTTTGCTGTCCGCTGTTTCAAGATCGTCATGTTTTCCGTTCAGGTACGTGAAGAATTGGCCATGTGAATGCTTCAGGCACGTGAAGAATTGGCCGTGTGAATGCTTCAGGCATGTGAAGAATTGGCCATGTGAATGCTTCAGGTACATGAAGAATTGGCTGTGTGAATGCTTCAGGCACGTGAAGAATTGGCCGTGTGAATGCTTCAGGCTTGATGTGTGTCCACAGCAAAGTCAAATACTCGATGTTTTAATGCTTTTGTGTGAGACTCAGGTTTTCAAAGTCAGAAGTCACATTTTTATTTCTAGATGGTATTTTGAATAAGTGATACATTTACTTTATTTCTCAGTGTGTGTGTGTATGTGTGTGTGTGTGAGAGAGAGAGATAGAGAGAGTGGTTTGGATGACAGAAATTGGCTGGGGAGAAATCTCTTCTTGCTATGTTTTTTTGTTGTTGTTGTTTTGTTTTTTACTTCCACTAAATGTCCGTTGCACTGGGACTTGGATTTATTGTCTCCTCTGGAAGACTAGCACCCAGACCACTGCTGATAGGTAGGGGAAACATTAGGGTTGAAACAGGGATGGATCCTGTGACCTTTGACTTTGTAGACAGGAGCATGACCTCCAGACCACAGGTGGATCCAATGTGAGGCCAACTTCAGGGCTGTGAACAAGCCAGTAAATAACCCAGCTTCAGAGCTGTGAACAACCCAATAAATAACCCAGTGGTATCCATGATCAGTCTTCAGAGCTGTGAACAAGCCAATAAATAACCCAGTGGTATCCATACAGAGCTGTGAACAAGCCAGTAAATAATCTAGCTTCAGGGCTGTGAACAAGCCAGTAAATAACCCAGTGGTATCCATACAGAGCTGTGAACAAGCCAGTAAATAACCCAGCTTCAGGGCTGTGAACAAGCCAGTAAATAACCCAGTGGTATCCATACAGAGCTGTGAACAAGCCAGTAAATAACCCAGTGGTATCCATGATCAGTCTTCAGAGCTGTGGACAAGCCAGTAAATAACCCAGTGGTATCCATACAGAGCTGTGAACAAGCCAGTAAATAACCCAGTGGTATCCATGATCAGTCTTCAGAGCTGTGGACAAGCCAGGCCTAAATAACCCAGTGGTATTCAGGTTGCTAGAGCACATTATTATGTGAGACTTGTATTATTGTATTGTGTGAGATTTGTTGTGATCTTTTATTTTTGATAATGCAACAAGTCTGGCCTATCTTCTGATGTCTCTGTTTCATGCTTGTTTGTCTGTTCTGTGTCTGTCTGTCTGTGTCATGCTTGTTTGTCTGTTCTGTGTCTGTCTGTCTGTGTCATGCTTGTTTGTCTGTTCTGTGTCTGTCTGTCTGTGTCATGCTTGTTTGTCTGTTCTGTGTCTGTCTGTGTCATGCTTGTTTGTCTGTTCTGTGTCTGTCTGTCTGTGTCATGCTTGTTTGTCTGTTCTGTGTCTGTCTGTCTGTGTCATGCTTGTTTGTCTGTTCTGTGTCTGTCTGTCTGTGTCATGCTTGTTTGTCTGTTCTGTGTCATGCTTGTTTGTCTGTTCTGTGTCTGTCTGTGTCATGCTTGTTTGTCTGTCCTGTGTCTGTCTGTGTCATGCTCGTTTGTCTGTCCTGTGTCTGTCTGTGTCATGCTTGTTTGTCTTTTCTGTGTCTGTCTGTGTCATGCTTGTTTGTCTGTTCTGTGTCTGTCTGTGTCATGCTTGTTTGTCTGTCCTGTTGTCTGTGTCATGCTTGTTTGTCTGTTCTGTGTCTGTCTGTGTCATGCTTGTTTGTCTGTTCTGTGTCTGTCTGTGTCATGCTTGTTTGTCTGTTCTGTGTCTGTCTGTGTCATGCTTGTTTGTCTGTTCTGTGTCTGTCTGTGTCATGCTTGTTTGTCTGTTCTGTGTCTGTCTGTGTCATGCTTGTTTGTCTGTCCTGTGTCTGTGTCATGCTTGTTTGTCTGTCTGTGTCTGTCTGTGTCATGCTTGTTTGTCTGTCCTGTGTCTGTGTCATGCTTGTTTGTCTGTCCTGTGTCTGTGTCATGCTTGTTTGTCTTGTTCCTGTGTCTGTCATGTGTATGCTTGTTTGTCTGTTCTGTGTCTGTCTGTGTTATGCTTGTTTTGTCTGTTCTGTGTCTGTCTGTGTTCATGCTTGTTTGTCTGTCCTGTGTCTGTGTCATGCTTGTTTGTCTGTCCTGTGTCTGTCTGTGTCATGCTTGTTTGTCTGTTCTGTGTCTGTCTGTGTCATGCTTGTTTGTCTGTTCTGTGTCTGTCTGTGTCATGCTTGTTTGTCTGTCCTGTGTCTGTCTGTGTCATGCTTGTTTGTCTGTTCTGTGTCTGTCTGTGTCATGCTTGTTTGTCTGTTCTGTGTCTGTCTGTGTCATGCTTGTTTGTCTGTCCTGTGTCTGTGTCATGCTTGTTTGTCTGTCCTGTGTCTGTGTCATGCTTGTTTGTCTGTCCTGTGTCTGTCTGTGTCATGCTTGTTTGTCTGTTCTGTGTCTGTCTGTGTCATGCTTGTTTGTCTGTCCTGTGTCTGTCTGTGTCATGCTTGTTTGTCTGTTTTGTGTCTATCTTGACTGTTTCTCTGTCTTTCTGACTTAATATTTCTTCTATTACTTTCATTTTCTTGTGTATTTCATTTGATATAAACATACTTTCATTTTCATGTGTATTTCATTTGATAGAAGATACATTTATGCTTTCTCTTTGACCTGACTGAATATTTCTTCTGTTACTTTCATTTTCTTGTGTATTTTATTTGATAGAAGATACGTTAGTGTTTGACCTGTCTTTGTTACTGTTCACAGAAAAAGGGTGTTTTTTCTATCAGCCATCTATCTGTAAAAGAAAATGGTTCGTTCAAATCCCTAGAAACTAACTTTTTTTAAACAGTGTTTTTAATTATCTAAAAATAGTGTGTGTGTATGTGTGTGTGTTTTGTGTGTGTGTTTTGTGTGTGTGTGTGTGTGTGTGTGTGTGTGTGTGTGTGTGTGTCTGTCTGTCTGTCTGTCTGTCTGTCTGTCTGTCTGTCTGTCTGTCTCTGTGTGTGTCTGTGTGTGTGTCTGTGTCTATGTGTGTGTGTGTGTGTGTGTGTGTGTGTTAACAATTATCTTTGGAAACCTCCACTTGAAATGCAAATGGAAGACTTTGGGGCATATATACACAATTCATTTGTGTGAAAACAGTGTCATTATGTTGATCAGTACAAGTAGTATTGCTGGCTTTCTTTTGTTTCTGTAGTTTTGAATTGGTCAGAATTTTCATTCCTTACATATTGTGAAAATTATTTCTGAATATTTGCTGTGCACTAAACAATGTTGCTGTATATCCACCAGAAAAGCTGTTTTTTGAAGGGAAAAAAGAAAGAAAACTATGTGATCAGCACTAAGACTGTCTGTCTGTTGTTATGGCAGATGTTGAAATGTAGATATGTGATCAGCACTAAGACTGTCTGTCTGTTGTTATGGCAGATGTTGAAATGTAGATATGTGATCACCACTAAGACTGTCTGTTTGTTGTTATGGCAAACCTTGAAATTTCTGTTGGTAAGTTGAACTATGAGTTTGTTCTTCTGAGTTTATCAAAACAATTGTCTAAGAATTTGGATGATTTGCATGCTGTCATTTTGGTTTTTCCCTGTTTTTTTTCCCTTTTCTTTTGGAAGTACGTTTGTTAATGGCACACACTAAGACAGGTTATGGTCAGTGAACATTGTACAGTGGATGGATGTTCAGTTGATGGTATGTCAAAGTAGATGGCATGTTGGGTGGGGTGTGTGGTGTGTGTAGTGTAGTGCCTGGTGTTCTCCTCCTCCTGTAGTACCTCTGCAGGAGGCTTGGCCTGCTGGTCTCAGCAGACATGTACAACTTCAGAGCAACGCGGGAAAAGTGTGTGTGAAATAAATGGCAGACAGTATTTTGTCTGCTCGAAATACGGCAGGGAAATACCATGTGCTCAGTACAAGCTGAACAGTGTAACTGCTAGTCTGCCCTGAACTGTCCTGTCCTGTCCTGCCCTGTCCTGTAATGCCCTGCCCTGCCCTGCCCTGTCCTATAATGTCCTGCCCTGTCCTATAATGTCCTGTCCTGTCCTGCCCTGTCCTATAATGTCCTGTCCTGCCCTGTCCTGTCCTGCCCTGCCCTGTCCTATAATGTCCTGCCCTGTCCTATAATGTCCTGTCCTGTCCTATAATGTCCTGCCCTGCCCTGTCCTATAATGCCCTGCCCTGCCCTGCCCTGTCCTATAATGTCCTGTCCTGCCCTGTCCTATAATGTCCTGTCCTGTCCTATAATGTCCTGTCCTGTCCTATAATGCCTGTCCTATAATGTCCTGCCCTGCCCTGTCCTATAATGTCCTGTCCTGTCCTATAATGTCCTGTCCTGTCCTATAATGTCCTGCCCTGCCCTGTCCTGCCCTGCCCTATAATGTCCTGTCCTATAATGTCCTGTCCTGCCCTGTCCTGTCCTATAATGTCCTGTCCTGTCCTATAATGTCCTGCCCTGCCCTGTCCTGCCCTGCCCTATAATGACCTGCCCTATAATGTCCTGCCCTGCCCTATAATGTCCTGTCCTGTCCTGCCCTGCCCTATAATGTCCTGTCCTGTCCTATAATGTCCTGTCCTGTCCTATAATGTCCTGCCCTGTCCTATAATGTCCTGCCCTGTCCTATAATGTCCTGCCCTGCCCTGTCCTATAATGTCCTGTCCTGTCCTGCCCTATAATGTCCTGTCCTGTCCTGTCCTGCCCTATAATGTCCTGTCCTGGACTGCACTGTCCTGTCCTACCCTGTCCTGTCCTGCCCTGTCCTATAATGTCCTGTCCTGCACTGCCCTGTCCTATAATGTCCTGTCCTGCCCTGTCCTATAATGTCCTGTCCTGCCCTGTCCTATAATGTCCTGTCCTGCCCTGTCCTATAATGTCCTGTCCTGTCCTGCCCTATAATGTCCTGTCCTGTCCTGCCCTATAATGTCCTGCCCTGTCCTGTCCTGCCCTGTCCTATAATGTCCTGTCCTGCCCTGTCCTATAATGTCCTGTCCTGCCCTGTCTTATAATGTCCTGTCCTGCCCTGTCCTATAATGTCCTGTCCTGCCCTGCCCTGTCCTATAATGTCCTGTCCTGCCCTGTCCTATAATGTCCTGTCCTGCCTGCCTGCCCTGTCCTATAATGTCCTGTCCCTGCCCTGCCCTGTCCTATAATGTCCTGTCCTGCCCTGCCGCTGCCCTGCCCTGTCCTATAATGTCCTGTCCTGCCCTGCCTGTCTTATAATGTCCTGCCCTGCCCTGTCCTATAATGTCCTGTCCTGCCCTGCCCTGTCCTATAATGTCCTGCCCTGTCCTATAATGTCCGTGTCCTGCCCTGCCCTGTCCTATAATGCCCTGCCCTGTCCTATAATGTCCTGTCCCTGCCCTGTCCTGCCTGCTGCCCTGTCCTGTCCTGCCCTGCCCTGCCCTGTCCTATAATGTCCTGTCCTGCCCTGTCCTGTGCCCTGCCCTGCCCTGTCCTATAATGTCCTGTCCTGCCCTGCCCTGTCCTATAATGTCCTGTCCTGCCCTGCCCTGTCTTATAATGTCCTGCCCTGCCCTGTCCTATAATGTCCTGTCCTGCCCTGTCCTATAATGTCCTGTCCTGCCCTGCCCTGTCTTATAATGTCCTGCCCTGTCCTATAATGTCCTGTCCTGCCCTGTCCTATAATGTCCTGTCCTGCCCTGTCCTATAATGTCCTGCCCTGCCCTGCCCTATAATGTCCTGTCCTGCCCTGCCCTGTCCTATAATGTCCTGTCCTGCCCTGCCCTAGTCCTTGTCCTGCCCTGTCCTATAATGTCCTGTCCTGCCCTGTCCTATAATGTCCTGTCCTGCCC
Organism: Stramonita haemastoma; assembly: GCA_030674155.1. Classification (NCBI taxonomy): domain Eukaryota; kingdom Metazoa; phylum Mollusca; class Gastropoda; order Neogastropoda; family Muricidae; genus Stramonita; species Stramonita haemastoma. The sequence goes on from CM060322.1 coordinate 937,159, forward strand.
TACCCTGTCCTATAATGTCCTGTCCTGCCCTGCCCTGTCTATAATGTCCTGCCCTGTCCTATAATGTCCTGTCCTGCCCTGTCCTATAATGTCCTGTCCTGCCCTGCCCTGTCCTATAATGTCCTGTCCTGCCCTGCCTGTCCTATAATGTCCTGTCTGCCTGCCCTGTCCTATAATGTCCTGTCCTGCCCTGCCCTGTCCTATAAGTCTGTCCTGCCCTGCTCTGTCCTATAATCTCCTGTCCTGCCCTGTCCTTAATGTCCTGTCCTGCCCTGTCCTATAATGTCCTGTCCTGCCCTGCCCGTCTTATAATGTCCTGCCCTGCCTGTCCATGTCCTGCCATGCCTGTCCTATAATGTCTTGTCCTGCCCTGCCCATCCTATAATGTCCTGTCCTGTCCTGTCCCCGTTTGTGTCTTCCCTACCTTTCCTTTCCTCCTGTCAGTGTGGTTGTCAGTACAATGGGCTTCTTTCTGTCTGTTGTCCATTCTGCCATGTTCTCTGCTCTGTCTGTTCACCTCTGGGGGTTCTCTCTCTCTCTCTCTCTCTCTCTCTCTCTCTCTCCTTCTCACAGTCTCTTACTCCTCTCTACCCCTTCTCTTCTTTCTCTTATCTCTCCCTCCCCCTCTCTCTCTGTCACCTCTTTGTCTTCCTCCCTCAGTGGTCCCTTCAGGTGAGTACTTTAGTCAGGCCATTGGATCTTGTACCTGGCCCTACCTGTGTCATTTTCTATTCAGGCCATTGGATCTTGTGACCTGGCCCTACCTACCTACCTGTGTCATTTTCTATTCAGGCCATTGGATCTTGTAACCTGGCCCTACCTACTTACCTGTGTCATTTTCTATTCAGGCCATTGGATCTTGTGACCTGGCCCTACCTACCTACCTGTGTCATTTTCTATTCAGGCCATTGGATCTTGTAACCTGGCCCTACCTACTTACCTGGTCATTTTCTATTCAGGCCATTGGATCTTGTGACCTGGCCTACTTCCTACCTGTGTCATTTTCTATTCAGGCCATTGGATCTTGTAACCTGGCCTATGTCATTTTCTATTCAGGCCATTGGATCTTGTACGGCCATTGACTGTAACCTGCCTACCTGTGTCATTTTCTATTCAGGCCATTGGATCTTGTAACCTGGCCCTACCTACCTACCTGTGTCATTTTCTATTCAGGCCATTGGATCTTGTAACCTGGCCCTACCTACCTACCTGTGTCATTTTCTATTCAGGCCATTGGATCTTGTAACCTGGCCCTACCTACCTACCTGTGTCATTTTCTATTCAGGCCATTGGATCTTGTAACCTGGCCCTACCTACCTACCTGTGTCATTTTCTATTCAGGCCATTGGATCTTGTAACCTGGCCCTACCTACCTACCTGTGTCATTTTCTATTCAGGCCATTGGATCTTGTGACCTGGCCCTACCTACTACCTGTGTCATTTTCTATTCAGGCCATTGGATCTTGTAACCTGGCCCTACCTACCTACCTGTGTCATTTTCTATTCAGGCCATTGGATCTTGTAACCTGGCCCTATCTCATTTTCTATTCAGGCCATTGGATCTTGTTCAGGCCATTGGATCTTGTAACCTGGCCCTACCTACCTACCTGTGTCATTTTCTATTCAGGCCATTGGATCTTGTAACCTGGCCCTATGTCATTTTCTATTCAGGCCATTGGATCTTGTTCAGGCCATTGGATCTTGTAACCTGGCCCTACCTACTACCTGTGTCATTTTCTATTCAGGCCATTGGATCTTGTAACCTGGCCCTATGTCATTTTCTATTCAGGCCATTGGATCTTGTTCAGGCCATTGGATCTGTAACCTGGCCTACCTGTGTCATTTTCTATTCAGGCCATTGGATCTTGTAACCTGGCCCTACCTACCTACCTGTGTCATTTTCTATTCAGGCCATTGGATCTTGTAACTTGGCCCTACCTACCTACCTGTGTCATTTTCTATTCAAGCCATTGGATCTTGTAACCTGGCCCTACCTACCTACCTTGTCATTTTCTATTCAGGCCATTGGATCTTGTGACCTGGCCCTACCTACCTACCTGTGTCATTTTCTATTCAGGCCATTGGATCTTGTAACCTGGCCCTATGTCATTTTCTATTCAGGCCATTGGATCTTGTTCAGGCCATTGGATCTTGTGACCTGGCCCTACCTACCTACCTGTGTCATTTTCTATTCAGGCCATTGGATCTTGTAACCTGGCCCTATGTCATTTTCTATCAGGCCATTGGATCTTGTTCAGGCCATTGGATCTTGTAACCTGGCCCTACCTGTGTCATTTTCTATTCAGGCCATTGGATCTTGTAACCTGGCCCTACCTACCTACCTGTGTCATTTTCTATTCAGGCCATTGGATCTTGTAACCTGGCCCTACCTACCTACCTGTGTCATTTTCCATTCAGGCCATTGGATCTTGTGACCTGGCCCTACCTACCTACCTGTGTCATTTTCTATTCAGGCCATTGGATCTTGTGACCTGGCCCTACCTACCTACCTGTGTCATTTTCTATTCAGGCCATTGATCTTGTGACCTGGCCCTACCTACCTACTGTGTCATTTTCTATTCAGGCCATTGGATCTTGTAACCTGGCCCTACTACCTGTGTGGTTTTCTGTTCTGGATCACCACCCTCACAGAAGGGAATCAATCGCCAGTCTGCTAGTCTCTGTTTTTGTTGTACTAATGCAAAAGAGGAGGAATGCCATGACATCATCATGAGTAGAGATTATCACATCTGTTTAGTTGTACCTAATGCAAAAGGAGGAATACCGTGACATCACCATAGCAGAAGGGGAGGAATACGGTGACATCACCATAGCAGAAAGGGAGGAATACGTGACATCACCATAGCAGAAGGGAGGAATACGTGACATCACCATAGCAGAAAGGGAGGAATACTGTGACATCACCATAGCAGAAAGGGAGGAATACCGTGACATCACCATAGCAGAAAGGGAGGAATACCGTGACATCACCATAGCAGAAAGGGAGGAATACCGTGACATCACCATAGCAGAAAGGGAGGAATACCGTGACATCACCATAGCAGAAAGGGAGGAATACCGTGACATCACCATAGCAGAAAGGGAGGAATACCGTGACATCACCATAGCAGAAGGGAGGAATACCGTGACATCACCATAGCAAAAGAGGAGGAATACCGTGACATCACCATAGCAGAAAGGGAGGAATACCGTGACATCACCATAGCAGAAAGGGAGGAATACCGTGACATCACCATAGCAGAAAGAGAGGAATACTGTGACATCACCATAGCAAAAGAGGGGGAATACTGTGACATCACCATAGCAAAAGAGGAGGAATACCGTGACATCACCATAGCAGAAAGGGAGGAATACCGTGACATCACCATAGCAAAAGAGGAGGAATACCGTGACATCACCAGAACACATTACATATCTGCAGAGGAGCTATCACGGTCTCAGAAATGGGACATCAGCACCGTCAGGATTAAAAGACTCATTGTAGATAGATATCATATAGAGATGTAGATGGTCATTTCCTGTACATGGAACGCCACACAAGGTCACAGTGTCACAGGGGGGGGGGGGGGGGTGTCATCTCCTGTACATGGAACGCCACACAAGGTCACAGTGTCACAGGGGGGGGGGGGGGGGGTCATCTCCTGTACATGGAACGCCACACAAGGTCACAGTGTCACAGGGGGGGGGTGTCATCTCCTGTACATGGAACGCCACACAAGGTCACAGTGTCACAGGGGGGGGGGGGGGGGGGTGTGTCATCTCCTGTACATGGAACACCACACAAGGTCACAGTGTCACAGGGGGGGGGGGGTCATCTGTACATGGAACACCACACAAGGTCACAGTGTCACAGGGGGGGGGTGTCATCTCCTGTACATGGAACACCACACAAGGTCACAGGGGGGGGGTGTCATCTGTACATGGAACATCACACAAGGTCACAGTGTCACAGGGGGGATGTCATCTCCTGTACATGGAACACCACACAAGGTCACAGTGTCACAGGGGGAGGGGGGGGGGGGGTCATCTGTACATGGAACACCACACAAGGTCACAGTGTCACAGGGGGGGGGTGTCATCTCCTGTACATGGAACACCACACAAGGTCACAGTGTCACAGGGGGGGGTGTCATCTGTACATGGAACACCACACAAGGTCACAGTGTCACAGGGGGGGTGTCATCTGTACATGGAACACCACACAAGGTCACAGTGTCACGGGGGGGGGGGGGGGGGGTCATCTCCTGTACATGGAACACCACACAAGGTCACCGTGTCATAGGGGGGTGTCATCTCCTGTACATGGAACACCACACAAGGTCACCGTGTCATAGGGGGGGTGTCATCTCCTGTACATGGAACACCACACAAGGTCACCATGTCACAGGGGGGGGTGTCATCTCCTGTACATGGAACACCACACAAGGTCACCGTGTCACAGGGGGGGTGTCATCTCCTGTACATGGAACACCACACAAGGTCTGCAAGCTGAGAGGTTTCAGACGTCGGTTAAAAAAAAAACAACAGTTTTTGGATTTACTGTCAGCTGGCCTTCCCTTTGTTTTTGTGTTTTATCAGTTTATTAGTGTTGTTTATTATCATCATTATTGTCATCATTATCATCATCAACATGGTCGTTTTAATCATGACCATTGTTACTACCATCATGACTGTTTATTTTACAAGTCATAGCAGTACTATATTTACTACTACTGTTGGTTACTACCATCATCACTGTTTACTTTACAAGTCATAGCAATACTACAATTACTACCACTGTTGGTTACTACCATCATGACTGTTTACTTTACAAGTCATAGCAATGCTACAATTACTACTACTGTTGGTTACTACCATCATCACTGTTTTATTTATTTTACAAGTCATAGCAATACTACATTTACTACTACTGTTGGTTACTACCATCATCACTGTTTACTTTACAAGTCATAGCAATGCTACAATTGCTACTACTGTTTCTACCACTCCTACTCTTACTACTCCTGTAAACTGCTTGTTTTCCTGCACAAACGTTGAGGACCACACACTGCTAAACCTGATACTGAAGCAAACTCAGCACTCCTGGACAGAGGGAGTCCTTTCGGTTCTGTTTTCTTGTTTTACTTTTCCCCTGGTGTTTCTGTGACCAAGCATGTTGACAGTGTTTCCATAGATTGTTTAAATTAATTGTGTGTCCACCATGGTCTTCAGTAGAGATGTGCATGCTGTTCTCTAGATCCACATCATCCCTGCCCTGGGTGTTTTGGAGCCTGTATGAACTGTGTTCGAAATTAGCCCTAATTTCTGTGTTTTGGAGCCTGTATGAACTGTGTTCGAAATTAGCCCTAATTTCTGTGTTTTGGAGCCTGTATGAACTGTGTTCGAAATTAGCCCTAATTTCTGTGTTTTGGAGCCTGTATGAACTGTCTGTTGAAATTAGCCCTAATTTCTGTGTTTTGGAGCCTGTATGAACTGTGTTCGAAATTAGCCCTAATTTCTGTGTTTTGGAGCCTGTATGAACTGTGTTCGAAATTAGCCCTAATTTCTGTGTTTTGGAGCCTGTATAAACTGTCTGTTGAAATTAGCCCTAATTTCTGTGTTTTGGAGCCTGTATGAACTGTCTATTGAAATTAGCCCTAATTTCTGTATTTTGGAGCCTGTATGAACTGTCTGTTGAAATTAGCCCTAATTTCTGTGTTTTGGAGCCTGTATGAACTGTGTTCGAAATTAGCCCTAATTTCTGTGTTTTGGAGCCTGTATGAACTGTCTGTTGAAATTAGCCCTAATTTCTGTGTTTTGGAGCCTGTATGAACTGTCTGTTGAAATTAGCCCTAATTTCTGTGTTTTGGAGCCTGTATGAACTGTCTGTTGAAATTAGCCCTAATTTCTGTGTTTTGGAGCCTGTATGAACTGTCTATTGAAATTAGCCGTAATTTCTGTGTTTTGGAGCCTGTATGAACTGTCTGTTGAAATTAGCCCTAATTTCTGTGTTTTGGAGCCTGTATGAACTGTCTGTTGAAATTAGCCCTAATTTCTGCCCTTTGGTGTGTAAGAGCCTGTATAAACTGTCTGTTGAAATTAGCCCTAATTTCTGTATTTTGGAGCCTGTATGAACTGTCTGTTGAAATTAGCCCTAATTTCTGTGTTTTGGAGCCTGTATGAACTGTCTGTTGAAATTAGCCCTAATTTCTGCCCTTTGGTGTGTAAGAGCCTGTATAAACTGCCTTTTGAAATTAGCCGTAATTTCTGTGTTTTGGAGCCTGTATGAACTGTCTATTGAAAATAGCCGTAATTTCTGTGTTTTGGAGCCTGTATGAACTGTCTGTTCAAATTACCCATAATTTCTGTGTTTTGGAGCCTGTATGAACTGTCTATTGAAATTAGCCATAATTTCTGCCCTTTGGTCTTTTAGAGCTTGTATGAACTGTCTATTGAAATTAGCCGTAATTTCTGTTTTGGAGCCTGTATGAACTGTCTATTGAAATTAGCTGTAATTTCTGCCCTCGGTGTTTTGGAGCCTGTATGAACTGTCTATTGAAAATAGCCGTAATTTCTGTCCTCGGTGTTTTGGAGCCTGTATGAACTGTCCATCGAAATTAGCCCTAATTTCTGTGTTTTGGAGCCTGTATGAATTGTCTATTGAAATTAGCCCTAATTTCTGCCCTTGGTGTTTTAGAGGTGTTAGGGATCTTGTTGTAACAGTGGGAGAGTGGACCGTAGAGTTCTATGACTGAGTGACTGGCTGAGGATGGGGGTTTAGTCATGTAACTCTGACTGAGTGACTGTTTAGTCATGTAACTCTGACTGAGTGACTGTTTAGTCATGTAACTCTGACTGAGTGACTGTTTAGTCATGTAACTCTGACTGAGTGACTGGCTGAGGATGGGGGTTTAGTCATGGCAGTAGACATCATGCAGCACGTCTGCCTGCACTGGAGCTCAGGCCATTGACCGGATCAGCAGCCAGTTGTCTGTGGTTTAGTTGGCCTCTAAACAGACAGGGTCAGTGTTGATGTCTGTGGTTTAGTTGGCCTCTAAACAGACAGGGTCAGTGTTGATGTCTGTGGTTTAGTTACAGGGTCAGTGTTGATGTCTGTGGTTTAGTTGGCCTCTAAACAGACAGGGTCAGTGTTGATGTCTGTGGTTTAGTTACAGGGTCAGTGTTGATGTCTGTGGTTTAGTTACAGGGTCAGTGTTGATGTCTGTGGTTTAGTTACACTCTAAACAGACAGGGTCAGTGTTGATGTCTGTGGTTTAGTTACAGGGTCAGTGTTGATGTCTGTGGTTTAGTTCCAGGGTCAGTGTTGATGTCTGTGGTTTAGTTACAGGGTCAGTGTTGATGTCTGTGGTTTAGTTACAGGGTCAGTGTTGATGTCTGTAGTTTAGTGACCACTAAACAGACAGGGTCAGTGTTGATGTCTGTGGTTTAGTTACAGGGTCAGTGTTGATGTCTGTGGTTTAGTGACCACTAAACAGACAGGGTCAGTGTTGATGTCTGTGGTTTAGTTACAGGGTCAGTGTTGATGTCTGTGGTTTAGTGACCACTAAACAGACAGGGTCAGTGTTGATGTCTGTGGTTTAGTTACAGGGTCAGTGTTGATGTCTGTGGTTTAGTTACAGGGTCAGTGTTGATGTCTGTGGTTTAGTGACCACTAAACAGACAGGGTCAGTGTTGATGTCTGTGGTTTAGTTACAGGGTCAGTGTTGATGTCTGTGGTTTGGTGACCACTAAACAGACAGGGTCAGTGTTGATGTCTGTGGTTTAGTTACAGGGTCAGTGTTGATGTCTGTGGTTTAGAGACCACTAAACAGACAGGGTCAGTGTTGATGTCTGTGGTTTAGTTACAGGGTCAGTGTTGATGTCTGTGGTTTAGTTACAGGGTCAGTGTTGATGTCTGTGGTTTAGTTACAGGGTCAGTGTTGATGTCTGTGGTTTAGTTACAGGGTCAGTGTTGATGTCTGTGGTTTAGTTACAGGGTCAGTGTTGATGTCTGTGGTTTAGTTACAGGGTCAGTGTTGATGTCTGTGGTTTAGTTACAGGGTCAGTGTTGATGTCTGTGGTTTAGTGACCACTAAACAGACAGGGTCGGCAGCCAGTTCAAAGATGTTCTATCTTCTTATGGTGTAGTGTGTGTGTGTGTGTGTGTCAAAGTCAAAGTCAAAATTTTGTTTCCAGATGGTGCATGTGTGGGGGGGTGGGGGTGGGGTGGAATAATGAGGTATTTTATATTTCAAGGTTTTAAGATATTCTTCTTTGACGTATTTGGCTGTTCTGTGTGTGTGTGTGTGTGTGTGTGTGTGTGTGTGTGTGTGTGTGTGTGTGTGTGTGTGTGTGTGTGGTTGTTGTTGTTTTTGCTGCTGCTGCTGCTGTTCTTGGAGGGGGGGGGGGGAGAGGGGGGTCAAACATTATTGTTTATTCATATGATGTCCCTGCAGCCATACTGTCTTATCCCACTGTCTTGCACTGAAAGCCACAGCAGTGACACTGAAAGCCACAGCAGTGACACTGAAAGCCACAGCAGTGACACTGAAAGCCACAGCAGTGACACTGAAAGCTACAGCAGTGACACTGAAACACTGACACTGAAAGCCACAGCTGTGACACTGAAACACTGACACTGAAAGCCACAGCAGTGACACTGAAAGCCAAAGCAGTGACACTGAAAGCCACAGCAGTGACACTGAAAGCCACAGCAGTGACACTGAAAGTCACAGCAGTGACACTGAAACACTGACACTGAAAGCCACAGCAGTGACACTGAAAGCCACAGCAGTGACACTGAAAGCCACAGCAGTGACACTGAAAGCCACAGCAGTGACACTGAACGCCACAGCAGTGACACTGAACGCCACAGCAGTGAAACTGACACTGAAAGCCACAGCAGTGACACTGAAACACTGACACTGAACGCCACAGCAGTGACACTGACACTGAAAGCCACAGCAGTGACACTGAAACACTGACACTGAAAGCCACAGCAGTGACACTGAATCATGTTCCCTCTCTCCTCACCCGCCATTCACAAGTTACTCCTTTCTGTGGCAGGGTTTTGTCCACCGTCAAAAAAGTCAGAGTCCCATTTTCCCGCGATCCCAGCTGAAAACCTGTATAGATAGATATGATTCTGTGTATGTCTGTGTGTTGTTGTTGTTCCTATATGATTTTGTTTATGTCTGTGTGTTGTTTTTCATATATGATTTGGTGTGTATGTCTGTGTGCTGTTGTTGTTCATATATGATATGGTGTGTATGTCTGTGTGCTGTTGTTGTTCATATATGATTTGGTGTGTATGTCTGTGTGTTGTTGTTCATATATGATTTGGTGTGTATGTCTGTGTGTTGTTGTTCATATATGATATGGTGTGTATGTCTGTGTGTTGTTGTTCATATATGATTTGGTGTGTATGTCTGTGTGTTGTTGTTCATATATGATTTGGTGTGTATGTCTGTGTGTTGTAGTTCATATATGATTTGGTGTGTATGTCTGTGTGTTGTTGTTCATATATGATTTGGTGTGTATGCCTGTGTTGTTGTTGTTCGTATATGATTTGGTGCGTATGTCTGTGTGTTGTTGTTCATATATGATTTGGTGTATCTGTGTGTGTGTTGTTGTTGATATGGTTGGTGTATGTGTATGTGTGTGTTATTGTTGTTGATATGATATGTGTATCTGTGTGTTGTTGTTGCTATGATTGGTGTATCTCTATGTGTGTTGTTGTTGTTGCTATGATTGGTGTATCTCTATGTGTGTTGTTGTTGTTGCTATGATTGGTGTATCTCTATGTGTGTTGTTGTTGTTGCTATGGTTGGTGTATCTCCATGTCTGTGTTGTTGTTGTTGTTGTTGTTGCTATGATTGGTATATCTCTATGTCTATGTGTTGTTGCTGTTGTTCAGAGTCAGTACGGCTACCTGGTCATCCAGCTGCTGCTGTCTCACCTGGACAAGCACGTGAAGGACGACCCTCAGATCAAGACCTCCATCATCACCGTGCTCTTCGAGGCCGTCCTCATCTCCGCTGGGGGATCCATAGGTCAGTCAGTCAGTCAGTCAGTCAGTCAGTCAGTCAGTCACCTGGGGTCTGTCCATAGGTCAGTCAGGCAGGCAGGCAGGCAGGCAGGCAGGCACCTGGGGTCTGTCCATAGGTCAGTCAGTCAGTCAGGCAGGCAGGCAGGCAGGCAGGCAGGCAGTCAGTCAGTCAGTCAGGCAGGCACCTGGGGTCTGTCCATAGGTCAGTCAGGCAGGCAGGCAGGCAGGCAGGCAGCAGGCAGGCAGGCACCTGGGGTCTGTCCATAGGTCAGTCAATCAGTCAGTCAGTCAGTCACCTGGGGTCTGTCGCAGAGTCAGGTCAGCAGCAGGCAGGCAGGCAGGCAGGCACCTGGCGTCAGGTCAGGCAGGCAGCAAGCGCAGGCGCTGTCCATAGGTCAGTCAGGCAGGCAGGCAGGCAGGCAGGCAGGCAGGCAGGCACCTGGGGTCTGTCCATAGGTCAGTCAGTCAGTCAGTCAGCAGGGCAGGCAGGCAGGCAGGCAGGCAGGCAGGCAGCCTGGGGTCTGTCCATAGGTCAGTCAATCAGTCAGTCAGTCAGTCACCTGGGGTCTGTCCATAGGTCAGTCACCTGGGGTCTGTCTATAGGTGTGCTCAGAGGAGCTTTGGTTACTTGTGATTTTTTTTCCTGGGGGGGGAGGGTGGGGGTGAGTGTGGGGGATGGGAGGGGGTTCCCATGTGGATGTGGGGTTTTCTTTTTGTCTGTATCAAAATCATCCCCGGGGGGGAGGGGGGTGGGGGGGCTGGTCACAGAGAGAGAGAGAGAGAATGAAGCCGTCTTGTGTAAGAATTGTGGGGGGGGGGATGATGTCACAGAGGGACGAGGAGAGAATGAAGCCGTCTTGTGTAAGAATTGGGGGGGGGGGGGGGGGGGGGTCACAGAGGGAGAGAGAGAATGAAGCCGTCTTTGGGGTAAGAATTGTGGGGGGGGGGGGGATGTCACAGAGGGAGAGAGAGAGTGAAGCCATCCTGTGTGTGCTGTGCTGTGCAGGCCCCTCAGTGCTGGAAGTCTTCAACAATCTGCTGCGCCACCTGAGGATCTCTGTGGACAGCAAGGGGGATAACCACGCGCAGAGCACTGCAGAAGTCAAGTTTCAGGACGCCATCGTCAACACCATTGGTCAGTATTTCCTCCATCACCATTGGTCAGTATTTCATTGGTCAGTATTTCATGGGTCAGTATTTCATGGGTCAGTATTTCATGGGTCAGTATTTCCTCCAACACCATGGGTCAGCAGAGTATTTCTGAGCGGGGCTAAAGCCTGTGGGCTGTGGGGATGTCAGGGGGACATTGCAGGCAGTGTAAGGGATTCACAAAATCTCAGCTCCAGTCCCAGTGCTTGCCTCTGGTGAAATAAAGGTGGGGATTTTTTACAATCCCCTTGGTCAGTTTAACCCTCTTGTTGTTGAATTCTACAGAGCTAAACTGCCTGTAGATTTTGAATTCTTTTAAAGTTTTCTACCCCAAACTGACATAGTCTACTCCTGAGACAATTGTCTGTGTACATGACAAGCTATCAAGCTGAAATTTTGTCACAAGCTAGATATATCTTTGTACTTGCATTTTAAGACAAGTTTACATGTCTGGTCACAAAATGTCGTGTCGTTGTCACCTTATTTGTCACCAATCACAGGTAAAAGTATGTTGTATACAATAAACCAGCAAAATATATATGGAATAGACACAAATTCATACATGTAAGTGTTGAATAAAGAACTGATGCCTAGCTAACGTGTTTATTAATGTTTGTGTGCAATTGTACTTCAAGGATGTGTCACACAATGTCCTCATAACACCTATTGTTTTATATGTCTTGATGAGGCATACTTTTTGTTTAACTGGTTTTTAGTCTTTTGAAAACAAGGAATATTCAATCAATATCTTACCTATATACTGCATTTCAGATGTCTATGTCTTACCACATGTTTGTTAAGTGCACAGAAGTGTAATATTGTACATAAGTGTCACATTGTCACCAGTGTCACCACACAGGTGTGACAAACATGAAACAACACAGAACTTTTGTAATTCTACAAAATTTTAATCGTGATAGCCTTTAAAGTAGTCATAGTGATGGCACAGGGACACATCACATCACAGAAAGCACAAAATGTGGATGTGTCGGGGGTGTACCTATCGCTGTCACCTGTGGCATCTTGGCAGACTTGAGGTCTATTTTCTTTTCCTTCTCGGTATTTTCGTCATCAGCAAATCTGTCCGTTGAGTTTCAAATAAAAAGTGTGGTATTAACTAGAATCACATTTTCTGGTGTTTATGCTGCGGACCTCCCCCCCCCCCCCCCCCCCCCCCCCTGTCAAATTTCTCCACAGCGTGTGGGTAGCACAGGTCGCCACGCTTGCAGGAATGTGCCGTGTAGTCGGGTTCATTCTTCTCTCTAACTGCGTTATTTCCTTTCTCTTCTCCCCCGTCAGCTTTTTATTTCTGACTCACTTAATATTTATCATTGAATTTTTTCTACTTCCAATGCAAACACGTTCATTTTATTGTCTAGTTAGTTAGATGAATCGTCTGCTACCAACGAAGACGCCATTTTTTTTCGCCACGCGTTATGAGTGAAAGGCGTTTCTATCGCCAGCCTTGCTTTCTTCCTTCCCTCCCAAGTACACACTGTTAGTGGTCTAAATTTATCACTGGCACCATCTGAAACCTTCCCTGCATCGCCCCACCAAATTTCAGACACACTGTGTGAGAACCAAGAGGTATGTGTGTGATGGAAAAGTACTGCCCACGTGGTCAGGACCAACGGGCGGCTACGGCCGCAACGGAATCTAGCAGCAGGTGCTGTTACGGGCGGCTGCGGCCGCAACGGGGCTAAGACGGTTAATGTGCAGACCTGCCAGTGCCTGAATTCCTTTCCTGTTATATATATATACACATGTAGAAGATCCAATGTTAAAATCCTATTGTTCATGTGAGTGTTCAGTGGGTTATGGAAACACAGATATATAGGAGATCCATTGTTTTAAAATCCTATCATTCATGTCTCCTCTCACCCACTCTTTTCAACATCCTCCTTGAGAGAATCATGGCTGATGCACTGGAACACCATAAAGGATCAGTCAGCATTGGTGGCAGAACAATCACAAACCTCCACTTCGCAGATGACATTGATGGACTAGCAGGATCAGAACCGGAGCTTGCCAGCCTAACAGAACACCTGAATAAGGCCTCTAAAAACATACGGCATGGAAATCAGTGCAGAGAAGACCAAACTGATGGCCAATAACGCCAAGGGCATCAGCACTGGTATCAGGGTCAATGACCAGAAGCTGGAATGGTTCAAAGCTTCAAGTACTTGGGAACTGTTGTATCAGACAAGGGGCCTGAGGTAGTATACAGGATTGCACAGACAATAACAGCAATGTCAAAACTGAACACCATCTGGAAAGATAAAAATATCTCACTCAACTCCAAGAGCAGACTAATGCACTCCCTTGTCATATCCATATTTCTGTTTGTCTATGAATCGTGGACCCTAACTGCTGATTTGGAGAGAATAGTACAGGCAGTAGAGATGAGATGATTCCGGAAACTCCTTGGCATCTCCTACAGAGACCACATAGGCAACAAAGAAGTGCATAACAGAATCCAGCAAACCATTGGTCCCTACGAAAATCTTTCATCAATTGTAAAGAACCGTAAACTTAAATGGTGCAGGCATGTCACAAGATCAAAAGGACTTGCAGTGCAAGGCACTGTCCAAGGAGGGAGAAAAAGAGGCAGACCAAGGAAGATATGGGAGGACACCATCAGCGAATGGACAGGCCTAGAACTCAACAAAACCCTGAGAAAAGCAGAACAGAGAGAGGAATGAAGGGAACTGGTTGTCAAGTCTTCAGGGGTGCCCCCACGGTCGCCTAAGAGAGAGAGAGAGAGAGAGAGATAGATAGATTGATTGATTGATTGATTGATTCATTCATTCATGTCAGTGTTCAATGGGTTATGGAAGCACAAATGTATAGAAAATCCAATGTTAAAAATCCTGTCATTCATGTCAGTGTTCAGTGCATTACGCAAACACAAATATACCCAGCATGCATTCTGTTAAAAAAAATGAGCTGCTCTTAAGTTGGACTGTGTGGGCTGAGGCCAGTGGACAGGTCTCCTGCAGAGTGACAAGCACAGGAGAAGTCCAGGCACTATGTATTACACCACCCTATAGCTCAGGAAGAGGCCAGGCACTATGTATTACACCACCAGGCACTGTGCATTACACCACCCTGTAACACAGAAAGAGGCCAGGCACTGTGCATTACACCACCCTGTAACACAGAAAGAGGCCAGGCACTGTGCATTACACCACCCTGTAACACAGAAAGAGGCCAGGCACTGTGCATTACACCACCCTGTAACACAGGAGAAGTCCAGGCACTGTGCATTACACCACCTATAGCACAGAAGGCCAGGCACTGTGCATTACACCACCCTATAGCACAGAAGAAGGCCAGGCACTGTGCATTACACCACCCTATAGCTCAGGAAGAGGCCAGGCACTGTGCATTACACCACCCTGTAACACAGAAAGAGGCCAGGCACTGTGCATTACACCACCCTATAGTACAGAAGGCCAGGCACTATGCATTACACCACCAGGCACTGTGCATTACACCACCAGGCACTGTGCATTACACCACCAGGCATTAGGCATTACGCCACCAGGCATTGTGCATTACACCACCAGGCATTGTGCATTACACCACCAGGCACTGTGCATTACACCACCCTATGGCACAGAGAAGGCCAGGCACTGTGCATTACACCACCCTACAAGGAAACACAGGGAAGAATATATATATATATATATATATATATATATATATATATATATATATATATATATATATATATAATGTAATGTTCATTAGAGACATTTTAGAGAAATTTATCATCAGCAGATTTATTCCAGTTTGTTGTTCTTGAGGCATGTATTGTGTGTATATATTATATCTGTAATACTTTTGACATTATCATCAAACAGATCATCCTCCCAAAAAAGAAGAGGATTTCAACATAAACTCTGTCTTCATTTCTTTCTAAAAGAAAAACAAGTTCTGCCGTCATGTGGTCCTGTGTTTTTCTTCATTTCTTT
>CM060322.1:957332-967332 GCA_030674155.1 Stramonita haemastoma
TGAGTGGCCACCAAGTACAAGACAGTGAACATGTCCAATGCCTTTCCCCCTGAATTCCTGCACCCCCTGTGATGAGAGATGTGATGATGATGTGAGGTGACATGATTGAGGTGCACTAGTGCAGTGACATCTCCAAGCCTCCCTCATAGACAGACACCCAAACCACCAAGCTGAAGGCTATCCAGTGAGTATGTATGTTATTGTTGTTATATAGTGTTGTTGTTACCTCCCACCCTCAATAGACAGACAACGCCAAACCACCAACTGAATCTGATCCAGTGATACTGTTGTTATGTTGTTATAGTATGTTGTTGTTGTTATCCTCCACAAACCCTCATAGACAGACACCCCAACACCCCCAAGAGTGAAGGCTACCAGTGAGTACTGTTGTTATATGTATGTATATAGTTGTTGTGTTACCCTCCACACCCTCAAGACAGACACGCCAACACTCCCCAACTGAAGGCTACCAGTGAGTACTGTGTGATATTGTTGTTATAGATGTATGTGATGTTGTATCTATGCCATCTAGTACAAGACAGTGAACATGTCAATGCTATTCCACTGAGTCGGTGTTATTGTTTGGATTGTTATAGATCAGTATGATGTGTATTGTTTGTTATTGTCCCAAGTACAGACAGTGAACATGTGTTATTGTTTGTTATTGTCATCCAGTCACTCCTGTTATTGTTTGTTATGTCCATCCAGTCAGTACTGGTGTATTGTTTGTTATTGTTTGTTATATTCTCATCCCAGTCAGTACTGGTGTTATGTGTATTGTCCATCAGTCAGTTGTTATTGTTGTTATTGTTTGTTATTGTCCCATACCCAGTCATAACGGTGTTATAGACTATTGTTATGTCCATCCAGTGAGTACTGTTGTTATTGTTGTTATAGTTGTTGTTGTTATTAAACTTTGTTATGTCACCTACACCACATACTGTGTTATTGATGTTATTGTCCATCCAGTCAGTACTGGTGTTATTGTTGTTATGTTGTTTTGTCCATCCAGTCAGACTGTGATATAATGTGTTATAGTCCATCCAGTGAGTACTGTTGTTTATTGTTTTGTTATTGTCCATCCAGTCATCACTGTGAGGTTAGTATATGTTGTTATTGTTTATGTTGTTAGTTGTACCTCAGTACTGTGTATTGATGTAATTGTCCATCCATCAAATACTGGTGTTATTGTTATTGTCATCCAGTCAGATACTGTTGTTATTGTTGTTATAGTTGTTGTTTTGTCCATCCCATCAGTACAGGTGTTATTGTTGTTATGTTTGTATATTGTCCTATCCAGTCAGTACTGTTGTTATTGTTGTTATTGTTTGTTATATGTCGACATGCCATCTCAGTAACTGGGGTTCATAGTTTGTTATTATTGTTATTGTTCCATCCAGTCAGTACTGGTGTTATTGTTTGTTATTGTCCATCCAGTCAGTACTGGTGTTATTGTTTGTTATTGTCCATCCAGTCAGTTCTGTGTTATTGTTTGTTATTGTTTGTTATTGTCCATCCAGTCAGTACTGGTGTTATTGTGTATTGTTGTTATTGTCCATCCAGTCAGTACTGGTGTTATTGTTTGTTATTGTTTGTTATTGTCCATCCAGTCAGTACTGGTGTTATTGTTTGTTATGTCCATCCAGTAGTACTGTTGTTATTGTTTGTTATTGTCCATCCAGTCAGTACTGGTGTTATTGTTTGTTATTGTTTGTTATATTGTTATTGTCCATCCAGTCAGTACTGGTGTTATTGATGTTATTGTCCATCCAGTCAGTACTGTGTTATTGTTTGTTATTGTTTGTTATTGTCCATCCAGTCAGTACGTGAGTTGTTATTGTTTGTTATTGTCCATCCAGTCAGTACTGGTTTATGTTGTTATTGTTTGTTATTGTCCATCCAGTCAGTACTGGTGTTATTGTTTGTTATTGTTTGTTATTGTCCATCCAGTCATACTGGTGTTATTGTTTGTTATTGTCCATCCAGTCAGTACTGGTGTTATTGTTTGTTATTGTTTGTTATTGTCCATCCAGTCAGTACTGTGTTATTGTTGTTATTGTTTGTTATTGTCCATCCAGTCAGTACTGGTGTTATTGTGTATTGTTTGTTATTGTCCATCCAGTCAGTACTGGTGTTATTGTTTGTTATTGTCCATCCAGTCAGTACTGGTGTTATTGTTTGTTATTGTCCATCCAGTCAGTACTGGTGTTATTGTTTGTTATTGTCCATCCAGTCAGTACTGGTGTTATTGTTTGTTATTGTTTGTTATTGTTCATCCAGTCAGTACTTTTGTTTGTATTGTTTGTTATTGTCATCCAGTCAGTACTGGTGTTATTGTTGTTATGTTATTGTTTGATTGTTATTGTCCATCCAGTCAGTACTCGCGTGTTTATTGTTTGTTATTGTCCATCCAGTCAGTACATGTGTTATTGTTTGTTATTGTCCATCCAGTCAGTACTGGTATTGTTGTTATTGTTTGTTATTGTCCATCCAGTGCAGTACTGGTGTTATTGTTTGTTGTTGTTCATCCAGTCAGTACTGGTGTTATTGTTTGTTATTGTTCATCCAGTCAGTACTGGTGTTATTGTTTGTTATTGTCCATCCAGTCAGTACTGGTGTTATTGTTTGTTATTGTCCATCCAGTCAGTACTGGTGTTATTGTTTGTTATTGTTCGTAGTATGTGTTATTGTTTGTTATGTTCATCCAGTCAGTACTGGTGTTATTGTTGTTGTTGTTGTCATCCAGTGTATGTTGTTATTGTTTGTTATTGTCCATCCAGTCAGTACTGGTGTTATTGTATTGTTATTGTTCATCCAGTCAGTACTGGTGTTATTGTTTGTTATTGTCCATCCAGTCAGTACTGGTGTATTGGTTGTTGTTATTGTTTGTTATTGTCATCCAGTTAGTAAAGTTGTTATTGTTTGTTATTGTCCATCCAGTCAGTACTGGTGTTATTGTTTGTTATTGTCCATCCAGTATACAGGTAGTTATTGTTGTTATGTTTGTTATTGTCCATCAGTCAGGTATGTGTTGATCAGTTGTTGTGTTATTGTTGTATGTCCATCCAGTGAGTACTGGTGTTATTGTTTGTTTGTTATTGTCCATCCAGTGAGTACTGTGTATTGTTATGTTATTGTTTTATCCAGCAGTACTGGTAGTTATTGTGTTGTTATTGTCATCCAGTCAGATACTGGTGTTATTGTGTTGTTATTGGTCCATCCAGTCAGTACGGTGTGTTATTGTTGTTATTGTTTGACTAGATTGTCATCCATGTCAGTACTGGTGTATGTTAGTATTGTTAGTTATTGTACCAGTCATGTACTGGTGTATTGTTTGAGTTATTGTCATCGTCGTACTAGTTCATTGTTAAGTTAGTCCATACCAGCAGTACTGTGTTATTGTTTGTTATTGTCCATCCAGTAGTACTGTTGGTTATTGTTTGTTATTGTCCATCAGTCAGTACTAGGTTATTTTTGTTTTGTTTTTGTAGCATCAGTCAGTACTAGGTGTTATTGTGTGTTATTGCCATCAGTGATAATTGTTGTTATTGTTTGTGTTTGTCCATTCATCAGTACTGTGTTATTGTTGTTATTGTCCATCCAGTCAGTACTGGTGTTATTGTTTGGTTATGTGTCCATCCAGTCAGTAACGTGTATGTTGTTATTGTTTGTTATTGTCATACCAGTCAGTACTGTGTTATTGTGTTGTTTTGTCCATCCAGTCAGTACTGGTAGTTTTGTTTGTTATTGTTGCATGTCACAGTCAGTACTGGTGTTATTGTTTGTTATTGTCCATCCAGTCAGTAACTGTGTGGTTATTGTTTGTTATTGTTTGTTATTGTTATTGTTATCAGTCAGTTACTGGTTGTTATTGTTTGTTATTGTCCATCCAGTAGTACTGTGTATTATTGTTTGTTATTGTCCATCCAGTCAGTACTGGTTGTTATTGTTTGTTATTGTCCAAACCAGTCAGTACTGGTGTTATTGTTGTTATTGTCCATCCAGTCAGTACTGGTGTTATTGTTTGTTATTGTTTGTGTTGTTCATCCAGTCATACTGGTGTTATTGTTTGTTATTGTTTGTTATTGTTCATCCAGTCAGTACTGGTGTTATTGTTTGTTATTGTCCATCCAAATGGGTACTGTTGTTATTGTTTGTTATTGTCCATCCGTAGTAACTGGTGTTATTGTTGTTATTGTCCATCAGTCAGTACTGGTCTATTGTTTGTTATTGTCCGTCCAGTCAGTACTGGTGTTATTGTTGTTATTGTCCATCCAGTCAGTACTGGTGTTATTGTTTGTTTTGTCCATCCAGTCAGTATGGTGTTATTGTTTGTTATTGTTTGTTGTTGTTCATCCAGTCAGTACTGGTGTTATTGTTTGTTATTGTTCATCCAGTCGTAACTGGTTTTTATTGTTGTTATTGTCCATCCAGTGTAGTACTGTTGTTATTGTTTGTATTGTCCATCCAGTCAGTACTGCTGTTATTGTTTGTTTTGTCCATCAGTCAGTACTGGTGTTATTGTTGTTATTGTCCATCCAGTCAGTACTGCTGTTATTGTTTGTTATTGTCCATCAAGTAAAATAGGATAGGATGAAGTGTGAGACTGACTAAGATGTGTGGGCTGTGTGAGAATACTGTACAGAGAACATGAAGAAGTGAAGGACTGACTAAGCAGTGTGGTGTGTTGGCTTGTGTAGGAATACTGTACAGAAAACATGAAGAATGTGAAGGACTGACTAAGGATGTGTTTTTGGCTGTGTGAGGAATACTGTACAGAAACATGAAATGTGAAGGACTGACTAAGGATTTATGTGTGTGGCTGTGTGAGGAATACTGTACAGAAAACATGAGAAGTGTGAAGGACTGACTAAGGATGTGTGTGGCTGTGTGAGGAATACTGTACAGAAAACATGAAGTGTGAAGGACTGACTAAGGATGTGTGTGGCTGTGTGAGGAATACTGTACAGAAAACATGAAGAAGTGTGAAGGACTGACTAAGGATGTGTGTGGCTGTGTGAGGAATGCTGTACAGAAAACATGAAGAAGTGTGAAGGACTGACTAAGGATGTGTGTGGCTGTGTGAGGAATGCTGTACAGAAAACATGAAGAAGTGTGAAGGACTGACTAAGGATGTGTGTGGCTGTGTGAGGAATACTGTTCAGAAAACATGAAGTGTGAAGGAACTGACTAAGGATGTGTGTGGCTGTGTGAGGAATACTGTACAGAAAACATGAAGAAGTGTGAAGGACTGACTAAGGATTTATGTGTGTGGCTGTGTGAGGAATACTGTACAGAAAACATGAAGAAGTGTGAAGGACTGACTAAGCAGTGGTGTGTGTGGCTGTGTGAGGAATACTGTACAGAAAACATGAAGAAGTGTGAAGGACTGACTAAGGATGTGTGTGGCTGTGTGAGGAATGCTGTACCAGAAAACAGGGAAGAGTGTGAAGGACTGACTAAGCAGTGGTGTGTGTGGCTGTGTGAGGAATACTGTACAGAAAACATGAAGTGTGAAGACTGACTAAGGATGTGTGTGGCTGTGTGAGGAATACTGTACAGAAAACATGAAGAAGTGTGAAGGACTGACTAAGGATGTGTGTGGCTGTGTGAGGAATACTGTACAGAAAACATGAAGTGTGAAGACTGACTAAGGATGTGTGTGGCTGTGTGAGGAATACTGTACAGAAAACATGAAGAAGTGTGAAGGACTGACTAAGGATGTGTGTGGCTGTGTGAGGAATACTGTACAGAAAACATGAAGTGTGAAGACTGACTAAGCAGTGATTGTGTGTGGCTGTGTGGAGGAATACTGTACAGAAAACATGAAGAAGTGTGAAGGACTGACTAAGCAGTGGTGTGTGGGGCTGTGTGAGGAATACTGTACAGAAAACATGAAGAAGTGTGAAGGACTGACTAAGGAGTGTGTGTGCTGTGTGAGGAATACTGTACAGAAAACATGAAGAAGTGTGAAGGACTGACTAAGGATGTGTGTGTCTGTGTGAGGAATACTGTACACAAAACATGAAGTGTGAAGACTGACTAAGGATGTGTGTGGCTGTGTGAGGAATACTGTACAGAAAACATGAAGAAGTGTGAAGGACTGACTAAGGATGTGTGTGGCTGTGTGAGGAATACTGTACAGAAAACATGAAGAAGTGTGAAGGACTGACTAAGGATGTGTGTGGCTGTGTGAGGAATACTGTACAGAAAACATGAAGAAGTGTGAAGGACTGACTAAGGATGTGTGTGGCTGTGTGAGGAATACTGTACAGAAAACATGAAGAAGTGTGAAGGACTGACTAAGGATGTGTGTGGCTGTGTGAGGAATACTGTACAGAAAACATGAAGAAGTGTGAAGGACTGACTAAGGATGTGTGTGGCTGTGTGAGGAATACTGAAGTCAGCATGAAGTCTAAAGCACTAAGCAGTGGTCTGTGGGGCTGTGTGCAGACTGTTCCACAACATTTCCTCTCTGGAGCTGAGGATGGAGAAGTGTTCCAGACAGGACATCCTCTTCATGAAGAAGGTGTGGACAGGCAATCCTCTTTATTCCTCTTTATTCCTCTTTAATCCTCTTCATGAAGAAGGTAGGGACAGGCAATCCTCTTTATTCCTCTTTAATCCTCTTCATGAAGAAGGTAGGGACAGGCAATCCTCTTTAATCCTCTTTATTCCTCTTCATGAAGAAGGTAGGGACAGGCAATCCTCTTTATTCCTCTTTATTCCTCTTCATGAAGAAGGTAGGGACAGGCAATCCTCTTTATTCCTCTTTAATCCTCTTTATTCCTCTTCATGAAGAAGGTAAGGACAGGCAATCCTCTTTATTCCACTTTAATCCTCTTCATGAAGAAGGTAGGGACAGGCAATGCTCTTTATTCCTCTTTATTCCTCTTTATTCCTCTTCATGAAGAAGGTAAGGACAGGCAATCCTCTTTATTCCTCTTTATTCCTCTTCATGAAGAAGGTAGGGACAGGCAATCCTCTTTATTCCTCTTTATTCCTCTTCATGAAGAAGGTAGGGACAGGCAATCCTCTTTATTCCTCTTTATTCCTCTTCATGAAGAAGGTAGGACAGTCAATCCTCTTCAATCCTCTTTAACCCTCTTCCATTCGCTTTTCTGACCAAGAAACTCCTCCTAGTATTCGGAAAATTTCAATCTTTTTCTAGTAAAACACAGTTCCTTAGTAATATACACCACCATATAAAAACTACTGATAGTAGAGTCTTGAAATTTGACAGGAATGTTCATAAGTTGTCATAGTTTACTTTGCATCAAAATTTGACAGTCCTGCGTATATATGTCGTGTTGCTGTCCCCCTTTTTGTCACCAAATCAAGGTGACAACATGTTCACTTCATGCTGTTAGTAAAATAATATGCTCTAACATGCACATCATGCACTAGTATGAGTCAAAATTTTAAAAAAAATAGTGTCCTACCTACAGGCCCTCTGTAGGATTCCACGTCAGGGTAATCGATTGAATAATACACATCACATGAAGATTGTCACCAAGTCCATTGTCTGGGATTGTACAGTTTTTCTACATACTAAAGAGAAATAAAAAATACGCAAACACGGTACATTATTTATTCACGGATGGATTGCGTCGTGCCTTGAACTGGGCTTTGATGTCATTGAGAAAGGGCCTGATCTTGTAGAGAGGGTCGTACTGGGGGCTGTCACGTCCAGGTGTGTCACTTGTGTCTCTCAAATGAAAATATTGATTCAGCTTCAAAAATCTTGTTTTGGGCATGACAGTACTGATCCATGAGTGAGAAAACTTGGGTCAGTGGACCAGTACATATGTATTCTGGGCAGACGATTGATTCCCATCATTATCAGTATAGACAGGTAAGGCCTGATCTCCTCAGGTGTTGTGTCTGTCCACAAAGGATCAGAAGCCACACCTCTAGCAGCGATCTTTTGTTTGGCATACTAATTTGTCTCATCTGCCGCACTACGAAAAAAAAGTTGGGGAAACAAACAGAAAAAAATAATCCAGGGGCTTGGCACTGAGCGTAGTGTGTGTACAGGGCCTGCAGGCAACTGAAAATCTTTCACTGCCAGCGCTGTGTGCGCCGCGCGCCACGTCGTCTGCAAATTTAGTAGTGGAATGTTGTCTTCAGGGTCACTTTCTACTGCATAATCCTCATCTATTTCATCCCTTCCTTCTTCAGTTTCAATTTCAACATCAGATTCTCTATTCTGTTGTCTTTCAATCTCCTCAACTTGATGCATAATTTCGTCAATTTCATCTTCTGGAAAATCTTCCCACATTTCATCTTCGTGCTTTGCCGCCATTCTTAACTATGAGAAAATGTGTGAATGAAAATGAGAGACGCTGACTAATTTCTTGAGAATGGAAGGATGTGTGGTGCCAAAAATAGTACTGAAAAGCCATTGGGCTATCCTTACTATAGCGGGAAAAGTCACTCATGGTGTGTGTGAACTTGTTCATGCTCAGAGCGTGATGGAAAATACCCACTGGCCGCGAGCGATTCTCGGCATGCTGCGGCACGATAAAATAAATGGGGCCTTTTCCGAAAAGCCCGCTGCGGCATTAGAAAATGGGAGAGGGTTAATTCTCTTCATGAAGAAGGTAGTCAATCCTCTTTATTCTTCTTTAATCCTCTTCATGAAGGTACAATCCTCTTTAATCCTCTTTATTCTCTTCATGAAGAAGGAAGGGACAGTCAATCCTCTTCAATCCTCTTTATTCCTCTTCAATCCTCTTTAATCCTCTTCATGAACAAGGTAGGGACAGGCAATCCTCTTTAACCTTCCCCATACGCTCTGGGTGTGTGTACACCCAGACCCCTATATTTTGCTCTGTAACTCAAAAACTATCAAACCTACAGCCTTGAAATTTCATGACTTTGTCAATAAACATCTGATCTACACTTCCACAAAAAATGGTTTGTTTGTGTTAATTAGAAATGCACTTAATTAGCATTTAAACTCCCAGTACATCCTGGGTATGCACACACCCATACACTGAAAGAAGGGTTACTCATTACAACATCAGAATGACGTCACTACCTTGTGGCCTCCCTACATCGTGGTTGCTAGGACACCTGTCCTTGTACTGAGAATTTTTGCTGGCTGCTAAGCTGTGGTGGTAGGCCCTACATGATAGTACTTTTGAGAGTTTGAGGCAAATTGTGTGTGTGTGTGTGCGCGCGTGTGTGCGCGCGCGCATGCGTGTGCGTGCAAATTGTGTGTGTGTGTGTGCACGCGTGCGCTGCGTGTGCGTGCGTGGGTGCGCGAACGTGGGCACATGTATGTCTGACTGCATGCGTGCCTGTGTGCATGCATGCATGCATGCGTGCATACATGTGTCCAAGTCAAAGTCGGTCAAAGTCTATTTTTTATTTCTGGATGATTCATTGAATAAGCTTTGATTTTCTTTTTTGAAGTGGATGGCATGTGTGTGTGCATGTGCGTGTGTGTGTGCACATATCTTTGAATGTGTGTATGTATGCGTGTGCATCTGTGCACATAATTATGATATTTTATTTTTATTTATTTATTTCTTTTTCATAATGAGGATAATGGAATAAGCACTTTTGGGTTTTTTATGTCCAGTCCCCGTGCGTACGCAGTTTTGTAAATCTTGTCATCTGTTCCCACAGCACATGATTGCCTACTCTTATGAAAAGCGGAACAGGATCGTACATGTGTGCAAGATCAGTGTTGATTCTAGGGTGCGCCCTTGCGGGATTCCCGCATTTTTTTCAACTTTGCCGCAAAATAATGTGACCAGTGCGCCCTAACGGACGCAAAAAAAACTGTGGATAGCGCATATTTGAACAAACAGTGCGCCCCTGCATCTGCCGTTTGTATAGTTTCAAAATAGCGCTACATGCGTGGGTCATTACGTTGATACCCCAGGGACAGCAGGATGCACTGATTAGCGCCTACAGTCGTCACAACCATCACAAAGCGGCTGGTCTGACGTCATTTCCCTACTCATTTACGTCATTACGTCATTTTTCA
>CM060322.1:972332-979832 GCA_030674155.1 Stramonita haemastoma
TATGCCGAAAACAAGTGTTGGACTACCAATGCCTTTGGTAGAAAGAATGAAAAACGGAAGAAACGGAAAATAGACTGACAATCGCTGGCTGGAGTGGTGACCTAGTTTTGCTGTGCCATGCACATCAACTCGCGATGTTGCCGATAACCACTCGCTTACTTCATTGATGCGAAAATTGAAGTTTTTCTCTGAAAAAACGTGTATCAGTGGCTGACAGCGACACTAGTTTTGATATAGACTCAATGCGCAAGAAAAATAAACCGATCCGCGGGGCCGCAACTTCTCAAACGACAGAACATCATCAGTGATGTGTCACCCTTGGAAAGTTGGGTGACAACATAAAGGTGCACAAAGTGAAATTATAGCTACATTTTCCATCAATTTATTACTATTTTGGGAATATAGCAGGGCACTTTTTTCCCCAATAAGTTATGTGTTGTTGGTACTTAGCAGGAATACAGTAGTGCCTGAATTTCTGGTTTGCAGTCTCTGACAAGGGCTATTCAGTATACACTCACTTTTTTCCCATATTCTCAGTTTTATTTTTTATTTAGTTGTTTGTGTTTTCAGAGGCAGTTTTAAGTTTAATAATAATTCACAAAAGAATTGTTTTTACTGAGTTTGACACAGTGAATGGTGTTAGAAAAGAAAAACCTTCACCCATAATTTTTCTTCTCTGCCCCCCCCCCCCCCTTTTTAAAAATTTTTTTTTTTACTTTCTCCTGTATTTTCCACAATCACACAGTTGTTTTGCATTCTGTTTTGCATCCTCACACATCTTAGTTATCACATTATCAACAATATATTCAAAGCTGAGATGAAGAAGACAGGCAGTCTGGAGGCGAGATACTTTTCCAGCAATATTGTGCTTGCTGGACTGGATTTTGTGGCAGTGAGCAATGCAGAAGTGTTTGTAGATAAATCAGACATTCTCAGAGTAAAAACAGCCACTAGAAAATCATCTGATAGGGCCAAAGAGAAGATGAAAAAAAAAAAAAGAAAGTGTAATGCATGCGGAACATGAACATAGCCAGGCAGGCAAAGAGGGGGGTGTATGCCCCAGGAGCCTCCTGAAAAATTTATTCTATGAGAAAAGCTGTTTCTAATCACTCAGTAGTGTTGGCCTATTGTTATTTTACCTGCTTAATTTTTTGGTAATGTTTAAACATGATTTTCATTGATTAAATTGTAATCTAAATCTTTACGGGCATTTTTCTCAAAACGTGGTTTTTCGGCCGCAACTGTTATTTGGCCCACCTGTAACTTCTAACCTAATGAAAATAATCCACTGAAATTTGGTATGCTGGTGTAGAAATGTGTGCTGAGTGCAATGAGACAGTTTGAACTCTGTAGCTATTATAGTTTTTCAATACCATGAAATAAAAATTTAAAAAACTGGAGCAAAATTTTTTTGGCATTTTTGAAAAAAAAAGAAAAATATATTTTATGAACTAAACTATATTTTTTTGTGATCATTGCACACAGTGATGTCAAATCAAACAGGAAAAATGATAAACTTCATCATGCATTGCATATTTTGAAAGCAGCAGATGGGCCAAACACTGACCCCTATTTTTTTGGAAAAATTATCACATTATCATATCTGTTGGACTTACATACTTCAAACTTTGCACATATAGCTTTATTAATGCACTTAGTATGTGTACCAAATTTCATGCAGATATCTTTAGTAGTTTCTGAGAAACAAAAATTTGCTAAAAGTGATGCAGTGGTCCAACTTAATTTAAGTTGGTAGAGCACTGGTGTATATATGTGCATTCTATATCAGTTAAGATAGTAGAGTGGTGTTGTATGTATGTGTGTGTTGTATATCAGTTAAGAGTAATGTTGTATGTGTGTGTGTTGTATATCAGTTAAGAGTAATGTTGTATGTGTGTGTGTTGTATATTAGTTAAGATAGTACAGTGCTGTTGTATGTATGTGTGTATTGTATATCAGTTAAGAGTAATGTTGTATGTGTGTGTGTTGTATATCAGTTAAGATGGTAGAGTACTGTTGTACATGTGTGTGTTGTATATCAGTTAAGAGTAATGTTGTACATGTGTGTGTTGTATATCAGTTAAGATGGTAGAGTATTGTTGTACATATGTGTGTTGTATATTAGTTAAGATGGTAGAGTACTGTTGTACACATGTGTGTGTTGTATATCAGTTAAGATGGTAGAGTACTGTTGTACATATGTGTGTTGTATATCAGTTAAGATGGTAGAGTACTGTTGTACATATGTGTGTTGTATATCAGTTAAGATGGTAGAGTACTGTTGTACATGTGTGTGTTGTATATTAGTTAAGATGGTAGAGTACTGTTGTACATATGTGTGTGTTGTATATCAGTTAAGATGGTAGAATACTGTTGCACATATGTGTGTTGTATATTAGTTAAGATGGTAGAGTACTGTTGTACACATGTGTGTGTTGTATATCAGTTAAGATGGTAGAGTACTGTTGTACATATGTGTGTGTTGTATATTAGTTAAGATGGTAGAGTACTGTTGTACATATGTGTGTGTGTTGTATATCAGTTAAGATGGTAGAGTACTGTTGTACATATGTGTGTGTTGTATATTAGTTAAGATGGTAGAGTACTGTTGTACATGTGTGTGTGTGTGTGTGTGTGTTGTATATCAGTCAAGATGGTAGAGTACTGTTGTACATATGTGTGTGTTGTATATTAGTTAAGATGGTAGAGTACTGTTGTACATGTGTGTGTGTTGTATGTTAGTTAAGATGGTAGAGTACTGTTGTACATATGTGTGTTGTATATTAGTTAAGATGGTAGAGTACTGTTGTACATGTGTGTGTGTGTTGTATATACAGTTAAGTGGTTGATTAGAGTGCTGTTGTACATATGTGTGTTGTATATCAGTTAAGATGGTAGAGTACTGTTGTACATATGTGTGTTGTATATCAGTTAAGATGGTAGAGTACTGTTGTACATATGTGTGTTGTATATTAGTTAAGATGGTAGAGTACTGTTGTACATATGTGTGTTGTATATTAGTTAAGATGGTAGAGTACTGTTGTACATGTGTGTGTTGTATATTAGTTAAGATGGTAGAGTACTGTTGTACATTGTGTGTGTTGTATATTAGTTAAGATGGTAGAGTACTGTTGTACATGTGTGTGTGTGTTGTATATTAGTTAAGATGGTAGAGTACTGTGTAATATGTGTGTGTTGTATATTATTAGATGGTAGAGTACTGTTGTACATATGTGTGTGTTGTATATTAATTAAGATGGTAGAGTACTGTTGTACATGTGTGTGTTGTGTACATAATGATGATGACAATGCTTTGTTTGGCTAGTTCAGTAAGGAGGTGTGTGTGTGTGTGTGTGTGTTTGTTGTGTGTGTGTGTGTGTGGGGTGTGGTTGTGTGTGTGCATGAGTGTGTGTGCGATTCTTTCAACATGTGGATTTAGGAATTGATTTTCTCTCCTTTCCTTTGCTAGAGAATGATGGTTGCTTTCTAAATTTATTTATTTATGTAGTTATTTATTCTTTCTAAATTTATTTATTATGTATGTATTTATTTGCTTTCTAATTTATCATATGTAGTTATTTATTTGCTTTTCTAAATTTATTTATTATGTAGTTATTTATTCTTTATATAAAGGATAATGGATTAAGCACTCAGTGCTTTTTTACATCCAGTCCCCATGCGTATGCATTTTGTAAACTTGTCATCTGTTCCCACTGGCAACAATAGCCATCTTATGAAAGCAGACAGGATTTAATGTGTGCCTAGAGCTTTTTTGCATTCAGTGAGGTGTTTGTAATGATCATTATCATCATTATGAGTAATGTGTCATGTGATAATTGTCATCATTATGAGTCCCTGTGTCAGTGATCATTATGAGTCCATGTGTCATTGGTCATTATGAGTCATGTGTCATTGGTCATTATGAGTCCATGTGTCAGTGATCATTATGAGTCAGTGTGTCAGTGATGATGATGCTCACTGTCAGTGACGATGATGCTCACTGTCAGTGACGATGATGCCCACTGTCAGTGACAATGATGCTCACTGTCAGTGATGATGATGCTCACTGTCAGTGATGATGATGCTCACTGTCAGTGCTGATGATGCTCACTGTCAGTGCTGTGTTTCAGAGCCATGCGATGGGCACCACATTGCCCATGACGCATCGCTGTGATGCTCACTGTCAGTGATGATGATGTTCACTCTCAGTGCTGTGTTTCAGAGCCATGCGATGGGCACCACATTGCCCATGACGCATCGCTGCGCTCTGCACGCCATGACGGCTGCCTACCTCAACCTGGTGTCTCAGCTGCTGGGGGCCACTGACGTCTGCCGCTATGTGCAGCAGGTGAGTGGGGCAGGAAAGGGGAGGGAAGCTGTGGTCAGCAGGTGAGGAGGGAGGCAAGGGGAGGGAAGCTGTGGTCAGCAGGTGAGGGAGGCAGGCAAGGGGAGGGAAGCTGTGGTCAGCAGGTCAGGCAGGCAGGCAAGGGGAGGGAAGCTGTGGTCAGCAGGTGAGGCAGGCAGGCAAGGGGAGGGAAGCTGTGGTCAGCAGGTGAGGCAGGCAGGCAAGGGGAGGGAAGCTGTGGTCAGCAGGTGAGGGAGGCAGGCAAGGGGAGGGAAGCTGTGGTCAGCAGGTGAGGCAGGCAGGCAAGGGGAGGGAAGCTGTGGTCAGCAGGTCAGGCAGGCAGGCAAGGGGAGGGAAGCTGTGGTCAGCAGGTCAGGCAGGCAGGCAAGGGGAGGGAAGCTGTGGTCAGCAGGTGAGGCAGGCAGGCAAGGGGAGGGAAGCTGTGGTCAGCAGGTGAGTGAGTGAGGGTGATGCAAGCTGTGTTCAGCAGGTGAGTTGTTGTGCAGCAGGTGAGTGAGTCAAGGGGATGCTGTGTTCAATACAACACAGCACAATACAACACAACACAGTATGTACAAAAACATAGTGCAATACAATACAACACAATAGTACAACACAACACAGTACAATACAACACAACAGTACAATACAACACATTACAAACACTACCACACAACACTACAATACAGAACAACTCAACACAAGACAAACAACATGACACCACAACACTTGATCTTATCCCTTTTTATAGAACAAAACTGTGACATGTGTATCTATCTTATCCCTTTTGATAGAACAAAACTGTGACATGTGTATCTATCTTATCCCTTTTTATAGAACAAAACTCTGACATGTGTATCTATCTTATCCCTTTTTATAGAACAAAACTCTGACATGTGTATCTATCTTATCCCTTTTTATAGAACAAAACTGTGACATGTGTATCTATCTTATCCCTTTCTTAAGGAACAAAACTCTGACATGCGTATCTATCTTATCCCTTTTTATAGAACAAAACTGTGACCTGTGTATTGATCTTATCCCTTTTTATAGAACAAAACTCTGACATGCGTATCTATCTTATCCCTTTCTAAGGAACAAAACTGTGACATGTGTATCTATCTTATCCCTTTTTATAGAACAAAACTCTGACATGTGTATTTATCTTATCCCTTTTTATAGAACAAAACTCTGACATGTGTATTTATCTTATCCCTTTTTATAGAACAAAACTGTGACGTGTGTATTTATCTTATCCCTTTTTATAGAACAAAACTCTGACATGTGTATTTATCTTATCCCTTTTTATAGAACAAAACTCTGACATGTGTATTTATCTTATCCCTTTTTATAGAACAAAACTCTGACATGTGTATTTATCTTATCCCTTTCTAAGGAACAAAACTGTGACATGTGTATTTATCTTATCCCTTTTTATAGAACAAAACTGTGACATGTGTATTTATCTTATCCCTTTCTAAGGAACAAAACTGTGACATGTGTATTTATCTTATCCCTTTGTATTGAACAAAACTGTGACATAAATAATGATGCACAGGTAGTGGAATGATAAATAATTATGCACAGGTGGTGGAATGATAAATAATGATGCACAGGTAGTGGAATGATAAATAATTATGCACAGGTGGTGGAATGATGAATAATTATGCACAGGTGGTGGAATGATAAATAATGATGCACAGGTAGTGGAATGATAAATAATGATGCACAGGTGGTGGAATGATGAATAATTATTTTAAAGGAAAGAAGGTGGCAGGATGGTAAAGATGTTCGCCTGCCAACAAGTAAACCGTGAGGTTCTGGGTTTGATTCCCATCCTCGCCCTTTCTTCCCAGTTTGGCGGGAAAAAAATCGAACTGAATGTCAAAGCCATTTGGATGAAACTATAAACCAAGGCCCCATGTGCGAACACACGCAGAACATCTTGCGCACACATTAAAATCCCGTTCCGCCTTTCGGAAGAGTAGGCCATTGTGTGCCGGTTGGAGTGGATGACAAAATTTAAAAAATGAATTAAAAAAAAAACCAGCATGCACACAGGTGTCGTGTTAAGACACCATCCCTGAGGAAGAATCAGGGATTTGGAGTCCCCAGGGCAGCTCAGGGCTGTATATGAAAAAATATAATGAAATAATAGGTAGGCGCTGCACTTGTGGCGACACGCTCTCCCCGGGGAGAGCAGCTCGAATTTCATGCAGAGAAATCTGATGTGACATAAAGTGGTATAAAATAAAATGAAATAAATAAAATAAGATATGCACAGGAAGTGGAATGATGAATAATTATGCACAGGAGGTGGAATGATGAATAATTATGCACATGTGGTGGAGTTGTGAATAATTATGCACAGGTGGTGGAATGATGAATAATTATGCACAGGTGGTGGAATGATGAATAATTATGCACAGGAGGTGGAATGATGAATAATTATGCACAGGGGGTGGAATGATGAATAATTATGCACATGAGGTGGAATGGTGAATAATTATGCGCAGGGGGGGTGGAATGCTGAATAATTATGCACAGGTGGGGGAGTGGTGAATAATTTTGCACAGGTGGTGGAATGATGAATAATTATGCACAGGAGGTGGAATGATGAATAATTATGCACAGGTGGTGGAATTACGTGAGGCCCGAGCTCCCCATCTGCTGCCCAGCTTTGCCTACAACCGCTCCAACCGCCCCCAGAGGTCAGTCTCTCCCTCAGTCTGTCTGTCAGTCAGTCAGTCAGTGTGTGTCTGTGTGTCCGTCAGTCAGTGTGTGTGTGTGTCAGTGTGTGTGTTGGCTGCTGCTGCTGTGGTGTCTGTCATCGCTGTCGTCATCATCGCCCCTGTAGTCTGCCGCCTTTGTCTGTTGCTGTATCTTCTTTTCATGCTTTCTATTTTGGTTGGGTTTTTAAAAAAGCTTTTTTTTCTTTGCAGCTTCTTTGTGTTTAAGAGTATTTTGGAGGGATAAGGTGATGTGTATGTGTGTGTGTGTGTGTGTGTGTGGGGGGGTTATGGGGTTGTTTTGTTGTGTTTCTTTTTTCAGGGGGTGTTGTTATTGGGGGGGGGGGGGGGTTGGGGGGGGGGGTGGGTGGGGTGGTTGGTTGTTGTTTTTTTAGGGGGAGATTGCTGGGTTTGTTTTCCTCTAAG
>CM060322.1:984832-1009832 GCA_030674155.1 Stramonita haemastoma
TTCAGCCTTGCAGCTCTAGAACACTCAGAACTGTGAGTAGCCCCTCGCCCACAGCCTCCTCTCCCTCTCTCCCTCTCTCTCCCTCTCTCTCTCCTTCTCTCTCTCCTTCTCTCTCTCCTTCTCCCTCTCCCTCTCTCTCTCCTCCTCTGTCTTTATCGCTGTTCTGCTAGCACCTTCCGTCGTGTTAGTCTGGGATTGCATGCAATGCAACATTCATTTTTTTAAAACAATTTTTGTCTCCCAGTTGTTGTATTTTTTAGTGTAGTTTTTGGAGATTTTTTTTTTTTTTTTAGTGATGTCTGATGTGTTTGTGCATGGGTGTTTTGGATGTGTGTGTTTGTTGGAGGGAGGGAGGGGGTGTGGAGGGGTGGGAGGGGGGGGTGTATGTGTGTGTGTGTGTATGGTGTATAAGAGAGAGAGAGAAGAGAGAGAGAGAGAGAGAGAGAGAGAGAGAGAGAGAGAGAGAGAGCATGTTTGTGAATAATGTGTGCACAGAATGTTCACAGATGTTAGCTGAATCATTTTGTTTTACAGGTGTGAGATAAACATTTTCCAGGTAGATTTGAGGGGGGGAGGGGAACACCCAAAGAAACCATCACCAATTTGAAAACAGCAGAATACTGAACTGTGTAGTGTCATTCCCATGTGTCTTCACGTCACCAGCACTGTGTCTTGATTTTTTCCCTCTGGCAGGGACCAGTTCAATGGAGATGTGTTTTTTCATGGTCAGCATTGTACCCTACCTTTTTACCTCCCTTTTTCTGGTGTCTTCTTTGTGGTGACCCAGTTCTTGTGGCCTGAATAATTAATGGGTCAGTTCAGTCACACTGATGTGGTGTGATGTGGAAATGCCTCCTACACCACATCACTGGGTCAGTTCAGTCACACTGATGTGGTGTGATGTGGTGTAAATGCCATCCTAACACCACATCCACTGGGTCAGTTCAGTCACACTGATGTGGTGTGATGTGGAAATGCCTCCTACACCACATCACTGGGTCAGTTCAGTCACACTGATGTGGTGTGATGTGGAAATGCCTCCTACCACCACATTCCACACTGGGTCAGTTCAGTCACACTGATGTGGTGTGATGTGGAAATGCCTCCTACACCACATCACTGGGTCAGTTCAGTCACACTGATGTGGTGTGATGTGGAAATGCCCCTCTCAATACACCACATCACTCCGTTGTCGTCCCTTTTGTTTTGTAATCATTATTGTTTGTGATTACGGGTCAGTGACATTGTCTGTCATATTCTGATTGTGAAGTTTTCACTCATTCCTTCTCAGTCATGTTTTCACTGAGTCATGTTTTCACTCAGTCATGTTTTCACTCAATCATGTTTTCACTCAGTCATGTTTTCACTGACTCATGTTTTCACTCAGTCATGTTTTCACTGACTCATGTTTTCACTGACTCATGTTTTCACTGACTCATGTTTTCACTCAGTCATGTTTTCACTGACTCATGTTTTCACTCAGTCATGTTTTCACTGACTCATGTTTTCACTGACTCATTTTTTCACTCAGTCATGTTTTCACTCAGTCATGTTTTCACTCAGTCATGTTTTCACTCAGTCATGTTTTCACTGACTCATGTTTTCACTCAGTCATGTTTTCACTGACTCATGTTTTCACTGACTCATGTTTTCACTGACTCATGTTTTCACTGACTTTGTGATGTAGTCACTCAGTTTGCTCAAAGCTGTGGTGACTCAGTTCTGCTCAGTGATGATGTTTTTCTTTCTCAGTCTGTGATGTCATTTCTCATTCCTAGTGATGTCATATCTCATTCCTAGTGATGTCATTTCTCATTCCTTGTATCCATGCCTTCACCCTCTTCCATCGTGTTTATTCACTGATGTTATATCATTTTATATTATATCTTCATCATGTTTAGTCTCTGATATCATTTTATATTATATCTTCATCATGTTTGTTCACTGATTTATTATCATTTTATATTATATCTTCATCATGTTTGTTCACTGATTTATTATCATTTTATATTATATCTTCATCATGTTCAGTCACTGATCTCATTTTATATCATGTCTTTCATCATTTTTAGTCACTGAAATGATATCATTTTATATCATGCTTCATCATGTTTAGTCTCTGATGTATTATCATTTTATATTATGTCTTCATCATGTTTAGTCTCTGATATCAGTTTATATTATGTCTTCATTATGTTTAGTCTCTGATGTATTATCATTTTATATTATGTCTTCATCATGTTTAGTCTCTGATATCAGTTTATATTATGTCTTCATTATGTTTAGTCTCTGATGTATTATCATTTTATATTATGTCTTCATCATGTTTAGTCTCTGATATCATTTTATATTATGTCTTCATTATGTTTAGTCTCTGGTGTATTATCATTTTATATCATGTCTTTCATCATTTTTAGTCACTGAAATGATATCATTTTATATCATGCTTCATTATGTTTAGTCTCTGATGTATTATCATTTTATATTATGTCTTCATCATGTTTAGTCTCTGATATCAGTTTATATTATGTCTTCATTATGTTTAGTCTCTGATGTATTATCATTTTATATTATATCTTCATTATGTTTAGTCACTGATATCATTTTATATTATGTCTTCATTATGTTTAGTCTCTAATGTAATATCATTTTATATTATGTCTTCATTATGTTTAGTCACTGATGTATTATCATTTTATATTATGTCTTTCATCGTGTTTAGTCACTGATATCATTTTATATTATGTCTTTCATCACGTTTAGTCACTGATGTATTATCATTTTACATTATGTCTTCATTATGTTCACTTACTGATATATTATCATTTTATATCATGTCTTTCATCGTGTCATTATAATGACTGTTACAGTGTTGATGGACAATGTATGTCACATTGTGATGTCATTATAATGACTGTTATATTGTTGATGGGGACAGTGTATGCCATTATAATGACTGTTATAGTGTTGATGATGGACACTGTATGTCACAATGATGACTGTTATTGTTGATGGGGACACTGTTGATGATAATGACTGTTATATTGATGATGGACATTTTATGTCATTATAATGACCGTTATGTTGTTGATGGAGGCAGGGGGGGGGGGGGGGGGGGATGGGGGGGGGACAGTGTATGTGATTTATGATTGTTGATGGGGGGGGGGGGACAGTGTATGTGATTTATATTGTTGATGGGGTGGGGGGGGGACAGTATATGTGATTTATGTGTTGATGGACGGGGGGGGGGGGGGGGGGGGGGGGTCAGAAAATAGGCTGAGAAAGAACTGTTGCCTGCATGCATTCCCAAGGAAGGCCATGTTTAACGCTGCTTCCTACTTGCTACCTCCTCTACAGTCATCCTTCTTCATATCAATCCTGTAACACCCACCTCACCCTAACTAACACCAAGTTCTTTTTTTCTTTTTCTTTTTTTCATTTATTTATATTTAGTGTTTGAATATTATAGAAATGTTGAAAGCTTAAAGGCAAGACTACAATAACAAATGTTGAAGGAATTTATTTTTTTACATCTCCCATATATATATATATATACATACATACACACACATCTTTTGTATCATATCAATTCTATACATCATTTGCATCATACAAACATGTACACCTTTTGTATTATACACATTCTATACATCTTTTTTATCATACAAATGTGTACACCTTTTGTATCTTACTTTTTTTTTTTTAATCATAGAAATTCTTTGAAGGCAATTGACACTTTTAAATTTTGAAAAGTGTCTTGCTGTAAGGTACCACAGCAGGTGGAGTGTCAATCACCACCGGGACCTCTGATGAGGGCTCATCCAGGAGCCGAAACTCGAGTCAGGTCAGGCCA
Source organism: Stramonita haemastoma (assembly GCA_030674155.1). Taxonomy (NCBI): domain Eukaryota; kingdom Metazoa; phylum Mollusca; class Gastropoda; order Neogastropoda; family Muricidae; genus Stramonita; species Stramonita haemastoma. The sequence continues at coordinate 988,686 of CM060322.1, forward strand.
AAGGCATGGTTCTTATACAGAAATGCCTACAATGCTGCCACTGAAAGACATTATTCCCTAGAATTTATTTTCATTTCATATTTTTTTTAATCTTTGATAAGTCATTTTCAAAATGATTGAGAAGTTGGTACCTGCACTTGTCTTTCCTCACTACTTTTTCCTCAAAAATACTTTGTGGTCAAGTGGGAATTGCATCTTTAGTAGATCCAAGTGTAGGTGATTTTTTTTTTCCCGAACTTCTCTTGCCTGTGCATGCACTTAAAGTGTACTGCAATGTTTGGGTTATTATCCAGCTAGGACTGACCACTTGGCTGGATACAAACTTTATGACCTCCCTTGCATCCTTTAATAGGATCCCCAAACTTAAGGCACAAAGATTTACTAGGTGCTTATTTTGTCTTATTCATTTTTTTCCAACATATATTCTAAGCATATTTTCTTTCTCTTTTTATCATCGTCTTTTGAGGGCAGCTCCAAAAGGCCACAGGAATATCAAATATTCCTTTGAAGGCAATTGACACTTTTAAATTTTGAAAAGTGTCTTGCTGTAAGGTACCACAGCAGGTGGAGTGTCAATCACCGCCGGGGACCTCTGATGAGGGCTCATCCAGGAGCCGAAACTCGAGTCAGGTCAGGCCAAAGGCATGGTTCTTACACAGAAATGCCTACAATGCTGCCACTGAAAGACATTATTCCCTAGAATTTATTTTCATTTCATATTTTTTTTAATCTTTGATAAGTCATTTTCAAAATGATTGAGAAGTTGGTACCTGCACTTGTCTTTCCTCACGACTTTTTCCTCAGAAATTCTGTACGTGTTTTGAATGATACAGGTTTTGTATCCTGCAGTATCCCTACTAAACGATAGATACAGCTTTTGTATCCTGCAGTATCCCTACTAAACGATAGATACAGCTTTTGTACCCTGCAGTATCCCTACTAAACGATATATACAGCTTTTGTATCCTGCAGTATCCCTTCTAAAAGATATATATACAGCTTTTGTATCCTGCAGTATCCCTTCTAAAGGATACAGCTTCTGTATCCTGCAGTGTCCCTACTAAAGAATATATACAGCTTTTGTATCCTGCAGTATCCCTTCTAAAGGATACAGCTTCTGTATCCTGCAGTGTCCCTACTAAAGAATATATACAGCTTTTGTATCCTGCAGTGTCCCTACTACAGGATATATATACAGCTTTTGTATCCTGCAGTATCCCTACTAAAGGATATATACAGCTTTTGTATCCTGCAGTATCCCTTCTAAAGGATACAGCTTCTGTATCCTGCAGTGTCCCTACTACAGGATATATATACAGCTTTTGTATCCTGCAGTATCCCTTCTAAAGGATACAGCTTCTGTATCCTGCAGTGTCCCTACTACAGGATATATATACAGCTTCTGTATCCTGCAGTATCCCTACTACAGGATATATATACAGCTTTTGTATCCTGCAGTATCCCTTCTAAAGGATATATACACAGCTTTTGTATCCTGCAGTATCCCTTCTAAAGGATATATACAGCTTTTGTATCCTGCAGTATCCCTTCTAAAGGATATATACAGCTTTTGTATCCTGCAGTATCCCTTCTAAAGGATATATACAGCTTTTGTATCCTGCAGTATCCCTTCTAAAGGATATTATACAGCTTTTGTATCCTGCAGTATCCCTACTAAAGGATATATACAGCTTTTGTATCCTGCAGTATCCCTTCTAAAGGATATATACAGCTTTTGTATCCTGCAGTATCCCTACTACAGGATATATACAGCTTTTGTATCCTGCAGTATCCCTACTAAAGGATATATACAGCTTTTGTATTCTGCAGTATCCCTTCTAAAGGATATATACAGCTTTTGTATCCTGCAGTATCCCTACTACAGGATATATACAGCTTTTGTATCCTGCAGTATCCCTTCTAAAGGATATATACAGCTTTTGTATCCTGCAGTATCCCTTCTAAAGGATATATACAGCTTTTGTATTCTGCAGTATCCCTTCTAAAGGATATATACAGCTTTTGTATCCTGCAGTATCCCTACTACAGGATATATACAGCTTTTGTATCCTGCAGTATCCCTACTAAAGTAGGAGTGGTGCAGCCACTGACTGCTGCTGAAGATAACTGTTGCTTCTGTCTTCTCACACTTGGCACATATACAGAACCTTTTTTTCCTCTTTTTTTTTTTTCAGTTTCAGGTTTTCTTAGTCCTGTTTGGGATTTTACTCTCATTTTTTACCTCTCTCTCTGTCTTTTGGGGATTTGTTTTCCTTTTTTTTTCTTTTGTATTTGTATTTTTATTCAAAATAGTTTTATATTGATCAGATGTGGGGTGCTGTCAGTGTGTGTGGGAGGGAGGGGGAGGGTATTATTATTTTTGTGTTTCTTTGTTTTATTTCCAGGACAATGACTAAGGATTCATGTGCTTTTTTTTTTACATCCAGTCCCTGTGTGCATACAATTTTGTCAGTTTAATCATCCATGTGTGTGTGCATGTGTGTGCATGTGTATGTGTGTGTGTGTGTGTGTATTTGTGTGTATTTGTGTGTATGTGTGCATGCGTGCTGTCAGGGAAGTCAGAGGGGAGACGTTGGGGTTGAGTTCAATTCTCCTGCTGTTTTTGTCTGTACACACGCATCACCTTTTCTCTACTACATTTCATCATGACCTTACTGCTTTACCTTTTCTCCAAACACAAGCATGTTGTTTACCTACCACAAGAAGAAAAGAACATTTGTACGGCTTTACTTCTCTCTGTCTGTTTGTCTGTCTGTGTTTCTGTCTCTGTTTGTCTGTCTGTCTCTGTTTGTCTGTTTCTTCAACATCCACCTGCCAAAGTGCATAACGTTTGTGGGTGTGTGTGCGTTGCGCGCGCGTGCTGCGTGCGTGGTGTGTGTGTGTGTGTGTGTGTGTGTACATTCGAATTTGTCAAAACTGTAAATAGTTGCTGATTGTGCGTCGTGTAGGTTGAATGCAAGCGCTTTGATTTGTTTTTGCAAGATATAGCGCTATACAAATTCCATGTATTATTATTATTATTATTTCTGTCTGTCTGTCTGTCTGTCTGTCTGTCTGTCTGTCTGTCTGTCTCTCTCTCTCTCTCTCTCTCTCTCTCTCTCTCTCTCTCTCTCTCTCTCTCTCTCTCTCTCTCTCTCCCTCTCTCTCTCTCTCTCTCTCTCTCTCTCTCTCTCTCTTTCTCTCTCTCTTTCTCTCTCTGTGTGTCTCTCTCTCTCTTTCTCTCTCTCTTTCTCTGTCTCTCTCTCTCTCTCTCTCTCTCTCTCTCTCTCTCTCTCTCTCTCTCTCTCTTCTCTCTCTCTCTCTCTCTTTCTCTCTCTCTTTCTCTCTCTGTGTCTCTCTCTGTGTCTCTGTTAGAGGTGTTTACTATATATGTGTATGTATGTATGTATGTATGTATGTATGTATGTATGTATGTATGTATGTATGTATGTATGTATATGTGTGTGTATATATGTGGCGCTCCACCACGAAATGAGTCGCTTAGCACATAACACACTTTTCCGCTAGGAGCCATTAAAGGCAGGTAGGGTCAAGTTGGCAATTTTGAGATTTTGATTGATTATTAAAGTATAGCCATTATTCTACCTTATAGTGAAATATCAAATCATAATTTTGTTTCCTTTTGCCTTTAAGCGTGTTTTTAAAATACCCAAGCCCTCTTTCTGACCACCTATTAGGATGCTAAACTTGTCAATTTCTCATTTTGTCATTTCCTGCAGTCTAGCATTTCAACTTTCAATAACTTTTGATAGAATTCTCCGATTTTCAATCTGTTTTTTTGCATTGTATAGCCATTTTATTGCAGTTAGATGACATGTTAATAACTAAAAATTGACCTCTGGTGCAATGCGTCTCATTATGTGGTGGAGCGTCACATATATATATATATTATATATATATATATAATTATATATATATATATATATATATATATATATATATATATGTATGTATGTATGTAATGTGTGTGTGTGTGTCTGTGTGTGTCTGTGTGTGTGTAATAGTATAGAATTTCAGTAACAGGAGCTCTGTGTGGCTGGCATCAACCTAAACTTCTTGAAGAGTAAATGGTACACAACACAGTATTACACAGTATTACACAGTACAGAATTACTCAGCACAACAGAGTATTACACAGTATTACACAGCACAACACAGTATTACACAGCACAATATTATGCAGCACAACACAGTATTACACAACACAATATTATGTAGCACAACACAGTATTACACAGCACAGTATTACACAGCACAACACAACACAGAACTGCACTTCACTGCACTGCACAGCACTTCTCAGCCCCTGTCTCAAAGGCAAGTTGAACCTGGCGGAGCCCATCCCTGACCCCCATAGCAGGGTGCATGCTGGGTATGTCTGTTGTGACATGAAGTGATATGAAACAGAATAAAAGTAAAGTGTCTGTCTCATCCATGTCACATCGGCTTACTCTTTTTTTCTGGGTTCTTTTTATGTTTTTAGGCCAGATGCAAGCTGGTCTGCATGTGTTTGCACATGGGAGCTCAGTTTATAGTCCCTTTTTTCCTTTTTTTTTTCTTTTTTTTTTTGTTCTTCAGCTAGAGCTAGGTAGATAGTTCCCAGTGCTGAGATTTTGGCGACGTGACTGTTTTTGCCCACCATTAAGGCAGCTGTATTTGTCTTCAGGGAACATGTGTCAACATGTCACCAGTGTGCATGCTTCTTTTTTTTTAATTAATGGATCTGTTCTTACTGGCACAAACTGGCGTTTTCTTGTCAAAGAAGAGAACCGGGCTGATTTATTCATTGTCTCCTGTCTCCGTCACAGCTGAGGTTCGGCAGTGGAGAGATGTTGTGTTGGCCCCTGTTGCCCGCTGTTAGGTAGCTGCATTCCAACTTCAGGGAGGATGTCTGAACATCACTCCAATGTGCTTGCCGTTTTTCTGTTTTGTTATTGGTTTCTACCAGCACACAGTGGCCTACTCTTCCAAAAGACGGAACAGGTTTTGACTTTAGCGCAAGATCATAGATGTTCTGCTGTGTGTGTTCACACACAGGGCCTTGGTTTACAGTCTCATCTAAAGGAGTTTTTGAGGGAGTGGAGCGGGCACTGATGTGAACTCCAGGGGGCAAAACTCCCCTCAAAGGAGGCTGCAATGGCGGCTCAAATGCGGATTGTTAGATCATGAGCACAGCACAGCGCTGCAACCACAAGGCATCCCTCCCCCCACTTCCCCAAAGTGGGTTGATAAGATAACAGCCAGCAGGCTGGCCGTGTGGTGTGGTGTCAGCACTGGCCTGTGTGTGGTGTGGTGTCAGCACTGGCCTGTGTGTGGTGTGGGTGTCACAGGAGGGGTGTGTGTGGGTGTCACAGGAGGGGTGTGGTGTCACAGGAGGGGTGTGGTGTCACAGGAGGGGTGTGTGTGGTGTGGTGTCACAGGAGGGGTGTGTTGTGGTGTCACAGGAGGGGTGTGTGTGGTGTGGTGTCACAGGAGGGGTGTGTGTGGTGTGGTGTCACACGAGGGGTGTGTTGTGGTGTCACAGGAGGGTGTGGGGTGTGCAGGGCGGGGCAAGGCAGGAGAGGGGGCCCTGTGTGTGGTGTGATGTCACACGAGGGGTGTGGGGTGTGGTGTGACAGGAGGGTGTGGCGGTGTGGTGTGGTGTCACACGAGGGGGGTGTGGTGTGACAAGAGGGTGTGGGGTGTGCAGGGCGGGGCAGGGCAGGAGAGGGGGCCCTGTGTGCAGCGTGACCTCTGTGGAAACTCTGCTGCACTGCACTGTCCTCAGCCTGTGGGGCAACGGGGACAGGAGGGGCAGCAGTAGGGAGGTGGTGGGGAGGTGAGTGGGGGGGGGGGGGGTTGCAGTTTGCAGTTACTGCTTGTTTCTTGTGTTTCTGTTCAAGGGGAGGGGAGTGGGGGGGGGGGGGGAGGGGTTGCAGTTTGCGTTGATTGGCTGTTTCTTTTGTTTCCGTTCAAGTGAAGGGGGGGGGGGGGGATGTTTGGTTTTGTTGAATAATTTGGTTCATTTTTTGCTTTGTTCTCTTTGAAAAGGTGGGGAGGGGAGGGAGGGGGGGCACTGGCTGTGTTGTGCCTCTTGTGACCTTGGCTTCAGACAGCAGTCCCCCAGTTTAATGGAAATCTGCTGCAGAGACAGAACTGTCATCATTTTAAACAACAACAACAACAACACTGCTTCATTGATCTGTTAAGACACTAAGTGACCAGAATTCTCAAAAAGGATCAGGATAGGACAGGACAGCATGGGACAGGACAGGACAGCACGGGACGGGACAGCATGGGACGGGACAGGACAGCATGGGACGGGACAGGACAGCATGAGACAGGACAGGACAGCATGAGACATGACAGGACAGCATGGGACAGGACAGCATGGGACAGGACAGGACAGCATGGGACAGGACAGGACAGCATTAGACATGACAGGACAGCACGGGACAGGACGGCCTGGTGGTAAGAGCACTGCATGCCAGGTCTGACAGCCCAGGTTCAGCCCCCCCCCCCCCCCCCCGCCCTGAGGTGACCAATCAAGGCGCTTTCCCTGCACTTCTCAGCAGTGCCCACTTTCCCTGCACTTCTCAGCAGTGCCCACTTTCCCTGCACTTCTCAGCAGTGCCCACTTTGCCTGCACTTCTCAGCAGTGCCCACTTTGCCTGCACTCCTCAGCAGTGCCCACTTTGCCTGCACTTCTCAGCAGTGCCCACTTTTGCCTGCACTTCTCAGCAGTGCCCACTTTTCCTGCACTTCTCAGCAGTGCCCACTTTGCCTGCACTCCTCAGCAGTGCCCACTTTGCCTGCACTCCTCAGCAGTGCCCACTTTGCCTGCACTTCTAAGCAGTGCCACTTTCCCTGCACTTCTCAGCAGTGCCCACTTTCCCTGCACTTCTCAGCAGTGCCCACTTTGCCTGCACTTCTCAGCAGTGACCACTTTGCCTGCACTTCTCAGCAGTGCCCACTCCACTCTCTCATGTGCAAATCCATACAGAACATCTTGCGCAAAAAAAATCTGTTCTGCTTTTTGGAAGAGTAGACCATTCTGTGCCAATAGGAGCAGATGACATGATGCACACTGGTGTCGTCTTTAGGCGTCATCTCCTCTTTAGGCGTCGTCTCCTCTTTCGGGATCATCTCCTCTTTAGGCCTCATCTCCTCTTTAGGCCTCATCTCCTCTTTAGGCATCGTTATGTCTTTAGGCATCGTTATCTCTTTAGGCATCATCTCTTCTTTAGGCATCATCTCTCTTTAGGCATCATCTCCTCTTTAGGCATCATCTCCTCTTTAGGCATCATCTCCTCTTTAGGCATATTACATCTCCTCTTTAGGCATCATCTCTCTTTAGGCATCATCTCTTTAGGCATCATCTCCTCTTTAGGCATCATCTCTTTAGGCATCATCTCCTCTTTAGGCATCATCTCTTTAGGCGTCGTCTCTGTAGGCGTCATGTGGGAACATGGAATGCAGCTACACGGTACCATTGAATGGCGGGGAAACAGTGGCTATGTAAACCTCCCCCTTGGTTCACCTCCCAGCGCTAGTTAAGGACAAAAGAAGGGGGGGGGGGGGGGCAGCAAGAGAGTTACCTCATGCAAAATTCTGAGAGAAAAGCCTGTGGGCAGAAATGTGCTCACAGACAGGGAAAGGAGGGGGGGGGGATATGAAGGGGACTGACAGTTCTTGGGAGAGAAGCAGAAAGCCTGTGGTGGTGTCCATGTTGTGTTGGGCGTTCCCCAGCTGAACACCCTGGCTGGGGCTCTGTGACCCAGAATTTGCACTCTATTTCTCACTCCCCAACACACACTCAGCAGTCACTGTCATCTCCATTTTTAACATGAAAACTCGGCCATGACTTTTCCTCTGTTTTCTCTTCTCCGGTAGAGTAGGGCATCATGGAGGGGAGTGGTGTCAGCTGTGGGGATTCAGAGGAGGGGAGTGGGCACTGGTGTCAGCTGTGGGGGGATTCCTCCAGAGGGGCATCTCAGGGGGGACTCAATCCCCTTTGATCCCCAGCACAATTCTAACCCCCCACCCTCCACCCATTGAGACAGACAGCAAGGCGCGTGTAGACAGGCCGGCAGGCAGAGTGTGTGGTGCACTGCTTCACCTGCTGTCTGATGACCTGACAGAGCAAATAGCTGGGGGACGGGGGGGTGGATGACGTGGAGATACCCAGCATGCTGCCTGTGCCTGCAGAGGGATGGGCTCCGCCAGGTTCAACTTGACCAAGGGACAGGGCTGAAAACGTCAGTGCAGTGCAGTGCAGTGCCCCAGCCACAAACCGCTCAGAGAGTTGAGGGAGAGGTCAGGTCAGGTCAGGTCTGACTCCTCCCTCAGGAGTCACTGGGGCACTGCATGCAGTGTTCAGGCCGTGTCTCTGGGGCCAGTTGAAGCAGGAGACACTGGGGCACTGCCCTGCCCTGCAGTGTTCAGGCTGTCTCTGGGGCACATTGAAGCAGGAGACACTGGGGCACTGCCCTGCCCTGCAGTGTTCAGGCTGTCTCTGGGGCAAGTTGAAGCTGGCGGAGCCCATCCCTCTCCAGGCACATGCTGCATGCTGGGTATGCTGGTGTTTTTGTAACCTAACCAACCCCGACATGAAATACAGCATTTCTGACCAGTGTATTTGATTCTGCATGTGTACACATACATGAAGGGAAGAAAGGCACTGGCAGGTCTGCAGTGTAAGTGGCTGTGTGGTCAACTTGTGGTGGGGTGTGCAGAAGGACGTGTTACAGGGAAGACAAGAGTCAGACACTCTTTTCTCTTCTCTTTCTGACTGCTTCCATAGATGAAGATTCATGCACACACACACACACACACACACACACACACACACACACACACACACACACACACACACACGCATGCATGCAGGTATGCACACATAACGCACACACATACACATACACACTCCCCCTCCCCCCACAAAGGCACATTTGTGCACACACACACTCTCTCCCCCTTCCTCCCTCTCTCCCTCTCTCTCTCTCTCTCTCTCTCTCTCTCTCTCTCTCTTCCTCCCTCCCTCCCTCCTTCTCTATCCTTCTCCCCCTCCCTCTCTCCCCCTCTTTTTTTCTCTCCCAGGGCAGCATAATGGCAGATCAGAAAAGCGATATTACCATTTCGCATGTAGGTGTTGTATGATCAGCAGCAGTTGATTTGATGTCATTGTTTTCATTTTGGATTGGAAGGTAGGGAAGAACATGTTTTACACTAGTTTATAAATGCATGCAACAGTGAGGATATTGTAGTTTGGGTGAAAATGTTGGTCATGTATTTTGTTTAGATGTTTGTAGATGAAACAAGGGAATTGTCAAAGACATGAAGAGATATAGTCAGGATAGTAGAACTGCATGCTTGTTCTGTAAATAGATTGGCATGGCTGCTTTGGCTTCACCTTTGCTTTGGTCAGAAGTTGTGTTGATATTGATATATATGTATATATTGCTTGCTTGTTTGCTTCGTTTCTTTGTGACTGTTTGGAGTTAATGTTTGGTTTGCCTCTATTTTCCTATACATTTTTTCCCTGTTGTCTGTTTCTGTTTTTTATTTTTTGTAGTCTGATTTAGTGTAATTGTTATTTGACATTTTAAAACTGAACTTACCCTTTAATAATATAATAATAATAATAATAATAATAATAATAATGATAATAATAATACATGGAATTCATATAGGACAAGTTTAAGTAACATCCAAACAATCACAAATAGATTTAATAATTTTAGATTCACACACACACACACGCACACACACACACACACACACACACACACACACACACACACACACACACACACACACATGCACGTGCACATACACGAAAATTCCCCATTCTAGTGGAATTGATGAAGATTGTGGCAGTAGAAAGACAGGGGGCATATGTGAGATAAAAGTTAGAGAAAGTCATTCTGATTCATTCCTGGGTTTTCTTCTTCAGTCCTTTTTCCAACTCCTTTTGTTGTTGTTGTTGTTGTTTCATTTCTGATCTTTTTTATCAGTATTTATTGAAATTTTCCTTTAGAATTCGAAACGTTGCACCATCACCTGCTGAGTGCATTTTTCTGTTGAATTTTTCAAGTTTACTTCATCAAGAAAAATAACTTCACATTAAGATGAGGTCTAGTTTGGTCAGTTTGGCATTCCTGTATACACACAGCTGTTTTCCAGGGAACAGAGTGAAGTCAGGACCTGTGCCTGTTTGCGCTTGTTTCATCCCATCCACACAGAACCTCTCCACCATCAGTGACCATTTTTCACAGTCCCTGTTTTGTTGTGGGGGGTTGTTTTTTCCGTAGAATGTTTCCAGTGTAGATAGACAGGCAGGCAGGCAGGGTGTGCCAGTCCCCTCGGCCCCAAAGAAACCTGTCCTTTTTTCTGAAGGGGTGTCAGGAAAGGAGTCAGAGCCTGGTCCTGAGAGAGGGTCAAGTTTCTCCATCAGACCTGAGTTAATGAAGCAAGCCAGCAATGTCATGGGAACTGCCATGTTCAGGGTTCACAGACTATAGTCCCCGATTTGTGCAGCACAGTTCAGCACTAGTGTAATTTAATGTGCAGTGTCCACGTTAGGCTGACTAAGAAACCAGGCTGACTTTATCATCATCATCATCACTGAGACAGCGTCTGGGAACGTCATGGGAGGTGTGCACGCAAGGGAGGCAATAAGAAAAAACGTGTGCTAGAAATGCAATGTTAAAGACAATGCTCAGATATTGTAAAAAGTGTCCATAAGTTTGAAAAACAATTTTGAGAAAATGGTAACTGTGTTAGGTTAGATTGATTTTTTTAACTTGTTGTTAAAAACTTGTTTGCAAAGTAAATATTTTAAAAATTTTACTATTTGTACGTTTTCAGTCCTTTAAATACATTATTGTACAGAAATGTATGTTCTGCTAACAATTAGTTTCTGTTAGCGTTCGACGAAGAAGATTATAATACTGTTTTTGCATCACCTAGGCTAGTGACAGACTAGGTGGCGAAGTAATTACACTGTAATTAGCAGCTTGGCCCGCGCCTGTATCTGATTGTTGATTGTAGCTAGGTCTAACGCCAGACATGTGCCGTAACGTGAACTCCCCTCTGTGTATTTTTTATTTTTCGACAGGCAAGGTCCTAGCCTACAATTACTAGCCTACCAGACGACTAGGCTGAACCTGTCATTCGATGAAATTATAAACCGAGGCACACGGAACAGCATGCAGAACATCTTGCGCTCACGTTAAAACCCTTTTCCGCCTTTTGATAGAGCAGGCCATCATGTGCCGGTAGGAGCGATGACAAAATTATTTTAAAAAACCAGCATGCAGACAGGTGTCTGTTTAGACACCATTCCTGAGGAAAAATTGGGGAGTTGGAGTCCCAGAGTGGCTCGGGGCTGAAAGTATATGGCAATGTTCTGGTGGCTCCTGCGATGGTACTGGAACCATTCGTATGGGTCATTGCCTTTCCAGTGGATCATTCCAGTGGCATGGAGAGGGGGGGATCTGCTGCATGGGTAACAGCTTGCCCTCCATACTTACTTACCCAGGCTTTGTGCTCTAAAGACTAGAGTGCAACTCCATAGTCTTCCAAGACTGATGGGTGCCTACTATGCCTCTGTCATTCTCCAGATTTTATTATGAGCCCTCTGTAAACCTATTTGTTTTCTGTCCAAAAAAATTACATCAATCTAATGAAATTGAAGTTATGCAAACCTAAAGAACTCTCTCTCTCTCTCTCTCTCTCTCTCTCTCTCTCTCTCTCTCTCTCTCTCTCTCTCTCTCTTCCGCTTTTCCTAAGAGTAGGCCATCGTGTGCCGGTGGGAACAGATGACATTTACAAAACTGCATACACACGGGGACTGGACATAAAAAAGCACAAGAGTGCTTATTCCATTATCCTCGATATAAATGAATAAATCAAATCTCTCTCTCTCTCTCTCTCTCTCTCTCTCTTCTCTCTCTCTCTCTCTCTCTCTCTCTCTCTTTTCCGCTTTTCCTAAGAGTAGGCCATCGTGTGCCGGTGGGAACAGATGACATTTACAAAACTGCATACACACGGGGACTGGACATAAAAAAGCACAAGAGTGCTTATTCCATTATCCTCGATATAAATGAATAAATCAAATCTCTCTCTCTCTCTCTCTCTCTCTCTTCGGATGAGACTTTAAACTGAGGCCCCGTGTGCGAACGCACGCAGAACATCTTGCGCACACGTTAAATCCTGTTCCGCTTTTCGTAAGAGTAGGCCATCGTGTGCCGGTGGGAACAGATGACAATATTTACAAAACTGCATACACACGGGGACCGGATGAAAAAAAGCACATGATTGCTTATTCTGTTATCCTCGATATAAAAGAATAAATAAATAAATAAATCTCTCTCTGGTGTGGTGCTGTTTCCTGATATTCCTTGATATTTCATAACTTTATGTTTAATTGTATGATTGGCTGATTGATTCACTAGTTTTTGATATTTCATAACTTTATGTTTAATTGTATGATTGGCTGATTGATTCATTAGTTTTTGATATTTCATAACTAATGTTTAATTGTATGATTGGTTGATTGATTCACTAGTTTTTGTTATTTCATAGCTTTATGTTTAATTGTATGATTGGTTGATTGATTCACTAGTTTTTGATATTTCATAACTAATGTTTAATTGTATGATTGGTTGATTGATTCACTAGTTTTTGATATTTCATAGCTTTATGTTTAATTGTATGATTGGTTGATTGATTCACTAGTTTTTGATATTTCATAACTAATGTTTAATTGTATGATTGGTTGATTGATTCACTAGTTTTTGATATTTCATAACTAATGTTGTATGATTGGTTGATTGATTCACTAGTTTTTGGACAGAGGGCTGGATGAAAACAAGCCACCATTGTGCTTATTCTTTTCCCTCAATAAAAATGTTCATTCATTCATCTCTCTCTCAGAACATCTTGCATTTATGTTAAAATCCATGCTGCTTTTCAGAAGAGTAGGCCATTCTGTCCCATGGAAATGGATGACAAAATTTACAAAAGAGCATACACACTGGGACTGGATGTTAAAAGCAAATGAGTGCTTATTCCATTATCCTCAAGACAAAAGAATAAATAGATAAATATCTTTCTTCCTATCTCAGTATGCATGTCTGTATTTCTCCCCACTTCTTTGTTTTTGATAACTGATTTAGAATTTTGTCACACCTTTTTTTTTGTTTTTGATAACTGATTTAGAATTTTGCCATACCTTTTTTTTTGTTTTTGATAACTGATTTAGAATTTTGCCATACCTTTTTTTTTGTTTTTGATAACTGATTTAGAATTTTGCCATACCTTTTTTTTTGTTTTTGATAACTGATTTAGAATTTTGTCACACCTTTTTTTTTTTTTTTGATAACTGATTTAGAATTTTGCCATACCTTTTTTTTTGTTTTTGATAACTGATTTAGAATTTTGTCACACCTTTGTCATTGTTTTTGATGACTGATTTAGAATTTTGTCACATTTTGTCATTGTTTTTGATAACTGATTTAGAATTTTGTCACACCTGTTTTCATGAGTTCACCAGTGCCTTGTGTGGAAAGGGTTTGCTTTTTCCTTTGATAGGATCTCTTCTCTCTCTCTCTCTCTCTCTCTCTCTCTCTCTCTCTCTCTCTCTCTCTCTCTCTCTCTCTCTCCCCCCCCTCTTACCCATCCTTCCCCCACCCCCTCTTATAAAAAAAAGAGAAAAAAAAAGAGAGCGAAACAGCCGAAACCTGAAGTAAAGGGAGACAACTGTGTGTCATCAAATCAAATCAAATCAATCAAATCAAATTTTCATTTCCAGATGGTACATTGAATAAGCATTAATTTGCTTTTTTTTTCATCTGCCAGTCTGTGGCTTTCATCAAGTGTGTGTGTGTGTGTGTGTGTTTGATTTTTGATTGATTTATTTGTTCTTTTATATCGAGGATAATGGAATAAGCACTCATGTGTGTGTGTGTGTGTGTGTGTGTGTGTGTGTGTGTGTGTGTGTAGTTACCCCAGCAATGAGGGGGTGAAGGAGGAGTGGCTGTTTGACCAGTGTGTGTGTGCGTGGGGGGGGGGGGGGGGGGGCAGTTAGTGGCTGTTTGACCAGTGTGTGTGTGGGCAGTTAGTGGCTGTATGACTAGTGTGTGTGTGGGGGGGGGGGGGGGGCAGTTAGTGGCTGTTTGACCAGGGTGTGTGTGTGGGGGGGGGGGGGGGGCAGTTAGTGGCTGTTTGACCAGTGTGTGTGTGTGTGTGTGTGTGGTGTGTGTTGTGTGTGTGTGTGTGTGTGTGTGTAGTTACCCCAGCAACGAGGGGGTAAAGGAGGAGTGGCTGTTTGACCAGTGTGTTGTGTGTGTGTGTGTGTGTGTGTGTGTGTGTGTGTGTGTGTGTGTGTGTGTGTAGTTACCCCAGCAACGAGGGGGTAAAGGAGGGATGTGGCTGTTTGACCAGTGTGTGTGTGTGTGTGTGTAGTTACCCCAGCAACGAGGGGGTAAAGGAGGAGTGGCTGTTTGACCAGTGTGGTGTGTGTGTGTGTGTGTGTGTGTGTGTGTGGTTGTGTGTAGTTACCCCAGCAACGAGGGGGTAAAGGAGAGTGGCTGTTTGACCAGTTGGTGTGTGTGTGTGTGTGTGTGTGTGTGTGTGTTGTGTGGTGTAGTTACCCCAGCAACGAGGGGGTAAAGGAGGAGTGGCTGTTTGACCAGTGTGTGTGTGTGTTGTGTGTGTGTGTGTGTGGTGTGTGTGTGTGTGTGTGTGTGTGTGTAGTTACCCCAGCAACGAGGGGGTAAAGGAGGAGTGGCTGTTTAACCAGTGTGTGTGTGTGTGTGTGTTGTGTGTGTGTGTGTGTGTGTGTGTGTGTGTGTGTGTGTGTGTGTAGTTACCCCAGCAACGAGGGGGTAAAGGAGGAGTGGCTGTTTAACCAGTGTGTGTGTGTGTGTGTGTGTGTGTGTGTGTGTGTGTGTGTGTGTGTGTGTGTGTGTGTGTAGTTACCCCAGCAACGAGGGGGTAAAGGAGGAGTGGCTGTTTTGACCAGTGTGTGTGGTGTGTGTGTGTGTGTGTGTGTAGTTACCCCAGCAATGAGGGGGTAAAGGAGGAGTGGCTGTTTGACCAGTGTGTGTGTGTGTGTGTGGTGTATTTTTTGTGTGTGTGTGTGTTGTAGTTACCCCAGCAACGAGGGGGTAAAGGAGGAGTGGCTGTTTGACCAGTGTGTGTGTGTGTGTGTGTGTGTGTAGTTACCCCAGCAACGAGGGGGTAAAGGAGGAGTGGCTGTTTGACCAGTGCGTGTGTGTGTTGTGTGTGTGTGTAGTTACCCCAGCAATGAGGGGGTAAAGGAGGAGTGGCTGTTTGACCAGAGCCTGCTGTCCACTCACCTGGCCTCGGCAGGGCTGGACGTCACGCGACTGGGCAACCCCTTCACCCAGAAACCCTTCTCCGGGGGTCAGTGCTGCCGCTGTCTGTCTGTCTGTCTTTCTGTCTGCCTGTCTGTCTGTCTGCCTACCTGCCTGCCTGTCTGTATGTATGTCTGTGTGCCTGCCTGTCTGTCTCTGTCTGTCTGTCTGTCTGTCTGTGTCCTTCCTGTCTGTCTGCCTGTCTGTTTGCCTGTCTGTCTTTCTGTGTGTCCGCCTGTCTGTCTGTGTCCTGTCTGTCTGTCTGTCTACCTGCCTGTCTATCTGCCTGCCTGTCTGTCTGTCTTCTCTCTTCTGTGTGTGTGTGTCGTTTTAACGTCTATCCACAAAAGTAATTTCAGACAAGTGACTGGGAAGGGAAAGAGATAAAAATGAATGTGGGTGTGTTTGTGTGGACAGGTGAATGGAGGATAAAAGAAGAAGAAAAAAACAGGTCTAACCAGCAGAAACTGCTTGAACTATACATACAAAAAGATAACAAATAGAAGCAAGTAAACTTAAGTCAGATAAATGCAACAATATCTCTACATGTGTGTGTGGTGTGTGTGTGTGTGTGTGTGTGTGTGTGTGTGTTATACATTGGTTTTGTTAAAACTCTCAATCGTTATTGGTTGTATGTGTAAGAATTGGTTGAATGCTAGTGCTTTGATTTGTTTTTGCAAGACATAGTGCTATATAAATTCCATTTAGTTAGTAGTAGTAGTAGTAGTGTCATCATCATCATTATTATTATTATTATCATTATTATTATTATTATTATTATTATTATTATTATTATTTTACTCATGTGTGGAATATTTCTTGGAGAGCTGATCGAGTCCCTGGAGTTGTGTGCCCCAGGAGATGTGCAGTGTATCCACAACTCCCTTTTCCACAGTTTTGTTTTCTGTTTTATGTCCACACCTGTAGCCAAGTGGTTAAGACATGCAGCTTCAGTCCCATGGTCCATGAAGTTGTGGGTTCCAATCTCACTGGAACCTGGTGACTGGGGAGTTTTACAATCTCCCAGCTCAACTTCAAGTGCAGACCTGCCAGTGCCTAAATTCCCTTTGTTTATATGTACACATGCTGAAGATGAAATATACGCATTAAAAATCCCCTAATTCATGTCAGTGTTTGGTGACTTACAGAAACATGACTGTAGTTTTTTAGAAATAAAAATAAAATTTAAAAAACTATAGTTTTTTAGAAATAAAAATAAAATTAAACAGACTGTAGTTTTTTAGAAATAAAAATAAGATTTAAAAGACTGTAGTTTTTTTAAAATTAAATTAAAAAGACTGTAGTTTTTTAGAAATAAAATAAAAATTAAAAAGACTGTAGTTTTTTAGAAATAAAAATAAAATTAAAAAGACTGTAGTTTTTTAGAAATTAAATTTAAAAGACTGTAGCTTTTTAGAAATATAAAAATAAATAAAAAAGACTGTAGTTTTTTAGAAATAAAAATAAGATTTAAAAGACTGTAGTTTTTTTAAAATTAAATTAAAAAGACTGTAGTTTTTTAGAAATAAAAATAAAATTAAAAAGACTGTAGTTTTTTAGAAATAAAAATAAGATTTAAAAGACTGTAGTTTTTTAGAAATAAAATTTAAATTTAAAAGACTGTAGTTTTTTAGAAATAAAAATAAAATTAAAAAGACTGTAGTTTTTTAGAAATAAAATTTAAATTTAAAAGACTAGTTTTTTAGAAATTAAATTAAAAAGACTAGTTTTTTAGAAATAAAATTAAAAAGACTGTAATTTTTTAGAAATTAAATTTAAAAGACTGTAGTTTTTTAGAAATTAAATTAAAAAGACTGTAGTTTTTTAGAAATTAAATTAAAAAGACTATAGTTTTTTAGAAATTAAATTTAAAATACTATAGTTTTTTAGAAATAAAAATTAAATTAAAAAGACTATAGTTTTTTAGAAATAAAAATAAAATTTAAAAAAACTGTAGTTTTTTTTAGAAATAAAAATAAAATAAAAAAGACTATAGTTTTTTAGAAATAAAAATAAAATTAAAAAAAACTCTAGTTTTTTAGAAATAAAAATAAAATAAAAAAGACTGTAGTTTTTTAGAAATAAAAATAAAATCAAAAAGACTGTAGTTTTTTAGAAATAAAAATAAAATTAAAAAGACTAGTTTTTTAGAAATAAAAATAAAATCAAAAAGACTATAGTTTTTTAGAAATAAAAATAAAATCAAAAAGACTGTAGTTTTTTAAAAATAAAAATAAAATTAAAAAGACTATTTTTTAGAAATAAAAATAAAATAAAAAAGACTATAGTTTTTTAGAAATAAAAATAAAATCAAAAAGACTGTAGTTTTTTTAGAAATAAAGATAAAATCAAAAAGACTGTAGTTTTTTAGAAATAAAAATAAAATCAAAAAGACTGTAGTTTTTTAGAAATAAAAATAAAATCAAAAAGACTGTAGTTTTTTAGAAATAAAATAAAATCAAAAAGACTGTAGTGTTTTAGAAATAAAAATAAAATCAAAAAGACTGTAGTTTTTTTAGAAATAAAAATAAAATCAAAAAGACTGTAGTTTTTTAGAAATAAAAATAAAATAAAAAAAGACTATAGTTTTTTAGAAATATAAAAATAAAATCAAAAAGACTGTAGTTTTTCCCAGCTGCATCTCTGAGGGCGGAATGCAACTGCCTTCATGTGGCTGGAAAGGGGGGTAGGGAAAATGTCACCATCAGTAGACCACCAAGCTCCTGCCAGGAGCCATAGAAACCAAACAACACAATTATGGCCACACAACCACCATGTGTGTGTGTGGCAGTATGAAGATATATATATACACATATATATAGCCTGACAGTCTGTCTGTCTGTCTGTCTGTCTGTCTGTCTGTCTGTCTGTCTGTCTGTCTGTCTAACATAGCCACACAACCACCATGTGTGTGTGTGGCAGTATGAAGATATACATAAAGCCTGACAGTCTGTCTGTCTGTCTGTCTGTCTAACATAGCCACACAACCACCATGTGTGTGTGTGGCAGTATGAAGATATATATATATATATAGCCTGACAGTCTGTCTGTCTGTCTGTCTGTCTGTCTGTCTGTCTGCCTGTCTGTCTGTCTGTCTGTCTGTCTGTCTAACTCGTCCACACAACAACCATGTGTGTGTGGAGGGGGGGGGGGGGGGAGTATGAAGATATATAGCCTGTATTGCTGTCTGTCTTTCTGTTAAGCAACGCAGACATTACACATTCTCCCCCCCCCCCCTCTCTCTCTCACACACACACACACACACACACACACTTCTCTCTCTGTCTCTGTCTCATTTTCTCCACCTCTCCCTGTTTCTTACACGCACAAACACACACACACACCTCTCTCCCCCCCCTTTCTTTCTCTCTGTTTTTTTTTCTCTGTTTCTCTATGTGTGTCTGTCCTTTCTTTCTCTTTCTTCCTGTATCTGCATTAGTGCACATTTGTCTAGAAATATACTCATTTTGCTATGTGATTACTTGGGTATAGAACCTCCTTTAGATTGAAGAAATGACAGAAAGTCATTCTTGGAGAGCTTATTTTAGGGCAGAAATAGCTTAGTATCCAAAACTGAAATTAGTTCAAGGAGAGGCTGTTAAACAGGCTAGAATTGTTGAAAAACCTTCAGCTTCAGGGGGCGTTGCCCCCTGACCCCCACAAGGGGCTCTGCCCCTTGACCCCACCAGGGGCTCTGCCCCTTGACCCCACCAGGGGGCGTTGCCCCCTGGACCCCCCCACTTTTCAGAGTTTTTTTACTCTGTCAATTCCCACCCTTCACACACACACACACACTCACTCTCTCTCTCTCACTCACTCACTCACTCACTCACTCACTCACAGTCACAGCTTATTCCATTATCCTCGATATAAAAGAATCAATCAATCAAATAAATCAAAACAGTCACACCACACACACACACACACACACACACACACACACACACACACACACACACACATTGTTATCCCCCCCCCCTTCCCTCTTTAGGACTCTGCTGCCTCTCACCTCCTTGTCTCTTGTTGTATCCATGATTGAAAGACATTCTACTCCAGAATAACATGAAGTTGTGTCAGTATCCACCATACAGTTTCACATAAGGTGACTTTGCTCACTTGACTCTGTTTGAGGTTGATATATATATATATATATATATATATATATATATATATATATATATATATATATATATATATATATATATATATTAATATGTATATATATGTGTGTGTAAGGAAAGGTGTATTTAGGTTGCTATCTATACATTTGTTACCCCGCAGCTAGGCCCTAAATTTGGATTAAAAGGCCCTAAAAAAGGCCCTAAAAAGCCCTAAATTTTGCTCCACCAAGTCTGTATGAACCCTGTTACAGACCCCAGCCTCAGCGTCAGTGACCTGGGCTATATATTATATATATTATATATATATATATATATATATATATATATATATATATATATAATATTTACTGTGTTATGTTATGTTATGTTATATAACAACAGACACCACAGACCCCAGCCTCAGTGTTTATTATATATATCATTATGTGTGTTTTGTTATATAACAACAGACACCACAGACCCCAGCCTCAGCGTCAGTGACCTGGGCTCCATCAACCTACAGACACTATATATATATCATTATGTGTGCTGATATCACTGTGTGTTATGTTATACAACAGACACCACAGACCCCAGCCTCAGCGTCAGTGACCTGGGCTCCATCAACATTGAGGTGGAGAGTGTGGACGGCTCCCCCTCTGCTGCAAGGGCAAGTAACTCTTTGCCATGCTTCCCCCCCTCCCCCACCGATTTCTTCATTTTCATTTCTTTCCTTTTTTTTTCTTTTTAGCTTCAAGTGAAGCTGATTGTGTGTGAGGAAAGAGGAGCATGTGTGGTCCTGTGAACTGGGGGTTGAGGTGCAGGGACAGGAAAGCCAGTGTGTGTTTAACATACTCCAGGGAGGTGGGGGGGGGGGGGGGGGGGGTCTTTCTTGGGTTTCCTCCCTTCTTGGCGAGAGCTGAGGTTGATCAGCAGTGAGAGTGTTGGTGTGCTGCTGCTGTTTTTGCCCACCATGAAGGCAGCTGCATTCTGGCTTCAGGGGGGACGTCTTCACACGACAGCAGTGTGCAGGGGGGTTCAATGTTGTCATCCGTTCTGTTTCAAGTGTTGTCATCCGTTCTGTTTGTCATCCGTTCTGTTTAAAGTGTTGTCATCCGTTCTGTTTGTCATCCGTTCTGTTTAAAGTGTTTTCATCCATTCTGTTTGTCATCCATTCTGTTTAAAGTGTTGTCATCCATTCTGTTTAAAGTGTTGTCATCCGTTCTGTTTGTCATCCGTTCTGTTTAAAATGTTGTCATCCGTTCTGTTTCAAGTGTTGTCATCCGTTCTGTTTAAAGTGTTGTCATCCGTTCTGTTTGTCATCCATTCTGTTTAAAATGTTGTCATCCGTTCTGTTTCAAGTATTGTCATCCGTTCTGTTTAAAGTGTTGTCATCCGTTCTGTTTGTCATCCGTTCTGTTTAAAATGTTGTCATCCGTTCTGTTTAAAATGTTGTCATCCGTTCTGTTTAAAGTGTTGTCATCCGTTCTGTTTAAAATGTTGTCATCCGTTCTGTTTAAAGTGTTGTCATCCGTTCTGTTTAAAGTGTTGTCATCCGTTCTGTTTAAAGTGTTGTCATCCGTTCTGTTTCAAGTGTTGTCATCCGTTTTGTTTAAAGTGTTGTCATCCGTTCTGTTTAAAGTGTTGTCATCTGTTCTGTTTAA